>VZTE01006139.1:0-12027 GCA_013397775.1 Eulacestoma nigropectus | reverse complement strand
AGTTGTTCCCATTTTTAACACTTATTACCATTAGTGAGCCTTGTTCACCTAATTAACCCAATGATCCTCTTCATTTCACCTGATTAACTGCAAATGGGTAAGAATATAGTAATGTGGCCTCTGATACTATTGGCAGAGGTCAAAGGCATTGAATGAGGCTTTTTTGCCTTTGAGGCCAAAAAGCACAAGGGCACAAGGCAGAGAAGTTTGAAGCACTGTGGGAAAGGTGTTTCATTCTCCCCATCTCATTTAAAATTGGCAATGGTTAATTCAGCATCTTCAATTTAGTTCTGTTCTTCCCCAAAAACCAGAGTATTTCAGATATTTGGTTGTTATTGAAGTGGAGCTGACAGTTTTATAGTGAGGCTTTTTGGTCCTGCTTGTGTGAAAGTCGCAGCCCTCGCATTAGTCTTGTCAAAGGCAAAATGTTTTATATGTTGCATGAAATAGCTTCACATCTGTTGTTTTTAATAATGTTTGCACTTTCAGGACTCCTTTGAAAAAATAATTTTATGATCTAACATTTTATGCATGCTTATTATTCTGTAATTCTTTCTGAGTTTGTTTTGAATTGACTGACAGTTTTATTCTGAAAATCCCTGATCTTCATATTTTGTCACAGGGATCATGAGTGAAACTGAATGGTAAAAAATAGATTTATACTGGTGTGTTAATGACCTAAACTAAAAGATCCCAGTGCTCAGTCATGTCAGAAGAGAGAAACAAGCCTCTTCTTTTTTTAACAAGAAACCCTTTAATGCAACAAGAGATTTATAACTTAGTTGCTCTAAATTCCTCTCTCTCAGTTTCAGTGGTTTAATGCAAAGATAGTCACTCTAGGGCTACCTGGCTGTAGGAATGTCTGAATTAGTGCTCTTGGAAAGGGATGATTTAAATGGTTTCCTGAAATTGCAAAGGAGACATTTGCAAAGCAGTCCTAATGATATGTAAAAGTAATTGAAATGTGAAGCTATTTTTCCAGATTTCCTATTGCATTTGACAGCCACTTTCCTCCTTCATTATTATGTGTGAATATAAGGAAGGAAAAAAGAGATTGGGGTACAGTCTGCATGGATTTTATCTGAAGCTGAGGCTGCAAAGACAGTGTGAAATACCAGTACTGTGAAAAAGATAAAAGCTGCCTCAGCTTATCTGTACAAACGGGTACTAAAATAGATAATGCCATTTTCCCAGGAAGCTCTGTTGGATGGCTGGGGGTGTTTTACAGACCCCTGGCTTGCAGGGCACGTGCCGTGAACATCCCATGGCTGGGGTTGTTTTAAAGACCCCTGGCTTGCAGGGCAGAGGTACCACCTGCCCTGAACATCCCATGGCTCACCAGGAGTTGGTTGCTGTAGTTTGGAGGTGGCAAAGGACAGGGACACAAGGATCAACATCCATGTGGTTTGTCCACAGCTCGGACTGAAAACTTTTAAGTAGCCACAATGCTTTCAAGCATGTAAGTGAATGATTCCCTGTTATGGGGGAGAAATTTAACGTGCCTGAGTGTGACCTGCAATGGCTGTGTAAAGCAGGGGAGGGATTAATTGCATTCAAAAAATAAAAGCATTGCCTGAACTTGGTAAGAGCCATGTTAGAAGAAGAAGTTTGCAGAACAGGCTATGCACAAATTTGGTGCAAAAAGAACTCAAGTTGTCCTTCCTGGTGTTGTTGAAGGGGGTTGTTTCTGAGCCTTTTATTTACTTTGTCTCCCTAAGCAGACCGGGAAATTCTTTATATTTAAGAATTTATCTTCTACTTTATTATTTCTGTATTTTGTAATAAAATGTGGGTTTAGAGACTGTGAACTTTTACTGTCTTTTGGTCTGTCTATTTAAAGGAAAGAATGATGGGGAGAACAGTCCACTCCAGAATATTTCTGAATTATACCATCAGCCAGCCCTGGAAATGAGCCTTTTTGGTGCTATAGTGGAAGAGAACCAGGTATGTGAACTGATATTCCAATATTGATTGTTTTTGAAAATACTTTTGTTTAAAAAGTCCACTTTAGAGGAGCAACAAAGATTTGGTTTCCCAGAATGTCATTGCCTGGGAGTTTCTTTGCCCAGGTAGTGGATGCATTTTGGAATGATGAACATCCTGGAAAGTTTGTTACTGCAGTGATTTGCACTCCTCTGTGTCTTAGCCAGGCACAGGCTATAGTTTTGTGCTTTCCCTTTAATCTGGATCCACTTGGCATCATTTTGTGAGTGAAGAACCAGGGCTACTAGACAGTTCTGAGTTGACCTGATTCTTCATAACTTGCAAAAAAAATGTGAATTACCCAGGGCACCACCAATTTCTTCAAACTGGTGCTTTCAGTGTCATGCCAGCTTCTGGTGACTTCAAAGCCAGTAGGACCTGACCACTGGTACTCATGCCTTGCCCTGAAAGCTGTGTGTGGATGAGTCCCCACTCCATTCTCTGCTGTCCTCATAGCTGATGGGGCAGTGGCCGCCTGCAACTGGCCACTGACTAGCTGCTCTTCATACCATAAACCCCACAGCAGGGCAGCAGGTGGTGTGTAAGCTGTGGGAGCGTCGAGCAGGGTGGGATCTGAGAAACAATCCTGTTGAAGGCACAGCAAATGGCTGACTTCCCACAGTGAAACATTTGGGTAATCCATCGCCATCTGGCTTTATTTTGCAAACCCACTCAACTGGCCAACACATTCAAAATATCACTGCAACTTCTTTCTCTCAGAGAAAGTCTTGAAAAAAAAACCCACCTGATAAAATTACCTACACTTCCCCCCCCCACCCCCCCTTCAAATTGTAAAGGATTTCTTTACATTCATGTTATCATTAGGTTTTGTAAAATAGCCTTTTCTTGGACTGAAAAATGTCCTTCAGTGGGAAATGCAGACACAGGGTACCTTTTACAAATGCTGTGATTTTATTAGGTGCTCAAATAAACTGTGATAGTGAGCTGGTTCAGCCAAGTAGACTGAGAGGCAATGACTCAGGCCTGTCATACCCATATTTATCAGGGTATAGGTGGTCTAGCACTTAGAGATACTGGTGCTTCGGCTCAGCTCTCCTGTTCCTCCCTTGCCTTCCAGCTGCAATAGATGCACCTGTCCACATTCACATGATTGGAATGCCTATGCCCCCAATTTGTGTGGGTTTTGTGGGGCAAATCCAGAATGAATGGCAATACTAAGTCAAATGACTTGAAAATACAGCTGTGTGCTATTAATTTTTGGCTCATCTGACAACCTTTTGTCGTAGAAGGTATTTCTGAGGAATTAACAAGGACAAGGATTATAAAGGAATATGCTTTTAGAGAATTTGTCATCCTTAAAGTTTCTTGAAAGATGGGCAAATTAAACTCCAGTTGTGCTGTTTGTCAGACCCACATGTGACTGTCTTAGAATGCAGGACATATTCACTTAGATAAAAACAGCTAGACTATACAAAACAAAATCAAAACCAACAATAAACCAAAACCACACATACACACCCCACTGAACCAAGACTCCAAATCACAGCTCTGGTGCAGTCTAACAATCTAGTGCTGTTCAAATATGCAATGAAAAGCTTATTTTGTATATCTCATTCAGCTGGGGAAATTAATACCCTAGCCCGAGGCCTCTGTGTTAATGACTCCCAGCTATGCAGGGATGAAAGGTTTTGTATGTCAGCTTGTTCCCCACTGCTGAAATTCTCTGTGGAGCCTTTTGTGCAGGGTTCTTTAAAATTTAAATTCATAAATGTATCAAACATGGGCATTCTTTTTCATCCCACCCTCTTTGCATTGAGATGTGATCATGTTAGAGTGGATGTTTACTGGGGAGAGGCTCCTTTTCAGAGTGATGTTTATGGAGTCTTAATTGGTCTGATGAGTGTGCTCTGCAGATTAGGCTACTCCCCATAGATAAAAAGATTACAAGACCATGCAGTGATAGAACAAGGGGGAATGTCTTCAAACTGACAGAGGGTAGATTTAAATTAGCTCTTAGGAGGATATTCTTTACTGTGAGGATGGTGAGGCAGTGGCACAGACTAACCACTGAAATTCTGGATTCCCCATCCCTGGAAGTGTTCCAGGCCAGGTTGGATGAGTCTCTGAGCAACCTGGTCCAGTGGAAGGTGACTCTGCCCATAGCAGGGGGTTGGAACTGGACGAGGTTTAAGGTCTCTTCCAATCCAAACCCTTCTATGAAAATTATAAAGCAGGCTTAAAAGAGGGATAATGATTTTTCCAGCTGTTTATGGTTCAATAAATGTCCTTCTCATTCCCCTGCTTTGCATCCATCATGGATCCATAGGCAAACCCTGCCTTTCTCTAACCAATATTTCTGAGAAGGCATTGACTGTACTGAGCGCACGCTGAGCTCCTTCTTTTTTCCGTTTTCCCTTGTGTTGCTCTGGCTTCAGAATTGCTGTTCCATTTTCTCTCTGGCTGCTTCTATCCTTCCAATTTTATGGCATTAAACAATCCCAGGCCGGGTCCAAGAATGGTTGATTTGCTGGGTTTTCAATGAATTCTAATCAAAATTAGACATCTAAAGGCACCTATGCTCCATTTGATTAAAGGAGACAGACATGTCCTTAGGATCTCTGACAGTGTCTTGATGTAGATAATCCAGTATCTCAGGCTACATAAACTAAAGTCTTGTGAACTCTTATCGATAAGTATGCTTCAGACCTTATCCTGTGCCCTGCATCCACTGATCAGTGTGATCACTGACACAGGGAAAACCCATTTGAAAGCAAGCTTGAATATAGGCCAGAGGAAACTGAATGTAAGCATCAGAAAATGTATAGATCCTGGAGCCAGAGAACATTCAGACTGGCTACTTTGCCCTCCTGTAAATTGAGTAATTCATGTTTATTTTGACCCCATCTTATTTTCCCAGGAAGAATGACAGCTTTCTGTGTCCTTTGCATCAGCTGTAACTTTTCACTCTTCAGCTGCTGTTATGTGTAAGTTCTTGGACCATTTTGCCTTAGGTTGCAATGCTGTTGTAGGCTGTGTGTAACTCTGGGGTGCACTGGCATCTCTCATTCTAACAGAGCAATGTCCTACCTATAGGAAGTATCTGGTGATGGGGATTTCAGGGCATTTCTAGTCAACTTGGACTAAAGGAGCTCATATTCATGAAAAACACTGCTACAAATTTCAGAGGTGGGAAGTTATCTTCTATTTAATTTACAATCCTTAACCACGGTGTGAAGATGGATTTAATTCTGAAACAGATTATGATTGTTCTTAACACCTTTTTAATTGCAATAGGTCCTGTTGGAAGGGACAGTGGTCATTTTAAATGTAAAAGTGCGCTGCTTATTGCACAGGAGCACAACTCAATTGAGCTTGAGTATTGCGGGATGCTTTCTAAAGCACTGCAGGAACGATTAGTTCATTTCTGATTATCAAAGTTGTGATTCTGAACACTTTTCTTTGATCAATCTACAATATATTTGCTTTCTTTGTGTGGGAGAGTACCAGTGTGAGGATGGCATTTGTGTTATTAATGGAGCTGTTGACCACCTGCCTTGTTTGTTAGGATTCTAGCCAAATGAAAAAATATTAAAACTGGGCTTAATAAAGGTATCTTTAATATAGTTAATTGATAGTCTTCTTTAGTTGCTTATTTAAACTTAATTTGCTTGCATGAGAACTGTATGATACAATCCAGACTCCTCAGTTCTGGAAAATACTCTGTATTGATTTGCTGACTGAAGTTAGAGACTCAAACACGTGCTTTAATAAGGTCTTGCATGTTAACAGTCATTCTTGCATGTTAACAAAATGAACATAATAGGCAAACCAATCAGCAGTAATCACTGGTAATACCTCTACCATTCATATGGGTAGCATTAAGAGATCTGTTTGGAATAGAGCTCCTGTTGTCAAGAATTTTTTATTAATTCAGAAGTCATTGTAGAATTAAAGCAAAATGCCACTGGACTAAATTTTAGCATATCTGTATTCAAGATACAATACAGTATTTTCATAGAGGAAACGTAACTGACTGACTTGAATGCTCCTTAGTTTAAGGTTTTTTGTAGAATAATGAGTGGAATGAGAGATGGGGCAGGGGGAGTTGTGTCTCAAAAATTGCCTGATTATTGCAATATTGTGGTGTAGGACTGTAAATGAGAGCTGGTGAAGGGCTGGGCAAAAGAGCCTCTAACACTGTCCTGGGCACACACTCCAGGAGAAGATGAATTTGTTCCTGCAGCTCTGTCTGCTCCCATGCCACCTTCACCCTGGATTGCTCAATTTTTGTGCCAATTAACTGTGAGGGCTTGATGAACATTGTCAAGCTCCACCCACCTGCGACAGCACACACGACTCCTGTTTGGATACATCTTTTTTTCTTTATCTGCTGAAAACCAAATAATGCGGTTCTTTAACTCTATGTCCTCTCAACAGCTTTAAAATTATATACATTCACACATCCATCATAAATACATATATATATATGTGTATCTCTGTTGTTTCAGGATGCTGGCAGACTCAAGTTTAATCATTGTAATTAGATTTTGACAAGAATATGCATAAGCTAGATATTCCATGAAATTTATACTAAATTATAGCTTCTGGAAAACCAGCTACCAGCAACTTAGGCCACTTCTTAGACTGCTGACTTCTAGTTCTCATCCTCCTTAATCTATTTACTCCTGAAGAGCAGCAGAGCCTGACAGTAGCATCCTTGGGATACCTGTAACACAACCTGTGTTGTGTTCTGAGTGTGCTCCTGCATTGCTTCCTGCCTCAGCTCTCGGGAGTTTGTCCTATTGATTAAAACGACAACTATTTATTTATTTAAAACTTAATCACAACTGCATTCAGGGATCTGTGAAAAGGTGGTTTTGACATTTTTCACACATCAATGTTTAATTAAAAGTCACCTGAAAACAAATAAGGAATTGGGGATGACATTTTACAGGAGTTTTTACCTGAGCTCTGTAATTCCTGATGAGCAGGACTTGAAGGCAGACATTATCCAGCTGCTGTGTGGGATGTGGATGAAATACTATCCCATTTCTTGGGTCTCAGAGACCTGTAAGAATAAGTCATGGCAGAAACTCACAGAATGATCAATATTATAAGCAAGAACTCTGGACAGTAAAATAGAAGCTTAAAAAGTGACAGGTATTGCTAAACTCTGGACAGTGAAATAGAAGCTAAAAAAGGACAGGTATTGCTAAAGTATTTTTGAATAAATTTCGATTTCAAAGCAAACTGTTACACACCCCAGTGCTCTGCGCAATCAATACCAGAAATTAATATGCAAAACTGGCAGAAAAATGATGGAGAAATCTAGAGCAGCTATGAGCTGACAGTGCTATTGCAGCCTAAGAGAAGTGTGACCTTTTCTGGCAGCTCTAAGTGGACATCTCGGTGCAGTTTTGGGGTGATTGTACTCCTAGGGTAGGTTCTACGTGATGTGTGACATGATTAAGGTGGTATTTGATGAAAATGAAGGTTGTCATAGATGTCATATAAAGTGAATCTATCAAACTATAATTGGAAGAGGAATAAAACCCTAAATAATTATATGAGGCATCTTCAATTTTTAATAGATGATTTTTTTTTTCAGGCTAATGAATTTGAAACAATAAAGTGGGCTTGATTTTTAAAATCTTTTTATACAGATAGACTTCCTGTGAAGTTGCAAAGAGATGCAAGAGCAGCACAAACCCTCACAGCTGCTCATCCCTCAACATAGGCTAAAGGAAATTTTGCTGGTTTAAAATGAGAAGCTGCCATGTGGCAGTGGCAGTATTTTTTAAGTAATGTATCTGGATAGAGCATAAATTGTGACACCTCCGAAGAAAGAAAAGGCAGTTTTGCTAATGACAGTTTGTTAATGACAAGATGCCTTATAGCATGCTTTCATTTTTGCCATACTCTTCCTTTTTGCCCAAAGGATTGACTGTGAGGCAAATTTGGCTGCTGCTAATAAGCACTTAATAAAATAATCATGGCAGAATTACCTCAGCATTGACATGTACCACGGCCCACGTCATGTTCTGTGGGGTTTCTGATAATGGCCTTTCAGACTGATGAATTCATAAATTACAATGTGGAATAATGGACGCTTATTTGAGTCTGGTTTATACTGCAGGAGCAAAACAGGAGTCTGTTACTACACATGAGGACAGGTCCCTACATGTTTTTAAATGACTGCAAAAATGTTGACATGAGTGGAGTGAAATCAGGCAATTCCCATCAATGTCAAGACCAAGTGAAGATGGAATGCTATGAATCCTGACTGTGTTCATGGGTCAGAAAACCCCCAGCTCTAAAACTGAGGCAGAGAGATGCTCAGCAGATTGCTACAATAAAAATCTGGCAAATCAGAAACTTGATCCTGGTACTTGTTGAGAGTTAAAAGGATAAAAATAGATTACTTTTCTCTCCTCAAGAAGAAAATGTTCAGTTGCAGAGCAAGTGTCCAATAGCTAACTCATGGCCAGAGCAAAGCAAAGACTGGAACGTTGCTGATAGATTTACTCTGACTTGGGACTGCATTCTGCTATAGATGTGCCTGAGCTCTGCTTGCCACAATAAATGTTCTTCTAGTGGTCTTCATTTCCTTGCCACCAGAAATTTAGGAATGCACTGGATCAGTCCCTGAAGAAAGAGAAAGCAGACAACAAATTTGATGACAAAGCTAGTAGATCTTGTTTTAGGTGAGGGATCCCTCATGTGAATTCTGTCAAATATAACTCTGATCTTATCTAAATTCACAGATAATCTCAGAGAGAATCTACTGCCCTGTTCATCTGGGTGTGTTAAGGGATAAGTAATTTGTCATCAAATGTGATCAGAACCTTTCAGGATTTGACCTGCACTTATATGATATCATATTTAACAAAGAAACAGTAAAATGTGCTCTTCAGTTTCAAGTGTTTACAGCGTTATAGTCTTGGGGGTTTTTCTTCTGTGTGTTTTTTGTGGCTCTATCACTTGTAGCTTGAAAAGAGTTACATATTTCTGATTTAACCCCCCCTGCAACAATTATGGCAATTAAAAATGTTTTTCTGCTGTTTAATTGCTGTGGATCCCTGCATGACTCTGCATTTTATTCTGTTCTCTCTGGCAGTCCATGTTTTGATATGATAGTACAATCAAGGGAACATCTCAACACAGGCAGGGTGAGGGAACACATTTATCTGGTTCTGTTGTCCATTGTCATGCAGAAAGTATTATCTCTTCTTTAAGTGGCTGCAGAATGACTTTCTAAAAAATTCTTGGAGAAGTTACAATTAAGCTTATATTTACTGGGACTTTCACATTCCACTGCCGATGGTTCTGCAGAATATTTTATTTTAAGGTTTTTGGGAGTACTTCGTCTACATTTATTGGTTCCAGCAATGAATAAAAGTAATTTTAATATTCTTATGTAAAAGTACATGTATACTAAATCACTTCCTTGCTGAAAACCAGTTACAAACCCACCTAAGTGGGCTTCTCCAATGCCCTTTTATTCACAAGGGTTAAAAACTGGCAACCCACAATTGCATTCCAAGGCAATCCAGCTCAGTTGCCATGGAGACAGCCAGGCTGTCAGTGATCTGGATTATTATTTTAAAAGCTGAACCACTTCCTTGTGTGCTTCCTGCTTCCTCTTCTCTAATCCTGAGATCCCATCAGGCTTTGAATGTGCAACCTGCTCTTGACAGTGAATTGGCTTTTTTAATCCTTCTTCCTGTTGGAGGAATTTTGAGGTCTGGACAGACCCTATTCCTTAGCTCGGAGCCTTACATGCCCTTGTCCCCAGGAGTTCATGTGTAGGATGCTCTGGATATTAATCCACATGTCACTGCTGTCCAAGGCTTTGGCATTTGAGCTCAATTCATGTTTCTGCGTCCTCCTTCCAATGGAGAGTCAGGGTTTACACCTGTACACTTTATCAGTGGTGAAGCTTAACTTCTCTTTGCATAAACCCCAGATTTTTTGGGAAATATATCAGGTTTTATCCTCAAAGAGTGTATTTTTTTTCCTTCTGGCTGACTGCAGAATGTGGGGTGGGCTTTGCTTAATGTGGTCAGGTTAAATGTTTAATGACATCTGTAGCAAAGTTGTCATTAGCTCTTATTTGGTACCCTTAGGCAAAAACTAATTTGAAGCTTGAATTATCAAGACTGCTTCTGGTTAACATATTATATTTATATTATTTATATTATTAAAAAAAAATTAATTGCTAGTTCCAAAGTATGACAGATGCACTAACAGTGCATGAGGTATTGACAAGTTCAAAGAGTAAAAAAAAAAAAAAAAAGGCTAAAACTGAGAAGGGGGAAAAGACCAAAACAAACAACCCCCCAAACTTTGTTCATAGTTCCTGTCCTTGGAAGGTACAGTGTAATCTTTCCTTATTTATTCATTCCACTCTGCTTTGCACTCTCTGCCATTATGCAGGCTCCAACAAGGAAGGTGACCCCTAAGGTAGTCAAAACAAGTGTGGAGTAATATAGTAATAAAACTTCATGTGGTGTTTAAAAAAAAAAAATGAAAAAGAAAAGCTCAAATCTTTGTTCAAGGTCCATTAAAATGTACAGACCATTCTGCAATACTTTCATTAGCAAGCTCCTTGCTTGAAAAAGTCCTGCCTATTGTGTGATGAATCCCCCCACAGTATTATTGACTGTCTTGTCCTCTCCAAAGGTAGAAGATAAAGATAAAAATAATAATTTTAAAAAAGTAACATGGTGGAAGAATGATAGCAGAGAAGTTTCATATGCAGTCCAGTATGAGATGCATTAGCTTTTGGCAAACTCTGTTTGACCTCACATCATTTGGCCATTCAACATCATTGAAGGGGTCTGTAACTCACACTACAAATAAATCAAAATATTAGCAAAGGTCCACGTTAGTTTGCAGTATAATTCTTGAGCCCTAAAGAAAACTCTTCTAATGCTACCATGGGGAAGTAAAGGGCAACAAAAAACAGAGGTAAATGCAAACCTTAGGGCTGGAATAATTTATCATGCCTGAAAACCCTCGTGCAATGAATGATCCGTTCAACGGGGATGCTTACAATCCAGATCTTTCCTCAGCTTTAGGGACTAAGGGACTAATGTTGCTTAGGAACAACCTGCATATTTAAGCACTGTTTTGAACAAAAATGCCACAATCCAGTTAATGAATTCTAAGTTCTGAAACTCTAATTTCTGCACTACTACCTTGTCTAAAGGCTGTCTTGGTTGGAAGTATATGAAAACATACAAGAGCAAGTTCTCAATCATTCAGACAGTCTTTATTTCTATTTTACTGTCTCCCAGTTAAGATCTTCCAGCTGGTGCCATCCTGTGTATTTTAAGTGCCACACCTTCTTTCAAGGCTGTGTAAGTGATTGGGTAACTGAACTGTCACCATTTGGTTCTGTCTCTACAACTCCAGAGTCTCTAAAGCTGTAGAGGGTAATAATTCCTGCCTTTGAATCCAGCAGTCTTGGGGCTTGTTCTTCCCATTATGCAAAGTCAACAATGAGGAGCTGCTCAGTGAACTGCTGTGACTGCAACTGGAACGTTGGAAGGCTGAGAAATTGCTGCTTGGTGTGGCTGGATGATGGACTGTGGGGATGCACAAAACCATGGATGTGCCTCTGGTGCAGCACTGTGGGACAACAGAGCTGAGATCTTCTGAGTTGTGTAAAAAAAGTCACAAAAAACCTGTTCAGCAGCAAAATTGCAGGTATTTTAGTAAGGTTTGGAATCATTATCCCAGTGAAATCTGGAAGGGTCTACTGCTACCTCCCAGCAGTGTGGATCTCTGTGGCTGCTGCTGCTCAAACAAGAGCAAGATGGAATGCTGCAGATGACATGAGTACTTGTCCCATAATATCATCCTCCTCAAAGAGGCTGTGCCTGAAGAATTACAGCTGTCACTGAATAAAGTGTCTTCTCTGGGGTATTATGTCTGTGGCAGGTCTTTCCTAAATATTCAGTTCTGTTCCATGTCAGAACTGAGAAGGATCACTGCATCCATGAGGAGAAGGTTTGGTTTTCAGTTGGATTTGCCTGAATGCACAAATACTTTACCAACTTGTCGCACTCAGACACGAAA
>VZTE01006136.1:44519-60904 GCA_013397775.1 Eulacestoma nigropectus | reverse complement strand
CAAGGCAGCAGCTGCAGAATTGGCCTCAGGATTAGAACCTGCCAATTCTAGTTCTCCACAACAAACCACAGACTGGTGTGGGGGGGTTCCCCACAAGATAGGAGCTGCTGAATTGGCTTCAGGACTGAAACCTGCCAATTTTGGCTTTTCACAACAAAACACACGAAAGGCACAGGGGTGTGGGTCCCCTCCAAATAGGAACCTTTTGGCTCCACACAAAACACCAAGCAGAAAAGGGAACTAAATGCCCAAATCTATTAACCACAATGTCCACAATTCCTAGAAACTCTGCCATCACCTTTGCCTTTGCTTTCGCCTTTTCCTCATCCCTTCTTACGTACACTTGCTGTACCTTTCTAACCAGTTCTTCGCAAATCTCTCACTATTCTCTGCCACTCTCCCCTTCCTCTAACATTATCTACACCTTCATTTTCTGCCAAGTCCCTTATCCCTGCTCTTTCTAGTCTGATACCAAGCTCTCTCCTCCAGCAGCTTGGACACCACCCACTCCTTCTAGTAGAAGTACAATACCACTTTCTCTCACAATTAATACAGTCACACAAAGTCCAAGCCTCACAACTGTTTCCACACACTAAACTCAGGATTTCAAAAGGGAAACCAGATGGAGCTATATTAGAAAGGCGTTGGGGGTCTGGATGTTCTCAATTCAATAGCTAAAATCTTTCCCCTCCGATAATACAATCTGCCTCCCTTCAGATAACAAGGCTGAACTCTAAACCAACAGTTTATATGATTTATACTCATTCACTCCTTCTCATTCTCCCACTCATTCCACAATAAAAAACCATAATAACACAGTAAAAAAAAATAGCAACACGGCACAACAGTGGGGTCCAATCCCTGGGGCCTCTAACCCCTAATACAACAGCAGGGATTCTTTCCCCTGGAGTCCTCTAACCCCTTAAAGGTACCTTTCCTTTTTCCCGGGACTAATTTTGGGACACTCAATCTCCTTGAGACATTCAACTACCCTCGGGGACTCGAACCCCAGACCCATGGGTATTTTTGCTTAACAAAAAATAGCAAATGCCTTAATTTGGTGCAGGTGGTCCTTCTCTACCCCTGCTGTGAGCCAAAGGACAGCTGAGCTCCCCCTGAAAATTCAGGGTCAGGACTGGGAGGTCTGCTTACCCCTGGATCCAGCAGCCAGGCAGAGAGGGTCCCATCTCGGGACTCCAGTTGAATCGCCCCAAACCCCGGGCCGAGAGACACTTCAGAGACAGAGTCAGAGAAGCGGGTATTTGCTTTATTCGGTGACGAGTGCATGGGGGATCATTCTTCCTAACACACACACAGAGCACTCCACACAGTCCAGTATTATGGGTAAAATTTATTAATATTCATCACATTCCTTGGGATAGGAGTGGTTATACAAATTACTTCTCGGAAGTCATTAATATCATTAGCATACGTGCCATGCATGCGCTGTGTACCATGGTGGTCACACTGAGGAAGGCTCCTCTTCTTCCTCGGGGGTCTTTCTGATGAAGATCAGTGGTCTTCATCAAAATGCACTTTTCACCTTTCTTTCTGGAGCATGCGCAGTCCTTCAGCGGTTTCTGTGCTGGTTTTCAACAGATCCTGTTCCTCTTGACAAGATTAAGGCAAATCCTGCTTTGTGGGAAGAGATAGGATGGAATTGAGTTACAGGCTGTGGGATAAAGAAGCACATGGCAGCACAAAGGAGCACATGGCAGCACAGAGAGGCTTGTCTCCGCCGGACCCTGGGGGGAGGAGGTGTCACGCGGCAGAGCCCTACAGAGAGGAGCTGCCGGAAGCTGACAGGCGGGTGAACAGTGCCTGATCACCCCATAGAAGGACATTCAGAAATGTGTTGCTGATGTGGCAGCATGGGATAGGTCACGTAGTGAGTATTGCCATGTAAGGAAGTAACTGTGCCTTGAAGAAATGTATAAAACCAGCTCGTTTCTTTGAATAAACGATTCAGATTCCCTGCCGGTCTGGGTCCGTGTCCCAATCGCTACGAATGGTGCCCTGCATCAGGGACTAGAGCTGTAGGTGAGCCACAGAGGACATGAGGGCTGGACAGTCCTCATCGGACCCGGCAAAGTCCGTGTCGCAATCACCGACACTGCTTCTTAGGTTTTGTGATTAACCTTTGCTGTCTCTTAATAGTTAACTTGTGCTTACATGAGTTAACTATTGATCAACCCCTTTCTCAATATGGGAATCTGTGAACCTTAATACCATCTGTGGCCTTAGGCTGTCACTTCCTAACAAGTGTTAATTTATTCATGTTCTCGGCTCTCACTTTGCCCCCACATATGTATTTTGGTGGGTGAAACACTGCAAAATGTGTCACTCACCCATGACTGCAGATGGAGGCAGTTGCTGGCTGTGCTGTCCCCAGCCTGCAGAATGTCACCCTGCTAATACGGAGTCAAGTCTGGCTCTAGCAGGTGTGAGAGATGATGTAATATTTTGCTGCAGCCAAAAGGTTATTAAGTAAAAGAATGAAAGTTGTTGGTTCTGTGTGTTGTTCTTTATGGTTTGGATTTGTTCTAGTTAATTTGTTGGGTGTTGCTGTGAGCTGAGAGAGGGACGGGGTTGAAGGCCTGACCAAAAGGAAGGAGGATGAGCGGGGAGGGGACAGAAAAGTAGGCGGTCGGGAGAGAATGTAAGTTTCTGAGTACCCATCCAACGGGTCCGGGACCGCCCCCGGCCGTGAAAGGGTATAAAAAATTGCCATTTTGTTGGAGGAGTGTGTGTGTTCAGCTCTCGGGCAAGGGAGATACACACCCGGCTCTGCTGAATCGTTACAAATAAACAGTTTTCTTTTGCTTTTACAACTTTGTCCCCATTTAAATTGTATCTAAAAGTTAGTTTATTTCTAACACAGAAATGTCCTGTCTTTACCATGCAAGGGCTTAAATGTGTTTCTAGCATGGCTTTCTCCAGCTCCTCCAGCAGCTGGGAACACATGCTCGTGTTCTGGATGTGTTGGTTACAGTTGGATCCCACCTTCTCTGCAGCTCAGCCTCTCACAGGGGTTGCTCCAGCTCAACTTAGAAGGAGGGAGCTGTTTCAAATTAGCAAAGAGTCTGAGGTAATTGAGCTCTTATTCATGTAGTTTTACCTCTGCCAAAATAAATGATGGAAACTTCTTAGCAAGCCCACTGGCCAGCTGAGGCTCTGCTCACTGACCAGTCCCCCCCATGGATGCCCCATACACAGAGAAGAACCAGCTGGGTACAGCAGCCTGGTCTGACACATTTTTGGCCACTGTCACTGTGTGGAAATGTCCTACTATGTCACATTCAAGCAAGAAAGAGTTTGTACATCACATAGTTCATTTAAAAGAAACTATTTCTGCATTGGCATGTTGCCTAGAAATTCAGACTGCTTAATGACTCAGGTTTGTACCTGAGTAAGATGAGCATCTGAATTGTTACATGCTCCCAGCTTTGAACATTCCTTCCCACAAGAGCTTCCCTGTGAATGCACTGCCCGTGACAGAAGAACACTGACAAAAAAGCCCTTTGAGTCAGAAGCTTTGCACAGGCTGCATTGCTGTGGTTTTCATCTCTGTGTTTTGCTCTGAGTAAATGATAGCTTGGATTTTCAAGAAAATTAGCCTGGGTTTACTCACAGGAAAGAGGAAATGACAAGCTGGAGTTGGTTTTGAAGTAATACAGAGGAAACATTTGTACAACTTTGGGTCCATTTAAAGGTGGAGGGGAGCAGCCGTGGACTGCATCCTCACTGAGCAGAACCACATCTTGTAGCACCAAGTGACGTTACAGCAGTGTGTAATGTGTCTAAGGTCTTTAAGCTGCTGTGGACTAACCAGAACCCCACGGCAGCACTCCCAGGAATGGAGTCAGAGCTAATGGAAGCTTCTGCATGAGTTCAAAGTAATATTCCCATCCTTGTCAGTTGTGATTTGTCCCCAGTGACCCCAGGCAGCCAAAGCAAGAAAAGGTGTCAAGGAGAATCACCCCTGTGAGTACCGGACCTTTGTTTCTGCAAACGATTTAATGATGAAATGCCATTTCAAGGTTTTATCTGGGAAGCCACAAATTTGAAGCTCCAGAGAGATCAGAAGCTTTTTACTATCCCTCATGCAATCAGTGCCTCTTTTTGACACTTGGCATTCAGTTCTGCCAAGGTGCTGCTCTGGCTGGTTGCACTTTGATGTCTTTCAGAAATAGCAGTTCTGAGTTTAGAAAGTCTGAAATGTGTCTTGTTCGCAGCTGGGAAGTTGGATTTTACAAACCCACGTCTGGAGCAGGACTAGGTGTTCCCAGGAGTGCTCCTCTCCCTCATGTCTCCTGGGTATTTAAGTCCAAGATTTGACATCATCTTCCAGCACTGCCCTGCTCCTGCCATCCTGGTGGGATGCTGCCAGATGCAGTTTGTCTCACCCAGTGCCAGGTGCCTCCTTAGGGAGGAGGAAGGATGCAGACACTGATGGAACAGCAAATAGCTTGGAAAATACCCCTCCCTCCATTAGATCAGAAAAGGCAGGATCAGGCTGGGGTGAACAAGTGCACAGTGGTCCACCTAACTGTGAACAAACCCTTTCCTCACTTTTCATGGCTGTTGTGTGGCAGCAATCTGGTTTTTACTGAACCATCTTAAAAATTACTGCAAGAGCTGACAGCAGATAAAACAGGCCAGGAAGATTTTTGTCTCTAAGAATTCTTGCCTAAAGGCAGTGCAACAAGGTGGTGGCGGGGGGGGGCGGACGTTGCTGCATGAAGAAACCACCATCAGGCACTAAATGTTCTCGAAGAAATGCCCCAGCACAGCTCTGGGGCTCGATATACAGATAAAGGCAACTGCATCTTCCACCCCATCAGTTACAGGTGGCACAACTCAGCACTTATCAGTGTCAAGACCTGGGTGTGTGGAGCGAGTTGTGCAGCCAAGGTGATTGGGGGGTTGGATAACAGCCACCGAGGCTGGCAGGCCTGAGCAGCTGCACCTCATGGTTCAGGAGGGGCTCTGTCCTGTGAACCCCCCCCATAGCTACCCCAGCAGCACTGTGCTAATTCTACTTTTCTTCTAAATATTTCTCAGGTTAAATCCCTTATGTGTCCTAGACCACAGAGATGGCCAAGGAATCCCTTTCTCAAAGAAAGGATTTACCCAGCCACGCTTCTGTTATCAGAAGAACTTCCTGAGGTATAACAGCCCCTGTTAGCTGGACACTTGACCCATCTAAATTCTGTTTGTAAAGTCACAATGAGTTTGCAATTTGAGTTTAATCCTATGGGAAATAATTGGGAAATTCTTCAAAGACAGCACTGTCGAACAATTCCCCTTGCCCAGTTTGACCGTGGCTGGTTCTGAAGCCACCCTTGAGGTGTCCTCTGTAAGTGCCACCAGCTTGTGCTCAGGCTGCCACGTAGCCGCAAGTGCGGCTTGAGAGCTGTGCAGGGAACTGGGAGGCTGATCCTGTCTATCTGGGCCAGCTGCTGGCCAGAGCAACCAGGATAGTGTGAGAAGGAGCATTTGGAGCTTGGGAAGGAGAAATTATTGGAATCATTCAGCTGGAAGGGACCTGCAGCAATCATTTAGTCCAACTGTTTGGCCACTCCAGGACTGAATTGTTTCCTAGAAACCAACTTTCCTTTATTAAAAGCATTTTTGTTTAAAAAAAACCCAAACAAAACTGAAAAACCAAGAAACCAAAACCAATTTAAAATATGTGAGTGTTATTAAAACAAACTCCTTGTTATTAAAATGCTGAATTCTCACTTGTGAATGATGCTCATTCCTTAAGTGCCTTTGAGGAGCCTGTGCACTGCTTGGCAGTGGGAGCAGAGGCCAGCTTATTGTGGTGGCCCTGAGCCACAGCTGGGTGAAAGGACGAAGTGATTGTTGTGGATTCCTGAAACTGAAAAAAGTTATTTTCCACAGAACAAGCCGAAGTATCAAGTAGTTGTGCTCAGTCTACACAGCAAGTTGATGCAATATCCTCTGGAGAGGGGCAGGAGAAACAAGTGACCTTGTTTCCTTGGTGTAATACCTGGAGTAAATACAGGATATTTTACACTTTTATAACTAACAGTGGGGTTTCCCTGAGCTGAAGAGGGTGTGGGTGGGATTTGAGGCACCTTGCAGTGGAAATACACCTGGGACCTGTATTCAGCACATCAAAGCAAGGCAGAGTAGAGCCTAAGGAGTCTAACTTGTTTGAGAGCACTGCTCACCTGCCATGTGGACCCTGCAGCTGGCTTAGCTTGTTACCGACAAAACAGTTTTTAACCCTTCTGACAAAAGTAAATAATTCAGAGGCCAAGTGGTGTGGTGCAAAGGGACAGTGGATCGCGAAGGAGCTTTCGGCAGGGCTGACAGAGGAAGCTCTGCTCTTCTCCAAGAGGTTAGTCCTGTCCTTTCCCAGTCCTGCTGTTTGCTGCAGGCTGGTAGCTCTGTTTTTAAGCCACGCCAGGGTTTACACATAAAAACTGGAACTAATATTTCATTAAAATGGGGTGGAAATTGAAATGGAATTTTATTATCGAGAGCTACTGTTTTGTTAGCACAACAGAGATCTGCACCAGGTGTGAAACAGCACCTGTACAAACTGCTGGGAACAAACCCTGATGCTTGTTAAAGCTGGGCCTGATGGTGGTGGTGTTTTGAGGGAGAGCAGCTGTGCAGTTTCTGCAAGTGTCAATCATGGGCAAAGCTTTCCACCTGACCATCGCCTCCAGGTGTGTAACTGCCTGATACAGGCATTGTTAAATTAATCAACTAGAGCTTAAACTGCCTTGCAAATAAATAATGTTGGCTCTGGGGCTACTGGTTAGTGCTCAGCATTGCATTTTAATGCCTTTTCACTTAGAAGGTGCTGCTGTAACTGGAAAGCCACAGTGGCAGAGGAGCTGCACCTATTGTATTCTCTAGAATACATCTCTGCACCTAGATGTATTCTCTAGAACTGAGAGGCTTAGTGAGTAACAACTGGATAAAGGATGTGATTGATTTGAATCCTAGTGAGATCACAGAATAAGAAGCTCATTTGAGCTCCTGGATACTTTCTACTGGATTTCCAGTCTGCAAACCAGACCTGACACTATGGGCCTGAGCCTGCCCTGCATTCACAGCGTGGCAGAGGATGGGAACCAGGTGGACACTGCAGTGAGATCCCCTGCTCTCAGCTGTGTGGTTTGGGGAGGCAGGACCCATGCCTAGGATGCAGAGTCCCTCATCCAGGTTATCCATCCCCAACCTTCCAGCAGCGCGCCATTAATGTCAAAAACTGAAGTAAGCTCATTTTAATTTCACTTTCTCTGCTTTTGGGGAATCAATTCTGGATGGGGCAAGAAGTGGGGTGCAGCGATGACCACTGCCTGTGCTCAGCTCCCACCACATCAACCACAGCCTTATCTCACCCCTCCATCTCAGGGAGGGAGGTCTTGGTCTAGCACACCTCTTTCTGTTTTATTTTCTAAAGCTGAAATACCTTTTAAACCTCTTCCATTACAGGTTGTCAATGATCACAAGTGACTCTGTTCTGTGTTGCACCTTGGTAAGAAAAAAGAAGCAATAAAGTAAGCTTATTCCCATGGTGTACTTTGGAAATTACCAGATACATCCAGTAGCCTTCTGGCCACAAGAAAAATAATTTGTACCTCTGGCTCTAGCTGTTCTATTTCTTTCACAATTTATTTGAAATATGCACTTTTTTTAAGGGTAAAATTTAAGTTCAGGAAGAGCAACCATTATTGCAATACATTTGAATTTGCCACCAGGTTCTGGGGGAACTGTGACTTTTCAAGGATAATGTGTCTGGATTTATCTAGAGCAGATCCATGCTGACTCAGTAGGGAGGTGGATGGGATGTGCCTCCTGCTTATCTGCAAGCAGGATTGCTCAAGTCGGGAGAGGGAATAGGGATGATGCTGTTACAGATAGCAGAGGGAGGCAGGGATGGGGCTTCCCCATTCTTTCTGTTGTTTGTTCATGGTAGGTGGTTAAAAGTGCTCTCAGGTCCCTACAGAGTTCTGTCCTGCATCCAAAGTTTAGACCCTGTTGTGAGGACAGAGAAGAAACATTTAATTGCAAGTAATAAAAATTAAAAGCCCTTGCATGTGAAGTGTACCACAGATAAAGTATGCTTCAAGACACGCGATCCCCATACTTACGGAAGTTATTAGAACACAGATTGGGCTGCTGCCAAGAATATTACATCCAGATTTCTTTTTTTTCTATTGCCTTTGAGAATATTTAGAGCATTGCACTTGAAAAGCTTCAAAGTCTGCATGAAGATTCAAATAACATAGGAAATTGGATATAGAGAATTAGGGTTGGTTCAGGATTGTTTCTGACCAGAATTGGATGGGGTTTCTGTAAGTCTTACATCTTTGGGAAATGAATTCTTTTATACCTTTTACATAAGGTTACTGTCAATGATAACCAGATGTATAGTCTATGGATTGCTGATGTGCTGTTAGCTTAAACAAATTATTTAATACTTGCCATTTCTTCCATTGACTTCTTTTTAATATGAGTTTTTAAAATTATTTTCCATTCTGTCCTTCTATTATTGTTATTATTGTTATTGAAGGTTATGGTTTCTTTTAATAAGTATATATTCTTTGTCTGGTCACAGTATTTGTGACTCAAGGATGTGGCTAACAGCTCTTTGCATCTTAAGACATGAAAAAAAGAGTTTCAAATATTTCAGCTATGGTAAACAAGTACTGTAAGCCTCAGTGCCTGGTTTATTTCCCCATTCTGATAAAGTCATGGGAAGAATTTACATACTGAAGTTTTCTGCCTGTGTTTCCTTTGGGTCAAATCCTGTGGGTTAAACTTGTGCGAGCCTTCTCTCATAACTTCGCACTGATGGATTGTTGCGGTGATTCATCCCACCTTCGGTGTGAGTGACACCGAGTGGGTGGATTTCCCCACCCAGGATTCTGCCCCTGAGGGCAGATCCGAGGGGAAATCTGTGGCATAAGGCTTACACCCCTTGAATGCCACTCACACCCCGTCTCCTCCCCTGTGCCGGAGCCTCCCTGGGCTTGGACAGGTCAGCTTGTTTTAAAATCCCCTCCAGCTACACTGTTATTGGTTAGTTTAAATTTGTTTCTCCCCTAATATGTTTCTATTAGTTACTTGTCAAGTCTCATCATCTTTTAATTGGCTACCTTTGTTGTACCTCTCTCTCTGTAACCTTCAAAGCCTGTGATCAGAGGGAGAAAAAGGGTCTCTCTGCTTGGCTTTCCTTCAAGCTTGTATCTCCCTGCTCCCTCAGGGCAGAGAAATAAAACTCGGACTGCAGCCACAGACTTTTTCCTCTTTGTCTGCGCTACTGCCTTTTAACAGCATTAACTTGCTTGCTGCACACGGCTTATCAGGCCAGAAGAACCGAGGCACGCAAACCTCAGTAACCTTGCACCGACACCGCTGTACCTTGCGGGCCCGAGCCGTAGGCCAAGCCATTGCCAGGCACGGCAGTGCGGCAATGGATGATATCAGGAATCATCCTAAATTATATGTCTTCTTGTTTCTGTAGAAGCATTGGCTTTAAGTATAGGCTTCATCAGAGTATTTTTTAAAGCTTTGCCCAGGTTTGGTTGTTTTATCATTATACATACTCTGATACCTGAAAAAACACCAGGGTGCTGGTGTATGATTTTTTTATGCTTGTTTATAAGCTTTGCTTGGTTGTTTCATCTTGTAAAACATGAGAAGTAACTGAGCATGGCTTTGACCTTGAGGACTTCATGTGAGAGGGCAACGTATGTGTGCAGGAAACATGCTAAATAAATGCATTCATAAAGTTGGTGAGGAAGATGCTGCTGCTGCCTACCCAATTTGAAAGGTCAACATTTAATTCTAAACTGGTTTTCTTTTCTGCATTTCCTTGATGCAAGGGCTGCAAGTAGATGTATGGAAAAATAAACATCTATATGAGGCGAGTGACCTGAATTTAACAGTGGGTATAGTAAGAGTGTGAGTAGGTGGTTGGGTTTTTTTTTTCCCCCCCTCTTTATGAACTTAAAAAACCAAATATGAGTCATGCTGGGGGTGCTACAGGACTTTCTGATCAAGTCAGTGGAATACTAAGCCCAAATGTCATGCTCAGAATTTTAGAAGTTAAACTGAATTACGTTAAGGTTAAACCTTGGAGGAGCTGCTGGAGCAGGTGGGCGCTCAGCAGGAAAACCCAACTGAATCTCAGCCAACCTGACCACAGGCAGTAATAAAAAGACGTTCTCTGACAAGAACTCCTTAAAATCATGGACTCCTGCAAAATAAATATCTTTCTGATGATAATGCGACTCTTCTGTTTACCATCCCAGTTCAAACACTGACTGGTGTAATATCTCTTATTCTGTGGGGTTCTGTGAAACCCTTAGGGTGTTTTTGAACAAGGCCAGCTCCAGAAAATATTGTGGGCTGATCTGTTCTTTCTCATAGGGTTGGACAGGAGCACTTTGGTCATCTCTAGGATTTGTGGAACTAAACTAAGTGCTCTTCAATTTCTTTCTGTTTTTTAAACTGAGTCCTGCTTTGCAATGGTTGGGCAGGGCAAGGGAGGGAGCTGCATGCCCTTGAGGAAGACCCCAGGGCAAAGGTGAGATCACAGATGCGTATCATTAAACAGCGACTTTGAGAAAGAAACACACTAGGCTTAAAACAAACCACTTTTAAACTGGGTATCTTCCAATATTTTTCGAAGTCCTCTGGCAGTTGAGGTAGGGCTGAATATATGAGCAAATTCATGTATTACTCAGCAGCTGCTCTGAGTGGCAGGCCAGGAGTTGGTTGCATTTACTGTATGTGCTGTGAAGAATTTCAGGACAGCAATTCAGCAGGTTGGTTTCTTTGTGTAGGTCCCATCCTTTCACATGCAACCACAGAAACTCATCCTTCACCTGGCTTCGTGAATATGGCCCTACAGAACCCTGCTGCAATTCAGATCATGTTGGGATCTCAGATGTTTTCATAGGCTTTGAGCTTTCCCAGTTTATCATTTTGTTTCAGTTTTCAAGGTTCTCTGTGATGTGGGGGTTTCCAAAGTGCTTATCTTGCCTAGGATGCAAAAAGATGCAGAGAGCTACAGCAAGACCTGTACCACCCCATCACCACTGCTGTTTTAACCTGGAGATGCCTGATGGTTCAGGACCTGCTGAGCATGATAGAAAACTCCCTATGTTGAGACTGAAGCATGACAATAGGACAGTATTTTTCTCCACGTGCCTTAGAAATGCTGTGTCTCTTTCTTTCTCTTACCACTATTTTGTCAGCTGCAAAAATTAGTTCTGATGTTCCAGTCTAGACAGGATATTGGTTAGTGATCCGGACACGATGGGAAATGGTGCAAACCTTCTGGCTTGTGTTTCTGTATAAATTACAACGTTTACATGTGTGATAAATCATACTGCCATAACAAGGATTTTCCATGGTTGTTAGTGACTTCAACACCAATCCTTGTCCATAACTCACCAACAGGCTGTGAGTGGGAGTGGTGTGTTCAGCGGTAGCAAAGGCCTGAGCACCAAGATAAGATTCATCTAGCAAATACGTATCTGTCATATTTCAGAGTTAGAAAACCAATTGATGACTCCATTATGTTTTATCACAGTAGTTTCAAATTTGGGTCCAGCCTTTTTTCTGGGCTTAGAAGAACTATGGATTTTTAACTGATGTCAGCTAGATTTGTTATTAGACAAGCCAATTGTCTTTTGACTCAATTTTATGACAAATTGTAGTTCCGTCTGTACTTAGAGAAGTCTGGGTTCCCCCACCTTTTCTAAGTGTGAGGACAAAACCCTTGAAATATGTGGTGCCTGTGAATCACATGGGAACAGGCATCAGTATCACCTTGAGAGACCCATCATCCGTGACCTTTTCTATCTGTTATCTTGGTGTTGTTATTGCAGACTAGGAGTACTGGTATTGCTGTGACCAGAATTGCCCTTAACCACTGCCTTGTGATAGTCTGCATTTTTAAAAACTTCTTCCCATTTAAGTCTGTTAAGAATTTTTCAAACATACAGATATATAGCAGAAAAACAGCATCCGGCATCCAGTTTGTACTGATTTACACAGAGCTATGTGAGGTCTTGTGCAAGGAATATTATGCTCTGTATCTTTCTTAAAGCATGAGATTCAGCTCAGACCTGTTTGGATCTAGTCATAACCTGTACAAATGCTGTATAGCAAAAAAATGTGAAAAATTCAAAGCAAAGTCTGTTCAGTGCATTGGGAGAAGACACTGCAGCCACAGTGGCAGCGCATGGAACCTCAAGGTTTATTAAGTTAGGTTCATGTTAAAGCTCATCATAAAGCAGTGGAAACTGAAAGGATGAATTTTGGGCTCGGGGTTAAAGCACATGGAATGGTGGCTGTTGGGTCTCTTCCACCCTCCTGGGGGTTATGCTGGATCTCCTGGTCTGTAGGTCAGTGTTGGGTTTTCTGTTCCTTTTGTGCAATCCCCACACATGCATATATCCTTATACCATAAAACTCTGGTGACATAAGACGCTTCACATTCGATAACTGCACAAAATAAATGATGACACTTGGCCATGCTTGTTATACAAAGCTTTAATTGCTGTATACAGTTTTAATTTGCCTCCTTGCATTAGCCAGCAAAAATTAACATTAATTAGCATCAGAATATTTGCATTAATTAGCAAATACTCTGCTTTGTAACAGCCATATCTCCCTCTCCCCTTCCCACCCAGCTCCTCACTGCCTGGGTCACTCTTCCCTAGCCCAAGCCTTGGTGGGGTCATGGCAGCTGCATTTCCCATCCAGGTACAAACCCGACTCAATTCTCCCGACACTGCTGCAGTCCAGCTTCTCATTGACCCATCTCAAGAATTCTTGCAGACTCTCTTTAAAGTTTGAGAAATTAGTTTTTGCCTTCTCTAAGCATCTCTTGTCATTGGATGAAGATTCCTAAGAGCAAAAAGGAGGTACTCTTACATGAGTTACAGATGCTGCATATTCTGTCTCAGCTCACTGGGATGGAGCAGGATGCTGCCCTTCACACCCCCAAAATCATTTCACACAATTCTTAGAAATCATTAGTTATTAGCTATTTCTCTTTGACTTTCACAGTACTGCAGACTTTTCTGTGTTGTTTTTGAAGGGCAGAGGAGTCATCTACCAATCTGGAAGAAGGTCAAAAACATTTCTCTCCCAATACCAAATCCTGGGGACCATGAGGGACTGGCCGGGTCCCAGCACAATCCCAGCTGCAGCAGTGTGGAGCACGTATTGGTTGGATGACAGACTTAGACATGGCTTATTCTGCAGCTGCAATAGATAGAAAATTGATGCTTATCTGGTTTTCTTTCTAAAGCCTGCTTCTCTATTCCAGGGAGTTACCTAAACACAGTTATTGTTGGAAATTCAGCCACTGGTCCATGCAAACCCTATTTTCTATCCCCTTAATTTCTCTGTCTTTCTTTTGGATTCAAAAGGCAGATTCTTTTCTCCTGTAGTATTTATGATCTCTCTTTTCTGCTATTAATTGCCTTGTCCTTCCTGAAGGACAAGCTCAAACAAGGTCATTATTAATTGCACCTAATAAATGATCTTCATTACTGCAGGTCTAACTGAACTATACTAATACAGTCTCCATAAGAATGAATTTGTGCATGAGAGAGAAAGCTTGGTATCCTTCCCTGGGGCTGTAGCTGGTTCAAAATTAAAAATGAGTGATGATTTCTTTGCTAAAACGTGAGTGGTAAATCACCTGGTGTTAAAAACCCCAGATAAATGGATAATTACAAGAAAATGTTTGAAACTCAAATCAAACAAATAGTAGAAGCTTACCTTCAAAATGTAGCAGATTTTTTCTAGCCTTTGCATTCCTTTCTCCACTTTTCTCATGCACATCCATGTGGGAATCTTTTTTAGTTCATGAATAAATATTTCGGTGTTATTATGTGCACAGCTTAGTTTCTAGGAGAAAAGGGGAAAATATACAGTGTTCTAGTTTGCAACAAGAAAGCTTTTCTTTCTTAAAAGAACTGTTAATAAATCATATTGAATATGCCATTTTTCTCTGGAAATCTAAACTTCTTTTATTCTTTTTAGGATTTCCTCTCATACCTTCTTTTAAAAAGTGTTATAAGGACAGTTTTCATAACTATTATAGCTGGAAACTTTGAAATAAAAAGGGTCCAGTTTCTGTCAGTGGTGGATGTGACCACATTTGGAATTTGATTTGATTCCATCTAAGTTAGAGAGTGATTTATTTTGTCTTTGCTTTGGAAGTAGGACACTTAGAGAGAGCTACTTTAACCATTTTCTTTATATTGCCAGTCATTTGAAGACCAGACTTTGCAATCACCAACAGAAACGTCTCTGGAAAAACATTAAAAAGAGCTGATAAAATTTGAGGTAGGGCATAATTATCTTTGGTAGCAATTAAAATGGTTACTAGCCACATTCTCATAATATTTTAAAAATATGACATTGCATCAGTGTTTTGGGACATCACTTACATCTGCAGCAATTACAGCTTGCTTTAAATGTCCTCAGACTTGCTATGCCAAAGGTTATGCTCCAAGTTCCCTTTGGAGACTGACTAATAATAACAGAATGGAAACAACAGGTTCTTACCTTTATGTGAAGTGGTCTGAAGAACTTCTCCTGGAAACAACAAAAATCTGTTAGTCACAAATTGGAAATCATCTCAAAAAGTAAATCTGGTGTGAGGGAAGCGGGGAAATTATTTACATTTATGGGCTCATTTTCCGCCTCAAGCAAACAAAGCATTTCATCAATTAGCGAGTATTTAGTCTCGCTCAAGAGATGAGGCATTTCCTTCAGAGGGAGAAAGTAACTGGACACGCCAGAACTCAATAATAGCAAGAATACGTGAGGATGCATTTAAAAGGTGTTAATTTGGGAGCTTGACCCTTGTTATCTGAAAAGGGCTTTGAATTCAAGCTCTTCTCTCTTGGCAGATAGGAAGCTGGCTTATATAAAGAAGATGAGTAAGTGCAGGATGTGATTACTATCTTATCTCATTCATAAATCATTCAAATCAGAAAACAACGACAACTTGAGCAGTTGAATTATCAGCATATCTGATTTGAGAAACTTATGATTAAAGTTCTGGTAAATTTCCTAAAGCCTCTAACTTCAGAGCAACGCTTTAATGCAAGAAAAAGTGATGGGTAAGAGCACGAATATTGTAAAAGAACAACAAAATAATCATAAAATCACAGGATGGTTTGGGTTGAAAGGGACTTTAAAGCTCATCTTATTCCAAACTCCTGCCATGGCCAGGGACACTTTCCACTAGGCCAGCTTGGCTAGAGCCCCATCCAGCCTGAACTTGAATGCTTAGAGGGATGGGGCAGCCACAGCTTCTTTGGGCAACCTGTGCCAGGGCCTCACCACCCTAACAGGGAAGAAGTTCTTCCTAACATCCAATCTAACCCTGCCCTCTGTCAGTTTGAAGCCATTCTCCTTTGTTCTATCAAGCAAAATATCTGAGGAAACTTGTAGTAACGCAGCCATGAAGGAGCTTGCTTCCCCTCAGATAAGACTGCATCTTATATTGCTGTAAATTTTTGCACTTCAAAGATTTCAGCACCTCTGGAGCTAATATCAGCTAAAGATGGAGCCCATAGGACCTAATTAATCATCTACATCCCTGCAGTGTGACTTGGGTGAGCATGTGTGAGCAGGAGCGGTACAGACATGTATAGCAGCCTTGCAAACCTGCCTACTTTTCTAGAGCAAGTATCTTCTCTTTGACCTGAAAACAGTAGGCTGTTCGTTCATCATAATTAGTAAGTGTGAGAGCTGGATTTTACCCTGCAATAATTAATTTGTATGACACTGCTGTGCAAATCTGCAGTCTCAGCTGGCAACTGCAGCTTCTCCTTCTCATGGGGTGGGGAGTGTTTGCGTCTTCATTAATGATACTTGGGCTCTTATGTAACACTTCCCAAAGGTAATGAGGTGATTTTACATGTTAGTAAGTGACAAAAGGGGCTGCAAGGACAGTGCCAGATTGTGTGGTGGCGTGTCAGAGATGCTTTGGGGTGGGACCCCTGTGTCCCACAGGAGGGGAGCCAGGGCTCCCCCAGGTTTCAGAGTAACTGTGGCTCTCCCAGAACAATCAGCTCAGAGTGAACACGAGGGAGTTCTCTTCCAAACATGAAGGCAATGCAGTGTCTTGGTTTGAAAGACAGGTGTCTGTTAAGGAAGGCAGGAGCCTCCCTTGGAATGGAAAATGCAACCCCCTTCCCTCCAAATGATTATAATTTTGAAATTAAGGGGCTTTCAGGCAAAGATATGAGGAATAGGAATAACAGTTCTTTACTAGTATAGATATATATATATATATATATATAAAGAGGCAAACAAACAACAGTAACTATGGCAGTAATAACAAACAGAACCAG
>VZTE01006136.1:821-44258 GCA_013397775.1 Eulacestoma nigropectus | reverse complement strand
CGAAGGAAGGCTCGGAGCAGTGGCAAAGGAAGGGCGGGGGCAGGGCAGGGACAGGTGGGCTTGGGATCCCGGCGTCCCTTGAGGCACCCGAGCATATGGTGAAAAAGTCCCTCTTTTAGTGAGGTAGAGTGTTTATAGACAGAGTCCCAGTGCAGCAGCCGCTCCAGGGAGCAGGCTTCACTCACGGTAGAAGGAAGGCAGCAGAAGGCAGAAAGCCTTTAGTAGTGTCTCCACAACGACAGCAGCCCTTCTCCCCCTCGAATGCTGGCAGAACAAGAGGCCTAGGGGCCCCACCCAAACCCTTTTACCCAGTTCAAATTTCTCGACCTCTCTGCCCTACACGAGAAAACCTCAGGTAAAAGAGGCTAGCCAGCGAGACTCCTCCTCCTGTGGCCAGGTCTTTTGTCTCTTTGGCAGCTTGTATGGGGAAAAATTCTTTGAGAGAAAAAGAAAACAAAAGGAGAACTCCTAAAACCCCAACATGCAGCTCTAAGGACAAAAAGGGGTAATTTGTTCTATGCTAGGTAGCAATTAATGTTACAGCTAATAGAAGAAGTGTCATTGTTATGAATGGATGATGTAGGTTTAAATAAGTCCCTACCTTTTGCCCAGGTCTGTGGCAGCAGGCAGTCACGTTATTGAGGTGGCCAGCACCCCAAGACCCACTCTCATTTGTAAGTTCTTTAATAATGGCTGATTCAGTCAATTATAGAATGAATTATTTATTTAATAGGCACAAAACTAACAGACACGACTTAAAACGGACTATTACTACACAGGAATAAGACAAAAGGTAATACTAGTATTATACACGTGGGATTAAAGGTACCAGGAAATTTACTGCTAGCAAAGAAATAATATAACTTAGGATCCAATGTTTCTTACCATGCAATTCTTGATGGAGGAGACATTGAAATCCTTTCTCTCAATTCCCAGGAAAGTAACCACAGAATCTGCATCCAGACTCGGGGGAGAAGTCTCATACGCTTTCAGGGCATGTGGGTAGAAGGCTTCTCAGGGTGTATGTAGGAGACTTCTGCCTCTGTGATAATTCGTGTGGACTTTTATAGACATAAGAACCATGTCTTTTGGTCACCGATGTTTATTTTCTTTTATCTCTTTTATCTTTTTCCACATCTGCTCCCATACCAAGATGTGTACTCGAGGCTGGGGCTCAGACTCTCGGGCGCCTGGAGGTGACCCCTTGCTGGGCTCTCAGACCACTTGCTGGGCTGTTAATCTGGACTGAGTTATCTCTTCCAAATGCCCCAGCCATGAGAGAGAGGAGGATGTCCTGCCACAGTCATCAAGGGAGCTCTGAGTGTGAAGTTATTTCTGGCCACCAAGGAAAGGGAAATCACTAAGCATCATTGGTGACAACCATGCCTGGCAGTGCAGTGGGAAGTGTCGTAACCTTCCCTGGGACACCTGGGCTGCCTCACCTTGTTCTGCGCTCAGGAACAGCCCTGGCTCCAGCAGAGAGCTGGGAGGAACTCCTTGTTCAGTGCCAGAAACAACATGCTTGGCAAGTGCTCTTTGGAAAGGGTGAGGGAAGAGCCAAGCTCCCAGCTAGAGCACTAAGCTAATATCCCTATCAGCCTGGGCCAGTTGGTATTAGGGTCTCTCCTAAATATTTCCCATATAGCCCAGTTTCTATTCTAAGTCTATATTTGATTTTTAGGTATGTAATTTCATAGAAAATGTCTGACAAACCACAGAGTTAGTAGACGGGTTTTTCCAGATTTGATTGGGGAAATTTTGTGTTGAGTCAGGGATATGTTTCCTTCTGGATGGTCTTCTAAATAATAATAGTAACAACAATACTACTACTACTACTAATAATAATAATATGAATATGAATATTTGAGACTGGATGATGTTCTAAGTTCTTTGTCTGAGTATGTTTTGGGTTGTCCCTACTATAAAAACAAGTCTGCATGTTAACCATGACCACATTATTCACTGTTCATTTACCTACTTTGCAAACTGGGGAAGTAATTTACATTTTCCCGTGCTATGTGAAAGGTTCTTGTACCAAAAGCACATGGGAAATTATTGTTATGGCTGCATTTTCCAGCACTGCTTTGGTTCAGCTCTCTGATGAGAGGCTTGAATCATTCTCTCAAAGGGCAAAATTTTAGTATCAAGCTGCTCTTGGTCTGTTGGTGTCCAGGCCCCCTCATTTCCCAACCAGGCTGTTGCAAGACCAAGTAGCTTTGGGCATCTCTTTTTGACTGACAACCTGAGGTAGAGTAGATTAAAATGCGTTACCAAGATGATAGTTTAAATGTGCTAAACTGGCACACCAAAAGATGCAAAACATGTAAATAATCAACTAAAATGCCTTTGTACTTTCTCTTATGTGAGTTTCAGTATCTGTTGGTAACACAAGGAAGCCCATTCTGCTCCTCACCTCTGGAGGTGGGCGAAATTAGGAAAGGACACTCTTCTTTATCTTCTCCCACTTTTGTCTGGATCATTTGCCCCAGGGGAAGCTGTGGGCAAGAGGTTCAACCACCACCTTACTGTGTACAAGGATTTAATAACCAGACCCACCAGGCACAAAGCCCTGTATGGGCTGTGTATTCACCTAAGCCATTAGGCAAATCTTTACACCTTCTAAACCCATTTATCGAATAATTTTTGCACCAGATACCTTTTGGAACAGTGTCACTTCTTTTAATACATGCCCACCTGGAAAACATACCATGACTTAATGTCAAATAGCTTTGAAGCTGCTGGAGAGAAGTAGCAAGATGTTATCAATAGGCTCGTGCTCAGAGAGCAACTCCCTGTGCACAGGAAGCATCTTTCGGTGATGCTGCAGTGGCCGGATGTTGGTGCTGAGCCCTCATGCCTGCACTGACTCTGCTTACAGCCAACCTTCTCTTAAAAACTGTGGAGCCTGACAGAGTTGTTTTCCTTTTAACTCCTTCTGTAATGAGAGGTGAGAATCTGCTGTGCTTTATTAAACCCTTTTGATCTATAGATTTTTATAAAAACATGTTTTATACCAAAAATACTCTAAACAGGACTGCTCATGTTTTTAGCCAGCTGAAGAATTTTCAAGGATGTTGGCACAGGGAGTTTTGAGAAGCTAGGATAAACAAGCAGAACACCAAATCTCTCAAAGTGGTGAAAAATATTTGATGTTAAAGCCTGAGAGTTGTACACCTAGGGGATGCCGTATCAGTGGGTGTGGGCACTGCAGGGGAACTGAGGCACACAAGCCCTTTTTCAGGCTCGTTCAGAAAATAGCTCATCTGAAATCTTCCTTCACCTTTCTGTGACACCTCTGAGCTCTTTGGAGTAATACTGAGAAAAGATGATTAAAAACCTGAGAGAGTAGCTCACAGGCAGCCCTTCTTTTTATTGGTCTCCTCTGGCTGCTGTCAGCGCCGTGGCGGAGGACGGGCCAGGGTTGCCATCTAGAGAACAGCCACTGCCACTTGCACACTCATCTTCGGGGCCCTCTTTTGGGGAAGAAACGCTTGCCAAACCTTGGCACAGCCTGAGTGCGTGTGGCAAATGCAGAAAGGAGGGGTCGCGTGCTCTACGACTTGCCCCAGCTTAAGGGCTGAGGGATCGCCTGGGGGAGATGAATAATAGTGATAACAATTTTATTTGTATTTGAGAAAATGATTGGGAAGGCAGTGTCCAGGGGTATGCATGTCTGCTGTTCCCCAGCCTGTTCTAAGGGAAACATTGTTGTAGGATCATCGAATCACAGAATCGTTTGAGTCAGAAGTGACCTTAAAGCTGATGTAGTCCCAGTCTCCTGCCATGGGCAGGGACACCTTCCACTGTCCCAGGTTGCTCCAAACCCTGTCCAGCCTGGCCTTGGACACTTCCAGGGGTGGGGCATCCCCAGCTTCTCAGGGCAGTCTGCTCCAGTGTCTCACCATTTTCTCATCTTCCTTCCCCACCATGAGCAATGGTCCACAGCATTTCCCAGTAGTCCTGGCCCATTGCTTTGTCTCCCTCTCAGAACATTTCCGCTAACAATGTAAAACTTTCTTTGGAAGCAGACTTTTTCTATGCTTTCCTCTTGCATCCCACAGCATCAAGGCCCCTTCCCTCCTCTGAAGGTTGTAACTATTCCTCTCTTTTGCACCCAGTCCCAAAGGAGAGAGCAGCTTTGGATGCATTGTGTAGGATTGTGCTCCTGATCCCCAAACAGCTTTCAACCTTTGAGCTGGAGGTCAGTACCAGCCCTTTCAGACCAGCTTTTCAGCAGGCTGTGTGCCAGTCTGGGGGTGATGGGACTAGAATGTTTCTTCGGGTCCCTCATGAGTCCTGTCCTTACAGGCATTACAAGCTCCATCCCAAAGCACTGATGTACCCAAGGCTGCCTTCCTTCTGCCCTCTCACCACCTCAGAGTGAGCTGCTTTGACCTAAAGCCACTAAAAATGTCGGACTTTTATTTTTTGCATTCTGTATTTTTGTAGGTATTGATTAATGTTTTGTTCCTGACTATATTGGGGTGGCAGAGAGATGATGACTGAACCTACAGCTGGGTTGTGGTTTTTATCCTGTTCATACAGTGACTACTGTTTCTTTCTTCCCCCACACTCAAGAAACTCTTCTTCAGGTGTTGTTACAGAAACTGGCTAATTTTTCAAACATGAGGGTTGCCTTAAGGGATCCCTGCAGATTCCAGCATGGATCTCCCTGCCTCTTTAACCTGCCTTTTCCTGCAGATAATGTGGTGTTCAGAGTATCTCACAGACACACCATGGCTTGCACAGCCATTGCTCTCTGCTAAATTCTCCATGAATCATGTGTTTTAGGGAAATTCTTGCAGGTACTCAGTGATGCCTGTGAAAGTACATAAATAGGAAATACATAAATAGGAAAGTACATAAATAGGGCTAGGTTTGGTTGCTTCCTGGAGGTGAAATTCTGGTAGGAGAATCCCCTCAGAGGGGAAAGTGTGTGTCCAACAACCCTGACGGTCCTTGTTAGTTTCCCCATCAGAGCCCCAGAAATGATTTTTTTTCCCTGTCAGCTACATTTTGCTTTCTTCTGCATGGGTGAGTCTTCCTGAAATCAGAATATCCAACTGGATGGAAAAGAGGAGATGCTGGAGGGAGATCTCCATTGTGAAGTAAAAGCAAAGAAAGAAACTAAATCCTGATGCACTATTTCAGTGCTACTTTTACTCAAATTTGAAAACACTAGTGGTATTAGGTGGTGTCTGGACCTAAGGATGGTGATCATCTACACAATCTCTTGTCATTCATCTACAGACTATATAATAAACTTAGGGATTTCTGAATATAAGACCCTGCTGACACTGTCAAGACCTCACTAGTAGGAGATATTGATTCAATCAATCTAAATTATTTTTAGATAGAATGTTGCTTACATCACCATAAATATATATTTGTATTTATATTATAAAATTTATTCTATAGATAATAAATATTATGCAATCTAGATATTTTATATCTAAAACATATATATCATATTAAATATTTTATATATATTATATATAATGCAATATACTTTCATATATAAAATGTCTGTGTGCTTGTGTTATATGTGCCACATGTGCCACAAAAGAAAAACTGCCAGTTCTATCTTTGTGCAGAAAATTTATTTTGCATAGATTCTGTTAAGAGTTTGGGTACATATCATAGCATTCTGCATACAAGTTTCCCAAATATTTAACCGCAAAAAATGTACAAGTCCTGTGCCAACAGCACACAGCTGTAATGAGAACAGTCATGCTTACACAATTTGTACTTCACATTTTTAACATTTTAAAATGATTGTCACTGCATTTGTGGCATAATAAGAGTCTTCAGTTAAAAGAAGTATTTAGGTATAATTTGAAGAAGTGCATCCTTTTATAAGACTGTTCCCTGCAAGTGCCTCAGCCTCCCAGAGGGGAGGTGGAGGCAGTGGGTGACATGGATGGCTCTGTCCCACAGGCTGGCCTTGTCCTGCCTCTGAGAGCACTTGGGTGATGCAGAGCTGAGCCCTGGGGCTATGGCTTGGAACAGCATGTAAGAGAAATAGTGTGACAAGAACCCCCAAACTGGATCCCTAGAGCAGCTCTTCACACACCATTACACAGCAGTCTTCTATAGCAAATAATTATTGCATTTCTTCATTGTAAAAATAAATAATTTGAAGTTTCTCTAAATAAATAGAATAAATAAATAATAATAGAGATCTGAATAAATAACAGCTCCCATTAGTGTTGCTTGAAGGAGGATATGCTAAGCTCAGGTCTTCTGGCAATCTGGACAGGTGCCTCAAACTCATTTGAAGCTTAGTTTGTTTCCTCTGGAAGGGCATTGTGACCCAGGAACCTTAATAAATATTCCAAATTATTGAAAAAATCATACTCTTCCACTGCCTTCCAGTGATGTTCCTTGAGGGCAGACTGAAAGGAGAGGAGTGAAAAGGATCAGCACATGTAAGTTACATTCTCTTCCCTGACTAGTTTTTTTTTTTTCCTAATAATTAATTTTGAGACCACTAAGGCTCTCATGTAGATATTGGGGTTTGAATGGCTGAGGAATGTGTTACAAGTTGCACCTTGTGCAACTGTTTCTCAGCCAGGGCTCCGGTCCCCACCTGCACCAGGGCACCTCCACTGGGTTATTGGGCTTTGTCTTAGCAAGGAGACATTGGGAAGAGGTGACCAGAGCAGAGGAGGCAGTGGAGCCATGGCCAAGTGCCAGCTGCTGGCTGGAAGCTGCTCCCATTGCCACGTGACCAGGAGGCAGTGGGTGCTTTGGTCAGACACTTGTTCTCAGTGCAACCAGGAAAAACCTCAGAATCCTTCATTGTCCTCTAAAGCAGCAGGAAACAGCGAGCAGGGCATCATCCCAAACATACCGTCCACCTGGTGCATGACTCTCCATAAGCCTGGATTTTCTGCAGGTTCAGAATTATGAGTTTCTGCTCCTCACTCTCTTTGCTGTTTTTTAGGGCTTCAATAAATCTTTCCAGATAGGTGGCTGCGTTCCTTCCCGCCTCCATCGTGTTGTTCTGGAATAACAAAGTTTAGTAATTTTGTCTTTTCTGTACTGTATTCCTGGCACGGATTCCATCACATTAATGCAATCAAAATGTCTGCTAAAAGAAATAATCTTGCACAATGATTTGAGGCAAAAATTATATAATAATTATTATAAAATTATATAATAATCTGTAGAGTAGAGAAGCAACTGTGCAAACCAGTGCTTTCCTTCTGCTGAAGGCTGATGTTACCTTCAAGACTTACAGAGTGGGTCTGTGGAGATGAAACTAGGCAGGACTGGACACCATTTGTTTTTTTTATTGCCTCCTTAGTTCACTCAGGCATGGGAAGGCAGTGATTCTTAGGAGAATCTTTAACTTCCAGCACTGTTACCTGGGCTTTGCCTCTGCTGAGCTTCCCCAGGAAATGCACTGCCGATGCCACTGCTGGCATTGATCTCTAACAACATGGGTATTTCTTTCCCAAAAAGGCAGGGAAACAGCCTGTTCCCCTCTTTCCAGTGGCAGTAAGGTACCTGTCTCCATCTGACTCTGGAAGACAGTCAGTTCTGATTATCTACCTGTGAAAAGAGAGATAACCAATGCTGTCTGGGAGCCAGCTGTTCTGCACCGCTATACTGAAGGCAGAGCCCTGAGCACTGGTGTTTCAGGGAGATCTTTGTTTGATAACTCTGGAGGGAGCAGAGCCCTGCACATGATCTCTCAGTGCACATAACCCCATCATGGTGCTCCCAGAAAGCTGAAAGGGTGACTTGGCTGCCATCTGAGACCTGACTTAAGAGCACAAGAGCATCCTGAATGGGCTATAACAACATCTGCTTTCCCCCTCCCTCTCAAAAAGCAGCTAGCTGCCCCACGAGCACACAGCACTGGAAAGTGAACCACAAAGGGATCTTACCAGAGGCGCAATTTCGCTGCTTCCCTGAAAGAGATTGGTAAAAATCAGATTAGTAGGTTCCCTGCTAACACAGAAAGTCAGACAGGGGGCACAGAGAAGATGGACCAACCTTAGAGCTTAGCTTCTGAAGGACTTGGATGGTTTCCTTGAAGAGGGCGCTGGCAGGGCAAGCTGTGCCTGTGGTGCATGGTGCAGGGGACACCAGGCACAGCACTGACAGCATGACTACGAGCAGGCATAGCATTGTGGCAAAGGGGCTGTGCTCCCCTCCTTGGGCTGGCTAATCTGCCTCCCCACTGCTTCTTTTATGTGCTCTGGTGCAAGGAAGTGATTAATGCCTCACCACAAAAATGCCTAAACTGAAGACAAGTAGTCACCTGTAGAATGGAAGCTGTTAGTTTCTTATCTGATTGAGGAAACTACATGTTTCTAAAATAAGGACTCCCCCAGAAGTTCAGTGGGAGCTACGTAATTTGGATCTTTGAGCCATTCTGATTTTAAATGCTGAAGCATTTTTATGAACTGATATTGTCTAAAGATTGATGCAAAGTAACTGAATGTCTCTTGGATCTTTACATCCATATCTGCCCTACTTAATATTGCAATTACATTAAATAATACTCTCACCTTTACTAATTAGTTCTCTGCCCTTGTTCTGTGTGCTTGTCATCAGAACCCCATGCATTACTCCGTGGTACCATGCTCAGACATAAATGACAATTTCAAGATTCCTCCTGACACCATGCAGGTCTGTTCTGGGAAGAGGGACCAGCCATGGACTGCTGGGGTAGCTCAGTATCTTGGGGGGACAGAACAGCAGCTCCTCTGCTCTTTTTAAGGAGCAATTATCCAGTTTCTGTGCTCTCCTGAGGAGGTTTAAACCATTTGACTGGCATCTCATTTTACTTCATCTGCAGGAAGCTCGGCTGATGGGGTGCATAGCACTGATGATTGATAAGGACACTGACAGAATTGCTCCTCAAGCTGCAGGTGGGCTCTGGGGTGGCCACAGTGGGTCCTGGGTGTGCAGAGCCCTCTCCTGTCCCCTTGTCCCCCATCAGGGCTGCCTTTGACCCTGCTGCACAGCTCCTCTGCACTCACCATAAGAGGAATGAACACCATGCCAGGATTACACCTGTAGGACATCAGGTCTTTACTATCCAAAACCTCAGAATGTTACATTTACATGTTTTTGCAGTAATTGAATTATGCTATTTCAATCCTGCAGGAGTTTTATTATGTAACTGACATTCTTTAATGTGCATTAGGTTTTCTTGCCCTTAAAAAAATTCAAGTGGTACATAGCTAAAGGGACTGCTTTGTTTGTACTTCTCCCCTGAGGCAAGGGCAGGTGACCCACACACAGAGGTGCCATCCAAGCTGATGCGAGCCCAAATGGTGCTTTTTCCACACTCATGGCATTTTCCTACTAGTCCCTGAGCTGATGCTTCACAGAACACATAACTTCATTGGTTTCCTTGCATGATATTAATTAAATCAGAAGGCACTGTCATGTTAGCTACAAAGCAAGTTTTGGAGATGCTGCCAGGCACTTCTCTCCCCTGAGGAGCCACCTTGTTCAGTATTTTTCTTTCAGTCATTTTGCTAATTGTTTGGTGAGTGAGGCATCTCCCCTGCTGTTCTCCACAGCTTCAGGAGCCTTTGCTGGATGAGCCACCTTTAAAGCAGCAGCCAGGCGTGGAGCAGACTGTGCTCCCTTTCCTGCATGCCTGGGATATGCTGGTGTGGGTAGTTTTCCTGCCTTGCTGGATTCACACTGATATTCCCGATGTTCCCCTGTAGTCAGAAGATTGGCTTTACACCAGAGTTGAGGTTAACCCTCTGTGTGTTACCTTAGTGGGGCAGCATCCATTGGATTGCTGTCTCTGCCTTGTGCTATCAAGGGATTTGCATCAATTCAGGCAGTGGTGAATACCAGTCTCTGTGGTGCACACATGACCTCTTTTAAAAAAATCTTGTGATTCTTTTTATTTTAATGAGTTCATGAGTAGTGTGGACCCTTCCAATGACCCTGTCCATTGCACACCTGCGGAAACAGAATTGCACCTGAGACTCAGGTGTTTGCCTCCATCTCTGGGTGGTTCAGGACTTTGCCTGTCCCTGGCACCGCTGTGGCCGTGGACATAAAACAGATTACAGCATGGTTTAAAGGGAAGGAATGGATTGAATGTATTGAATCATAGAACCATAGAATGGGTTGGGTTTGAAGGGACCTTTAAAGGTCAATTTGTTCCAACCCCTTGCAATGACCACTAGACCAGGTTGGTCAGAGCCCCATCTAACCTTACCCTGCATGGATGGCTGTACCTGCTGGTACCATAAATTGTAGCCACGTGCAAAGTGCAGGGAATTTCTTCCCTTGGAAAAAGCAGTAGGAGATAAGGCTGCAGCTAAACCTGTTGGTGAGCACTGGGGATTTTGCTTTTATCTCCAAAATATCTAAAGAAGTGAGAGTCCCTGCAGAGAGGGCAGATGGGAAAGGTGTGGGCAGGATGGACTTTTACTGCTGGAAAAAAACGAATTGTGAAGTTGAGACTCCACCTTTGTCTCTTTATTGTTTTTAAAGCCACTAATGACATGCAAATACATTCTTAGATTGCAGCCAGGGTGGAAAAAAAAGAGATGATAAAACCAGAAAGGAAGATGGAACTTGCGGTCTACTCGTGTATGCACATTCATCAGTCAATCTCACACACACCAACTCTTTTGCAAATATTCACTCAGAGGTGAAACTGCTGTGACCACCCTGCTCCCCTCATGGTTGAATCAGCATTGACCTTTCTTTCCTGTTCTGTACTGAGTGGATAACTGCTGTAGGAATCTGAGAGGGCTGCAGGGAGTTTCCAGCCAGGGCTCATTCAGCAGTGCCTCCATCCAACTCCACCTCCACCAAAAAATCCAACAAGGATTAGCACTGATGAGATGTAAATCATTGATATGATTTCACTCCTAGGCAGAGCCACATGAAATACCCATATCCTTGCCAGACATGGAATTAAATCAATGAACAGAAAATGACCCAGCCCATTAGGAACTAACCAAAAGCTTAACATAAAATTAACTGAAAAACAGAGAAAATAATAGAAAATTAACTGAAAACTAACAGAATTGTTCACTTTTCTAAACCTGGAGAGATGGTGAGCTTCAGTTTTGTGAGCTGGGCTCCACATAACTGAAGTAGAAATCCTGGTGAGAAGTCTCAGCAATGGTACACAGACCATTCTTCCTCTGTGAAGGATTTGGACAACTTCAGGTTCATCATCGCATAAGTGATCATTATAAAATCATTACACCCATGTAACTCACTGGAGTGGAAGTTCAGCCAGCTGAAGGGTGACACAAGCTCTTGTGAAGCTTCCTGTCCTATCAGGGAGAAAGCAAACAGTTTCAACAGTAGTTTTAATAATTTGTGACACTCCATCTCAAAGCGATCTTCTTGCTGTCATTCCTCTGTGAAAAGATTGATCAGTACCTCCTTTCACTCCTTTGAATATTCCTGTCACACACATGCCAAGTCCATCTCTGTGCATTCTTGCACAACCTTGAAGTGTTTTGATTTCTCCCAGATGTTTGCCCCTGCCACATTTCTACCTGGCAGCTGCACTTGCACACCTCTGAGCAGACCAAACCATCAGGCTCTTCAGCCTTGGTGGGCTCCCTCTTCCCCTCCTGAGCCCTTCCACTTGAATTAATCTTGAACAGGGAGGCTGAAATGATTTACAGTGTCCTTTGCACCACAGAATTGATGCTGTGTTCCTTGGTACTGGAAGGAGTTAAGCAATATTTTATCTCTGTGGTTTGCTTCTGCAGAAAGGAGGAAGCCATGCCTCTCCCTGCCTTGCAGAGTGATTTTAAATGCTGTTCAGAAGCAGCAGAAACTGAGATCGTTGTCGCTGGTGACTGTGCTTGGTTGGGGCATCTGCAGCAGATGTGCGGCTCTGCTCTCCAGCCCAAGGACATTCCTTTTATGTTTCGTGCTCTGGCTGTGGTCGCTGGTCTGTGGCCAGCTGTCTGGCCAGTGGGCTGTCATCCTTGGAAAGTGGCCCTTGAAGCATGGGGCCAAATCAGGCTAATTGGAGAGCAGAGACTACATGTTTTGAAATAGGCTCTGGAGAGAGAAAGATTTATTTAATCAGAAGGTATTCCCCATGTTTGTATGCCTTTCTCTGCAGCTACTCAAAAAAAGCGCCTGTGAGTCACAGAGGCCTGTCCTTCCCTTGCAGGACTCAGTGGGGGAACTGTACTGACGCATGAAATCAGAAATTAATCCAAGGCCGACTCATTCTGCACATGTCAACCTCCTGGACCCCTGCCCTCTGCTGCAATCCCTTAGTCTGTCAAGGCTCTGCCAAGGTCTCTCTAGCTGATGAGGGTCAGCAGGGCTTACCCTGTCTCCTTTAACCTGTTAGGACTCATATGTAGAACTTTTTGTAACTACACAGCTTTGGAAAATCAAGGAAAACCTCCCTGCTTGCTCAGAGAGATGTGCTGGAGATGCACAACAAATTCTCTACCTTTCAGGCGAAATTAGAGATAAGTTGTGGATTTCAGTGTTAAATTCTAAGAAGTGAGATACCTGTTTGATCAGAAAAGATTTCACAGGCAGCCTTGGCACCTCTGCAGCCCCAGTGAGTCAGGTTTGTGCTCACAGGACAACAAAGATTATCACATGCACACTTCACCTTCCAGAGAAAATAGAAGAGTCTTCTCTTATTTTTTGAAAGAAATTGTATCTACAGTTTCTTATATCTTCCCACCCACAGGGGGAAATTGCAAGACATCTCTAGACTTGAGTTTATGGTATAAGACCCATTCAAGCTCCCTCAGGACCTCATGTGCACCCTGGGAGCAGCCACTACCTTGCACCTCTTGCATCTTTAAGCTGGAGCCTGTCACCCATGTGCAATGGCCCTGGCAGTTGTTGATAAAGAAGGACAACTATATATTTAATGATGATTCATTGCATTCTCAGTCACTTGTCTGAAATCAAGTGAGTCTGAGAGAAACACAGATGATCAATCCAAAAAGTCTGTAATGGGTGTTTTCAAGCCTCACCCACTGACCTGACGAAATTTGGCTCCGGAGGGGTGGTGGTCAGAAAGGGACATTTAATTTTCCAGTTTCAAGGACACCATGTATGAATGAGAAAATAAAATAAAAGAGAGGTTTTCCAAAGTCTGTGGGATCATGTTCTGCAGAAAATAGAAGGTTTGTGAATCCTGACAAGTGACTAATGAGAGCTACAGATGAAAAAGGAAGTAAAGTATTGACAGAAAATGACTAATCAAATGTTTCAAAAAAAGAAAACAGGGGAATTACCCTTGTAGAGTATTAGCCCAGATCTGGCTGCTGATTGCTCCTTGATGGAGCTGAGGCTGCATTCATCTGGTTGTGATGGCATCACCATCCTCTGTACACAGCTGAGCAGGGGAGCGATGCCATAGCTGATCTCCGTTTCTCTCATCCTTAGTGCTAAGAAATGATGGCAAGAGAAGTGGTGCTGGGATGGGAGGGGAAGGATGTAGCATGGGAACAGCATTTCCATGTCCAAGCTGCTTTCTGTCAGTTCTGCCCTGGCATAAATGAAGGGGATCCTCTGGCAGGGAGCTTACCTGCGGGCTGGGGCACAGCTGCCTCCATCGTGGCTGCCCTGCCACATTCCCCCTGCTCTATTCCAGAACCATCTACAGCCTGAAAAGTGGGACTCTAGGAGAAGCACCCCTGGACCAAACTGAAAAATGTGGCCTTGTGAAGCTGGTGCCTGTGTGTTGGTGTGTTGTGTGTCCCACATGCTCTCAGAGCCCAATGTCTCTTGGCAAACCTTCCCCCAGACCTGCTTGTTGTGGTAGCACAGGACAGCTGCCACCCTTAAAGATTTGGAGAGCAACCAGAAGACTGTGGCTGGTCCTACACAAGGTGGATGGGCTTCTTCCACCCTTGAAGAGCTCATCATGGATCTCATAAACACAGGCAGGTCTAGGCATGTGGTATGCAGCCCAAAGGAGTTGGGCAGACTGGAGGGGGTCTGCTCTGCTGCCGCTGTGTTGGGGACATGGGTTTTACTGTGAATAATTTCTTGCTTATCAAATGGGGAATGCTAAATATAACTCACACCTACAACTTCTAAAAGTAGCACATGGCTCTGTGAAGCACACCTTCCCCCGCTGTGCCACCAGCTCACACGTCTTGTCCCCCGCTGAGGCTCACAGAGCTGCTTTTCCTGCCTTGGTGTAAGAAATGCAACAATCATTTTTTAATGAAAAATCTACTTCCAATACAAACAAATCTGCAGCAGCCCTCGAAAGTCAAAGTCACAGCTTAACTGAGACATCAAGGCAGGTGTGTTTTGTTGTATTATGATGATGCAAGATGCTTATCAAGGTTGTTAGAGCTGTGATGAAGCTGTTGGGGTTATAATACTCAGGCAGCTGTGCTCAGTACACTGGTGCTGTCATGGTGGTGATAAGACTGTCCCGCCTGCTGAAACCAGGCATTCCCTTCACTGCTGTTTGCACAAGAGTTTCTGCTCGGCTTAATGGTATCAGGTTATTTCAGAGCCCGCGTGGGATCACAGATGACAGCAGGGCCCTTGGAAGCCCCAGCCAAATGGACTTTGTCCTTGCCAGGGCAGGGTGGTGAAGAGGAAGGGCTGTGCCATGCGTCAGAGCTTTACAGGGTGCTGGTGGCATCAGGGCTGGGAGGCTCCAGCTGGACCTGGGACCCCAATGCCTGCATCCCACTGCCTGCATCCTGCAAGGCCCCAGAGCTGTCCCGCCACACCGGTGCTTTCCCTGGCAGTCTGCTGCCCCGGGCAACAGCTCCAGCTGCTTTTTCCTACAGCCAGCCCAGTGTTGACTTGGAGTTATTTAATGCTTCACTTTTCCCTCCTGTTTGTCAGAGTTTCCTGGACTGCTGTGCCAAGAATGTTGAGCCTGATTAATGTTTTCTCCTTAAAATCCTGATATTCTCCTTTCCATATACGTATGATTCTGAGACTTCCCATTTATCTGAAGAATGAATTAAAAATTTAGGGTAAAACATTTAAATGTTGAAATAATGTATCTGAAATATTAAACACCTCATTGCTAATGAAAACTTTGAAATTCAATGGCAGGAAAGGTTTCTTCAGGTTTCTTCACCTCTTCAGGGTGGTTCTTATTATTCCTTGAACTATTGCAGCACTGAACGAGGTGGAACTCAGGAGCAGAGATTTTCCTGACTCTTTAACTTGAGTGAGCTCGGCTAGATATTCACTCTTTCTATGATCTTAGATTCAGGATTTGGTTTGATTTCCATGTTCCCCAGTTCTTACAAGAATTCAATATAAAACAATGCACAATGACCTTGCCCATGGAGCCTGGGCAGTTTGTGGTACCTGGGGACAGTCAGGGCACTTGTCCCCATCCAGGGCTGGCAGCTGTGTCCCCACTGTGGAGGTTTTTGAGGCTACTGGCCCTGTGTCAGGAGATGAAGTCTCTGTCCAGCCTGACTGGGCTCTGCCACATATAGTGTTTGCATGGGGAGGTGCTGTTTGAATGCAAAGCACCTGCTTTTGTTTCAACCATTGGAAGCCTGTATCTGAAAAATGGGACGTGCTCTGCACCATGGAAGGGATGGGATGTGTGTAGGAGCCTACCCCTGTTGTAGCAAGCCCTGTCCAGGGCCACCATGCTGTCAGCAGGGAAAAACCACATTTTTGGAGGTTTCTATGAGGCATTCTCTGTCTCCATGGGTGCTTGCCATGGTGGCTGTATGTCTCTGGCTCTTTAGGTGTTCATTCCTGCCTCAGCTGGGCTGTCCCTCCATCCCCATCCTCTCGGTGAACATGGATGCTTCTCAATTTTTCAGGGCTGGGAGCTCCCCACACCACTGAAGGCGAGGGGATGGTTCTCAGCTGTGACAAGTGAAAGCTCTTCTGCTTTCGCAGCACTGCAGATGTGACAGGGACGTGATGCAGCCAGGAATGAGTCACCCCAGCGGACAAGAGGACATGTCTTCTTAAAAGCTTAAGCACAACATGACTCAGTAAAGCTGAGTTCAAGGCCAGGCTGCAGCAGGTGGCTCCAGGCCTTGAGAAGGTGATGGGATAGGTGAGGGCAGATGTGGGGTGCTTACCCCGATCAGGGGCATCTCCCCTGTTGCTGGCAGCACCTGTTGTGTCCATCCCACTTGGAAATCAAACAGCTCCCCTGAACAGTGCTGAAACCACTCACCCTTCACAAATAAAGGACTCTTAATTATGCAGGAAAATTTGTTTATTTTTGTAATGGATTTTTACGTTAATGGAAGGTTGCAAACATTGAGTAACAGGTGCATAAGTATAGGCGGCACATGACAGGAGTCCTTAAAAACCAGTCCTTGCAGGAACATTCCCCTTCAATACTCTTTTATTAAACATTAACTTTCAGAATCTTAACTGATAGCTTTACATGGGTAGCACTTTGTAAGTACTTGCCATAGCTACAGCTACTTAAACAGTTTGGAAAACAAGTACTGTCTGATTCAGTTCAGTAGAATTCAGCTCACATGAGATGTGGGAAACACCTCATATCAGCTAAGTAAACTTGGAGGAAAAACAAACAAGACCTCTTTGCTTTTGTGTTACCCAGTTTGGCTGGATTTGGGTGACATGGCTCTGCTTCACCAACAATAAAATATGTAGTGGTTGAAGTTACTCCCTGGATCTGAACGCTCAGGGAGGGAGTGGAGGTGGGAGTGCAAAACTGAAGTGAATCTTCTCCAGTCCTGGAGCTGGTTCAGGAGCCAAAGGGGTTGGGTGGCACCAATGGCCTTGTCCCTGTCCCACAGACTGACTTTGACCCAGCTCTGAGAGCTGTGGGGCTGTGGCTTGGGACAGTGTGAGAGAAATATTGTGACAGCAAATCCCAAAGCAGATCCCCAGAGCTCCTCCTCACACACCATCACACAGCAGTTTCCTAAAGCAAATACTTAAACACAGCAGCATCACAATAAATATCTCAAAGTCTCCATAAATAAATAAATAAATAATAAAAATTCCTCTTTCATTATAAAAAAGACATAAGTTAAAATATTAAAATTATCTAAAATATTTAAATGTTTAAGTGCTTGTCTTTTAAAAAATCATCATGTTTCAATCATTATAGTGAACATGACTGCTGTTACAACATCACTTTTTATACATATATATACAACATATCCCTCTCTATATAAATATTCTATGGCCATATTCCTGAGGATAAGTTAATTGAGTCACAGTTTGGTTGCAATAGAGTTCAGGTTCTCCTTTACATCTCAGATTTGGACTAGTAACTCGATTTAGGCATTTTGAATTTTCTCAGAGAGCAATCTCAAGAACCTGTCTAGCGTGTCCAGGAAGTCATCCCATGTTACTTGTGCAGTCTTACATTCCTTATCGAGATCCTTTAAAACAAAAAGACAACATAACTCAGCCACGTAACTTGGATGTCACATTTAAGTCTCTGGTATTTGATACCTGAAATGACAAGTGGGCTGTAATAGCCCACACAGCATATTTTGGAAAGGTGGGTGAACTGCCCCTGGAGGCTCCAAGGCAGGGTGATGATGTGTGGGTGACAGCTCATCACCTGGCAGCATGCACAGGTGCCCTGAGCCCCAATGCTGTCCCAGCTTCCACTCACATTTGAGGGTTTTTTTCATATTATTATCTTCCTTGCAATTGGGATTACCACAGGAAAAGATGTCAGAGTGTGATCCAAGGAAGAAAGTAGATATATTTACACCCTTCTTAAACATACCATTTTCAGAAGAGATCTCTAGTGTCCACTGCAGCCAGCTCAGTGCCATCCCAGCTGCCACACCCCATTATTGAACACCCGTTGCTGATATTTTGCTACTGAGTACCACAAAGCCAAACTTACTTCGGGGAGGATGTTTTTGTAGGTGTTAAGTCTGGTCAGTTTGCTGGCGATGACTTTGCCGCAAGAGTCAAGAGCTGTCAAGGTGCTAGCAAAGGTTTTCAGGTGGCTGTGCATGCATCTCTCCACCTGCAGGGATAGGGAAGAGTTATTTCAACAGTTATTTCAACAGTAATAATTGGTAGCACATAAATAAAACATCGTATTCCAGAAATTTAAATACCTATGAAAAATAGTAACCTATAAGAATTAAGAGCTATGTTTTCAACACTAGCCCTGATTCTGTATTCAGCCGTTTACTTGACAGCAAATTTAGGAAATCATAGTACAATCTATAATTTTCACTTAAAAACATGCCAGGGTCCAAAAACTCCCAACTGCCTTAAGTAAGTTGCAGGTGCTACTAGAAACTGGACATACAAAATTTGGATGTCTTCAATTCTGGAGATATTTGTTCCTTGAGGGAAAGGAGGGCCAACTCTGCATTAAGGGCTTCATGTCTTGCAGTTGTGTCCCTCTTGAAACTGGATCAGAATTGTTTTAATGAAATAAAAACAATTATTGCTGCTGATGCGAATTTTCATCTTTTCTCCCTGAAACTGAGAGGGGCTGATGCCATTTGTCTTCTCTTCACTTTTAATAGGAGATGGGCTGCTATTTCTCACTGGTATCCTCATATCCTCCATGAAAAGCTTGTTTTTCCATGGATTTCAGGAAAATACAGGTCAGTGAAATGAATGGGTCTATGTAGGATATGGACTAAACAGACTGTTCTAAAACTAAGGGATCAGAGTGAATTTGTGAGGCTTCCAAGAAGATGCTGGTGCATATCTAAGATCTTCGCCTACTGAGTGAACTACTGAAGCATTTTAGCACTGGCAGAAGCTTTCTGTAGGTTCTTGCAAAAACTTTTCATTTCCCTGGGTCTGTAAAGTTCTCTTACTGCTATTAGAATTCTGAAGTGGGAAAGAACTTTGGGGATTTTAGACAATAATTTTAAATAGAAGCATGTAGTTTCTTACCGTAGCATTCACGGTTACAAGGCTGGGAACCTGCTCAAGAGACAATGAAGTTAGTAACTTCAAAATAGAACCTGGAATAGAAGGACAGCTAGGGGAAAGTTGTTCAAAATTAAGGAACTTACTGCATTTAAATGTAGTTTCTTCATATCTTGGAGAAGTTCTCGAATGATCAATCCCACCAAAGTCCTGGAGCTCTTCTCCTGCAGTGCTGTTGAGCTGCCCAGCATCCCGAGACCCAGCAGAGTCACAACCTGGACCAGCATTTTGAGAGTCAGCTCTGCTCCTCAGCTGGGTGAACTGTGTGTGGCTCTGCCTTGGGCTCCTTTTATATACACAGTGCTGCAGGAAATGATTAATATCTCACCACAAACATGCTCTTGCTAAAGGGGAGGCGGGGAAGAGTTACCTGAAGAATGGAATCTGCTGGTTATTCAAATGAGTAAGAGTCTATGTACTTTCTGCATCATGAGCAATTTTATAGACTCTCTTCCTGAATCCCTTTGCAATTTGTATTTCCAAGGCAAACTATACAACCCTTTAATGTGGCTAAAGTGTAGACAGATATCTGTATCCATCTGAAGTTATTAAAGTATGTATTCATAGACTATACATACACATATATAGACAAATGTGCACACAACAGTGGATGCTGGAAAACTAAATCTTGCTTTATATTAGTTTCTCAGCACTTCTAAAAATTTGGAGGTCATTTAAAGAAAATGTACAGGCTCCCTCAGAAAAGTAGAGTTATAGTGCTCAATATAAGTATATTTACATTTTTTGAGATTTATAATAAAACTACCAAAAGTATTGAGTAGAGTTTCTACAGGGAATTCTGTCCAATTCAGGAAATATATTACAACCTGACTGAGTCAGGACAGAGATTCCAAGGTGCTGGTGTTCTTAGGAGAGGCACTGTGGCCTCAGGATAGATTTTTCAGCTGTCTGTGGAGAAAACAAACTGAACAGTAACTGAGAAATTTTGCAATCAAACTTAGTTTAATATGGGTAGAGCTGCACAGGACAAGCTAAGTATGAATATCAAGTGGAGAAATTTGGTAAAGAATGATTCAGAAGTCTGCTGACCTGTGAATATAAAAAAAAATCAGATTTCATAAGAACAGCTGTCCACTGGGTTGCATTAGAGGAAGATCACCATGGATGCTGCAGCCCTGGCAAAGAGAGGTTAGATTAACTTTACCCTGGAGAGAATGGCTGTGTCATCTCTCACTGACTTGGCCTGGGGCTACAAATGAGGATGGGAACCAAGCTGTAGTTTTCCATGTTTTATTTAACGTATGAAAAAAGTGTTTCCAAATCAGAGTGTTACCAGGATATTTATTCACTCCTAGATTATTGAGGAGGCACTTGTGGGTGCTGAATGAGGTTGTAGCCATATCCTGGGGAGGAAAAGGAACCCTCTATTTAGTATTTTCCCTATGCCTAACACACTTTCAGAGCCAGTAGTAGGAGTATACACTCTGTCATCAGAAATTTTGTTAGACTGTACTTTGCTCTTTAATACAATATTGCTGATGAAAGTCCTGACTAATACTGGACCCAGACCAGATCCTTACAGCCAAGGCTAGGTACAACCTTGCAAGCTGATGATGAATTGCTTGTACAGTGATATATTTAATGCAGTAATTTCAGTTCTTCTCCCTTAGTTTGCTTATTAAAACATCCTGTAGCCTTGGACAAAAATGTCAATAAATGTTTTTCTACTAACCAAAGCAGAAGTCCAAAGGGTAAACTATTTTTAATAAATGTTACATATGACGTGATCTGCTTTGCTCTGTGTGTTTGTTATTGCTTTCTAGAAATGAAAGAAATTTTAAAATCAGATTGTCCCTTGAGCATGCTATGTCATTATTCTGGATGGATTATGCTGAGTGATGTTCAGGGAGGGCAACACTCCCTCAGCCTATGTGCAGGTGCTTTATCACATCCAGCTCAGGGAACTGGATGCTCCCTTTTGTTTTCATTCCTGTATGATCAGGTATGTTCAGGTCACACACAGTTTTGCATTTTTCCATCTCTCAGATGCATTTTGTTAAATTCTCTGAATACATTCCTCTCCTGAAAAGTCAACCCTATGATAACAATCTGCTTTTCTCCGGTTGTATTGTGAGAGACCTTGCACCATGGCAAACGTTTTGTAGGTGACACTGTGAATTTGTATAGTCTTTAAAAGATGTGAAGTAAGAGGGGAAAGGAGAAAGCATATCTCATAAGTCAGTGTTATATCAGATCATATAATCAGTAGGCTTTCTTCCAGCTACCTCTCTTTCTCCATATCTATATGGTTCATCTCAGGGGTAGTTTCCATCAGTGAGCTGTAGTTTCTTCATCACTTTACTAGTATTTCAGCTGTGCTTAATAATCCTTCCACATTCGATCAATAATCTATGGCAATTCTCTGGTAATTCCCAACTTAGTTAGTGCAGCTGTCAGAGTCATTTCAGGATTAATTTTTTAGCATCCTGGACATACTTTCACACCCAGGCAGGGGACATGATGTGCAGGAGATGGGCACATCATGTGATGGGCTGGAGACTGGCTGAAAACCAACTAACAAGTGTAAAATATATTAGTAAGAAAACTTCAAATACAGCAAGTGATTTACAACAGGCGAGCATAAAGCAGTTACTCATGCAATTGGTTACATCCTGCAATCAGGGGACTTGCCAGAAACAACAGAAGCCAGTGTTAAAATCTGAAATGATAATCTGAGATAAATGCCAGGACTATGACTTTTACAATTACTTTATTGGATTCAGTCTAGATCATTAGAGTAAGTAAATAGCTGTGCTGAGGAGGTTATGGAAAAACAGTGTTGCTGTCTGGTGTCAGCATCATTGCTCTGAGGGAGTATTTCTTTGGGAAAAGGCTTTTGTGAGACGCTTTGTTATGTTCCCAGCTATGTGCAGGACTGAATAAGCATCTGTCATGTCTTACATCTCCACAGCCTGCTTGTACATCCCACAGGGAGTGTGCACATTTGTAAAATGGGAAGCAGGAAGAAAATAAATTAGAAGAAAAAAAAAAAGACAAAAATATGCACCAGGCAAACCTAGCTGATGTTTGTGATCCTTCAGTGATGCTTGGCCACTCTGTGTGTTTGTGTTTTGGCCATGTGCCTCCCTAATCATTGCGCTTTATGCCTTGTCTTCCCAAGAGCACATCACACTCAATTCTGTAAAAGTTGTTGCTGGTTTGTGATTCAAAAAGTTCATCATTACCTTTTTTTTTATTATATCTGTTTCGGGAAACTTCCTGTGAAAACTCCATTGTACTCTCTCCATTTGATAGGAAATCATCCACAATGATGAGATGTTTCATCCTCTGAAGAAAATGTCTTCAGACATTTCAACATTTTAGTCCCCAGCCTGTCATGCCAGGAGCCCAGCAATCCCTTCACCCTCACCCACATCGAAGAACAGTTTAACTGTGAGCAACAGTGTCACCCCAACTCTATACTGACTACTTAAAAATGCCCCATTTCTAGAAACATTCAGGGCCAGGCTAAGTGGGGTGCTGAGCTACCTGATCTGGTTGAAGATGTCCCTGCCCATTGCAGGGAGTTTGGAATAGATGAGCTTTAAAAGTCCTTTCCAACACAAATTATTCTATGACTGTATGAAAACTCATCAATCACCTTATTTTTAGCAGGAAAGACTGGTAGAGAACTGGTTCCCAGATCCTCCCACAGCTCAAGCTGAACTGGTTGCTCTATAAGCTCCTCAGCTTTCTACTGGTCCCAGGCTGCATTTGTCTTCCTCCACCCCCAGAAATTCCCACAGTCATCTGGGTTTTCTGGGATTGTTAGCAGTCATTCACAGTCACACTGCAGAGAGCCTTAGGAGCTCAAAAATTAATTGCATTGTGTCGTGCAGACTTGGCTACAGTTAGTTTATTTATATAGTTTTGTAGAGGGCTGTGAACTTCTAGCACAGGAGCTGTCTGTGCTCCCTTGGAGAAGAGAGGCCTGAGGGCAAAAAGGGACACTGTCTCCAGCAACTCACTTCTAGGTTACGGCGAGCAACCCCAGCATGCTTTGTTCCCCTATGGTAATACCTTGTATCCAGTTGGCTAATTGGTTTCTACCCCACCCTCTGCCTTCCCCATAAAAAGGGGCCTGAGTCTGCCCTGAGTTAGGGCTGTTTGTCCCTGGCCTCCCCTTTGCAAGGACTGCTGGACCATTAAAGCTGTCTCTGTGGAGCTGCCATACAGGCCTCCTGTCTCTCTGTCCCTGAGTTTGCCTCGGGTGATCTTGCAAAGAGCTGAATCACAAGAGCTGGAATCACTTGTAGCTGAAAAATCGCTACACTTGCTGAGATCACCCACTCTCTAGGAGGGCTTGCCTCACCCCTAGAAGAGTTGTTCTCTGCAGGACACTCTCTCTAGGAAGGCCGTGGCATACTGGTGCTTGACAAGCATCGGACTCTCAAAAAGACATAGTTTCTGTGAGGGGATATTTTTATGAAGACAACTCTTGTGTTTTCTTGACTAGATCTCCTACATACATCCTGGTTTACAAGTCTTTGCTCCAAATTTCTGTAATCGATGAGTAATAACAGCTGTGTGTTTATGGCAAAGGAAGAGTGTCAAAAAGACAACCCAGTTACAGAGGGCTACATGGTCAGCAAACAGGTTGTGCTCTACAGAGACATCTCTGAGTCTGGCTCATTCTATATTCTGTATCTGTACTTAAAGAAAATCTCCCCAAAGCCTTAAACTTCAAACTGGAAGAGCATTTTGCAAAATCATTAGCACTGAATCACTGTGATGGTTTTCACAATCTGTGAAACAACAAATTCCTTCCAAGTGATGTACAAGTCTGTTCTAAGAAACCTGCAAAAGCCCTTTCTAGGAAACAGGGTACCTCTGGCAAGTTAGCTGTGTTGACCTATATTGGAGAGTGGAGTACAGGAAGATTTATGTACAGTCATCAGTTGCAATTTCATCAGCTCATGGGCTATTTCTGTATGCTCAGAGGTGCCTGAAGATGTCCAAAGTCCACGAAGTTCTTTTGGTCATGGAGAACAATGCTGGAAAACACGGTGGGAGGAAGGATGCCCTCTGTTCTGGCTCCAAACAGAATCTCATGTTAATGAGATGGATTTAATTTCTCTGAACAGAGCATATTGCACTAACCTTGTGCTGTTAGTATAGTAAATACTGAAAAAGTCCATATGTTTCAGGCCATAACCTAACTTGCAAGTGATCCCACACCCACAGGCTTCATTGCTGTTCACTACATGCAGTCACATAGGGAAGCGTTTGATTTCTTCAGTAGTGATGAGATTACTGGAAACCAGGTGGTGAAACATGGGTGAATCAACTGCTGTACTGCAAGACACTGAATTAGTCTCACACTCAGCTTCCCACTAAACTGAGATGAAAATGTAATTATTTTTGGGATGCCCACTCTGGAGTCAGCTTGTGCAAAACGGTACATTTCTTCCATGCTCAGTAATCTTGATTTATTTATGCTTCTTCCAATTACTTATTTTGAAATGCATGTATATTTGCAAACATATAAAACTTTCTCCTGGAACTATCAAGGCCAACTATTGGGTGATCTTGATTAAATAATTATGTTAATTACATTTAATCAACCAAATTCCTGAGGGAATAAAGGAGTAGAATCATAGAATCAGGGAATGGTTTGGGTTGGAAGGGACCTTAAAGATCATGTCACTTCCCCGTGGGCAGAATAAAAATATTTGTGTCAGAAAGTTAATGTATCTCTCCTAGGTTTTATTTCCAGTTTCTTATGGAAGCTTTACAGATGTTTTGTCATAAAAACCACAAGTGCAGATAGCAAGTGCTTTCTTGTGCCATTAGTAAATCCTTTGTGAGATAAATGACACCAAAGATGCAATGGTATGATGAGAGCTTTAACTTCCAATTCTGATGTACATGCAAATTCTTGCTGCTTTGAAATGCACCTCTGGAAAAGTTGCTCAGTGTGGCATATAGGTAAAACCTTATAAAATGAAGGCCTTGTTGCCTTTGTGAAATCATGACTCAGGCCTGTTACTTCGGCTAAATAGAAAAGGACTGTGGGAAAGAGACACAGCTGAATTAGGGGTAGGAAAACATGTTGCATGACCATCGCATGCTCACATCGTGGTTGGTTGAATTATGCTTGTTATGCTTTAAAACTACGTAAACTGATAACCGGCTAAGTGCTTAAAAAGGCCGGGTTTTTGCAATAAAGTGCTGATGCTTGCCACCATCTTCAGCATCAGTCTTTTGTCCACTGTCAAATGGTGACTCCGATGTGATAGGGTCGTGACTGCGGTGGGCCCCAGTCAAACAAGACAGGCGGAGAGTGAGAGCCTGAAAGTCCGGATGATTTACGAAAGCAGAAAGAGACACCTAACCCCAGGTGAGCAACTGGGAACACGGACATGGGTATTCTGTGGGCAGAGAGCAGAGCTCAGACCCTGCTACAATGACAGGGGACTTTTTTTGCAGACCACAATCCGACAGAGAGCAAGATGCCGGCACAGCCTATAAGGTTAGGTCAGTGATGTTCGCTGGACGAAGGACCGCAGGACTGTGAGTATCCTGTGACCAGGGGTATCCCAGGAGCGTGGGTGCAGCTTACAGATATTGCTGCATATTCTCCACATTGGAGCAACTTTCATTATGGGTTAAAAAACCCTGTAACTGTTTCCTAAATGAGAACGGCTTTGATGATAAAAACTCCTGCGCATATCTGCAGCAGGGACTGCTAGAAAGGCTACTGATAATGAACCCGGACACAGATCCAGGGGATGGATTGATCCTCAGCTTAGGGTAATGGAGTCAATACATACGATTTTGTGGGCATTACCGATGCCCTCCCGGAACAGCTCGGCTGGCTTTAGAAGCTGACTCCCCTGGGCCATCAGCCCCTCCAGTGCCGGCTTCCCCCGAGGCAGGCTGCCTCCCCCCGCAGTGGCTGCTCTGCAAGGTGCCTCCCCCGCGAGCGGCTTCTCCGCTGCCCGCTTCGCCGGCTGCCCTCCGACGTCAGCCCCGATAGGCACCCTGGACTCTGTGGGCTACCCAGCCCCGCCTCGCCAAGAGCTACTTGGAAGTGAAGAGATAAAGTAACCTACAAGAAGACCATGTGTTTGCATTCCATTTCATAGTTGGGAAGGCTTCTATCTCATTATGAGCTTCTGGGAAAGGCCTAATTTGTCCTAAACTCAATCAGTGTCTTTACGAATACAAATTACTCATGTTAACAAATATGTTTTACTGCATCACGAGAGCATTTTTGGCTTTTGTTGAAAGTAACTTTGTATTTTCAGTGAGCTGTGGATTCTGACAAGATTGTTTATTGGGGAGATTCTAGGTTATCTGTGTAAATGTAGTGTTTTTCTGCAAGCCAGTAGAATGACGTAATTCCTTGCTTTGAGGCTGCTTAGCTAGGTCCAAAATTCTTCAACAGAAATGCTGATATATTGCATGATTGGTACAACTTGTCATATAAGATGTATACTGCCTTTCCAAGAATTTTGATTTTAAAAAGTCTGATTGGACTGAATTAATACTGATTCTTTGCTCAGTTACAATGATGTTAGCTGTTACCACAAGAATTAGAAACTTGTATACCTGGAAAAATATTTGCAATCCCAGTACCCTCAGATCCCTCCTTGAAAACAGCAATTGACTCTGAGGGCCGATGCCAAAACATTGCACGATTTACAGGAGTTACTTGGAGCAATTAGCTGGGTGAGGCCCATGGTAAGTTTAGCCACTCATCAATCAAGCATTCCTTTCCTCATTCCCCCATCAATGTTCTCTGCAGTATAGATACAATTGCCTCACGACTCCCCACTGTAAAGGCAGGCAGAATTGTGCTAGCTTTGCCACTTTGCTTGCTTTTTTGCCCCATAGTTTTAATAAGGTGATTTTATTGTGGATATTTTGCCATGAACATGTGACAGCTTTTCAAATAGGTACAGCTGTTTAATGGTTCAAGTGTAGATTTTTTTCCTTGCCACTTATAAATTGAAATTGGACTTGATATCAAAACGGTTTAAGTGCTGAGATGGACCCGAAAAGTGACTAGAAGTGACGCTACCTTACAAGACAGACTTGCTCTCTGAGTATGTGTTATCTGCTGAGTTTCTAATATTCTCTATTCTTATGAAGACAGGAAAACAGTGGAGTAAACAGTAGCACACTCCTTTAGAATCACCTGAAACCATGGCTTTGTAGCTGTTCATATATACGCGTATCAGTTTTATACACCCACTGACCTAAGAGAGTTACATGTGCAAAACTCAGGGCAGTATTATATAACTAGGTCCTTGATGTTTTATCCTTAAATATTTGTATCTCATTAGCTGTGCTAATCCAAGGCCAGGTCTATTGTACTGAGAATCACGAAAAGCCATCTTGCCATCTGTGAACTGAGCAGGTTTTAAGTGCAATTTGCCAATGTATAAGCTGCTGTCATTTTTCTGAGTAAAGCTGCACCTTAAAAAACCCTGGCAAACTTATGCTTATACCAGGAAAGTACAGAAAAATATACAATGTTGTCTTTTTTTTTTGAGTGCCGCTGCAAATGGGAAAATCCTGTAAAATTGTGCTTATACCAGGAAAGTCCTGACTGTGAACTGGTATTTTCAGTAATGTTTACAGTTACCATGAGCTATTCTCACAACTAAATTATGTAAAATCGTGAGGTATTTGCCACACCATTATAATCTCTCCAGTAAATCCATGCTTCTGCTATTTAATTTACAAATCAGTTGTTTACTTGCATATTGTTTGTTGATGTTTAAGTGCTGTATGACAGATTTCCAGTAGCTTTCTTGTAACAATGGAGTCAGGATGGGTTACATTCTGTTGTATCTGACACTTTTAAAGGAACACTCTCAACTCTGACTTTAGTTTTGTTGTATTTGAGTGATGTTAATTTTAAGTTCTGTTAAGTTTAAGTTCTGTAAAATGTAGGTGATATTAGGTTTAAGTTCTGTTAATTTGAAGTTCTGTTACATTTAAGTTCTGTTGAGTTTAATTTCTGACAAGTTTAAGTGCTGTTAAGTTTCAAGTTTAAGTGTGTTCAGTTTAAGTTCTGTTCTTTTAATTTTTGTTAAGTTTAAGTTATATTCAAATTAATTTCTGTACAGTTCCAGTGATGTTAACTTTAAGTTCTGTTTGGTTTACTTTCTGTTAAGTTTAAATGACATGAAGTTTGAGTGAAGTTAAAATTTGGTGGGTTTAAGTGTTCTGCATTGGTCAATTACGATAATTATTCATAACAATCTTTGCTCTTTTATCTTTCATAGGTAGCACAGAAGAATGAGTAAAAATTCCAAGTTATGGATGTTATTGATTGTAAGCTGTTTAGTGCTTTCTTTCTTGCTTTTATTTTGCTTTATTGTCATATATACATAGATGTGTGGAGAAATATACTCTCGATTTCTTAGATCGGTTGCTGTTGCTGTATTAACGATTCTGAATATGTTCTTAATGTGATATTGTGTATTTGTGGATGTTTTATAAAGGGCATTATCCAGAAGATATTATTTGATGTTACACGTATGCATTTCTTTGGTTGTTGGCAGTTTGTTCATGGTACCATTGACTGCTTAGCTAAAGATAAATTACAAAGCCGGCTGCTTTACAGACTTTCACATACCGTTGTGTAGCTATCTGTAAGATGTATCTTTTTAAGGAACTTTTCCAACTGCTATTAATAGAGGCTTGTTTTTAGGATATGTTAAGGAAACCCTTCCAGTTAAGCCCTTGGCTCTGGCCAAGCCCTGGCCCTAGCTGGTCGGGAGGTATGCCTACAGCCCCAGGTGTTTCTGCACTAAACATGTAATTGAGTCACTTTGACTTGCTGATTTGGACTTAGAAAAGCTGAACCCCCTTTCAAGGTAAACTTGGAAACCTTGTCCGGGAAGGTCATCATCGTGAAATGGGGCTTGCCAGCTACTGCAGTCTCTGGGTGATGGTACAGTATTTAGGCAACTGAGGGTGTATTGTTCTAAATTACTAGCCTTTTGTCGTGTGCTATTGATTACATGTATTACCTTGCTTATTTTTGCTCAGTGTGAGTTTACGTCTTACTTTTATTTTGCCTTCACGTTCATAGTGAGAGACACGCATGCTATCACAAAAACAAAAAAGGGGGAATATGGCTCCTCAGGAACATTTAGATAATGCAATATTTACACTAAAGTTTTTGCAGGCATATCATCAATTTTGATCCCCAGAAGAGCAATACTGGTCTGAAGATTTGCATGTGTGAAACCAATTTCTAGAAGTTTTGCGCAAGGATCCACAATTGGGTGCACACGTGGTTACCTGCTCATCTGGACAAACATCAGTCGCCTCCGAGGAGACAAGGCCCAGTCAGAGGAAATATGACCTAATCATCATCCAGCCCTCGTAGCCAAGGCAGGAGCAAGGGTAGGACTGCCAGGAGCATGGCTGTGCCTGGAAGCTTATGGAGGCAGCCTGCTGGCTGCCTTGTGTCCCACTGCACCCACCATCATGTTATTGTGTTCCTGCTGACCTTCTTCAGCTATTCCCTGTTCCATGCTTCCAGAAAGACATTCAGTAATGTCAAAGTCAGCATTTCCAGCTAATGGACTCCATCCTGCCTAAACAGCACAGCCCCTGAGCTTCAGCCATAATAGCTTTAGAACACTAGCCATTTACTGCCAAGTCCAGAAGAAGCAGCTCTCTTTCTGGGGGCATTGGACACTATCTTTTTGTTTTCCTATGCTGTGGGTCTCTTTGTCAGTGGCATGGTTGTTCTTGATGGGTTCTTATTGATTGTGATCTGTATTCCATGTATGTTATCCTGTGACCAGCAGATGACCAGTAACAGTATTAATAAGATGATGGCTTTACAGGTGCAGACTGTTTTGGCATTAAGGTACATGAACCCTTGTCATAAAAAACAATTAAAGGAGGAGATGTGGTGTGTAGGTAAAACCTTATAAAATGAAGGCCTTTTTGCCTTTGCAAAGTCATGACTTAGGCCTGTTACTTCGGCTAAGTAGAAAAGGACTGTGGGAAAGAGACACAGCTGAATTAGGGGTAGAAAAACATGCTGTGTGACCATCGCATGCTCACATCGTGGTGTATTGCTTGCCATCATCTTCAGCGTCAGTCTTTTGTCCACTGTCAGCTCAGAGTCATGTGAAGGATTCTAGATTTTAGAAGGGGTCTTGGGGTGTGTCAGCCTGATGTGAAAATGCAAAGATTGAGTCTCCTGATGGGCTACAGCCTGGCTGCTCCCTCTGTTTTCCATCCAACCATCTACTGCATTCAGACATGTCTAGGCAGGTTCATTTAGACAGTAACAACAAAAGCCGTAATGTCAGGTGTATTGGATAGATCAGTCTGGATCTTCCCAATGGAAGTCTGTCCTCCTGTGTACATAACCTCATACCCCTTTGGGATCCCACTGCTCCAGAACTGAGCCCAAAACAGGCATTCTTGGTTCTTGTTTGATTTGCTCTCATGTGGCCAAGAAGTAACTCAAGACATTTTGTGATCATCTGTGCCGTGAGTAGAAGAATATTTATTGTCTCTGCTTTTCTTCTTTGTTTTTTTTTTTCCTTTTCTTATTTTCAAACTCACAATGAATTTGGTGCATTTGGTAGGCACTGTGTCAAAATGGGAAGTACAGTGGGAGCTTATATTTATAAATACTTTCATGATATCAGCTTGAGATGGCTGCACCAGCACTATGTGAATGAGAGACTTTATCAAGAGCATAAAGGGAGGAACATAAGCCAGAAACTATACATCCAGAAACACAAATCAGGGGAGGTCCATGAAGTTGACCTGGCAGACAAGAATGATTTAAGTACAGCAAGTAGTTTGGGATATTTTACATTAAAAAATGCAAAACAGAATTGAAAGTATTCATGAGAATCCGATGGTCATCAGGCTACTGTCAACGATGAGTGTAAAAATCAGCCATTTTTCTTCTAAGCCCCTTCTGATGTGGCAGGCAGCCTTAGGCACACTGGGACCCAGGTGGCAGTGGGAAGGACTGGAAACTCCTCTTCCCAGATGTGGTGAACTGATGACACTCACAAGTCATATGGTGGTTTCTGTTTTGGAGGAAAAATGCCACCCATGCACAGTAACTGCAAAGACAAATGAAAATGAATTTTTACAAGTAGTTGTGGATTTATATATTAATATCTTCCATGAAATGGACCTTCAAACCTCAAGAAAGGAATTCTCATCACAAAGCCACAGCTGTTGATAGGATCCTTGTAGCCAAAGGTTTTACCTGGGCATTTTTTACAGATTTGTCTGGGATACAAATGACCTGGTAAAAGATTTCACAAATCCGACTCCTTGTCTGTGTAGTGAATCCTTTTACCACTTTTTATACTTATTGCAAATAAAAACAAAGTTGAACACTGAGAAGCTTATCTTAAGGGTCTTTTACAAAGTACATGATTCTATAATTCCTAAGAAACAAAATCCTAAAACGTAGTGGGCTTACGTGACCATATATTAGTCTCCTTACATCGTGCTTTCAAACTTTCTTTAGTTATATTTTGCATATTTTTTCCTATGAAAAATTTATTGAACCTCTGTTTTGCTCAGGGTGGACCTCTCTTAGGTGGCAGTTTTTCTGTAGCATTTCTAACTTTTAAGTTGTTATTTTGCTAGCTTAATAATCCTTTCAAGTGATTTTTTCCCATGTAATTTTGGGGTTTCTGTTACCAAATAAACCAAACCCCCAAATCCCAGGCAATGTACCTTGTGGAGTCACAGTGACACCAGCATGGTTAGGAACTTGGTGAACTGCAGTATATAAGGCCATAGAGATTTCAAACAAAAAGTCATTTCATGTTTTCAGTCTTACTAAATATCTTTTTACACTAGGTGCTATTTTTAGAACCTACTGACATCTTCAGGATGAGTCAGCATTGCAGTGAACATGGAAAATTTTGTCCTGGTGATTAAACATTGGTAAGTCTTTTGAGAAAAGAAAATGACAGGTAACACATGAGGCTTCCCACAAAAGGGAAAAGATGCATCTTTTGGAAGTGCACTAGGAGAGAGCATCACCTCCAGCTTGGTAAAACCAGTGGGATTCAGCGTGATGGAAAAATACCTGCGGCTGTGTGGGAGCTGGTGATGCACCCCAGCTTCTCAAAAATGTTGAGAGTCAGAGGTTAAAGAGCCTAGTATGGAATTTGTGGAGCAAAGTGTCTTAAGGCACTTTGTGGCTCCCCAGCAGCTGCAAGAGGCCCTGCTTGGAAGATTAATCACATCCTTTGGAAGTTTCTGACATTTCCAGATCAGCTGAGAGGAACATCAATGTTTAGAATTGCTATGCTATTTTTAAACGAGCAAGAAGAGAGACCATTTATTTCTAACTCATTTCAAACAATCAGGATATTTTTTTTCTCTGTGTCTCCCAGATTGCTTTCCCCACAGAGCTATGGAGAGGGCAGCACACAGCCCATGCCCATAGGTGTGCACGGAGCAGGCCGGGGCCCATGACAGCATCCCTATGGCGGCAAGTAAACTGATGTGACAACACAGAGGTGAGAAATCAAATATCTATGAATGTCACTTTGTTCTGTTTAGGAAAAAAAAGGGGGAATTTTCAGGTTGCTGTGAGGATTTCAGTCTGGTTTTCCACACCTGAGTACTGAGAAATAGGTTTCTAGATCTCATTTGATTATCCAATAAACTACTGCATTTCAATACCCCTTACCCTTGGGAAAAAAAAACTAGGTTCTGGGAGTAAGTGTGCTATTTTAAAGCAACCAGCAGACAGTGCCCTTACTATCATTAACCAGAAGTGTCACAGGCAGCACAACATGCCTTTTGCTTCAGTGCTGCTGGTTGGCAGTTCCAGCTGCTCCCGCTCTCCTCCTCTGGAAAGCAGAAGGAAACATTGCTCTCCAAGGAATGGCCTGATCTGTATTAGGAAAAGATCTTGAGTTCTCTTGTGTGCTTAAAGGTGGCTGCTTTAACATTCAAGAGGTGTTTGCAAAATACTGACATAAATGGAAAATAAAAGCCTTTCGGAAAGCAGAGCAATTTGCTATGGAGAACAACGTGTGCTTGCACTCGGCAGTGACCTGGGAGAGTTACCCACCTAGGGTGTAAAGAGTTTAGCTCAATGGAAACATTTCTCATGTCATTAAAAAAGCCAACTCACTCTCTGGTGTACCTATTTAGGTTATGTTTTCTGGGTGCATGTCTGTGCTTACAAACACTGAGGTTTTTGTGCCATCTTCATACCCAATCACTCATCTTTGTGAGATCCTACTACAATGCCTCATACTCAGCTTCAGAGAGTACTTGGCATCACTCCACACCTTCTCAAATTTCATCCACCTCCTTTTCCAGAGGATATTAAGCAATGCAGGTCTTTGCTACTGTTAACTCTGGCTTTAAATGCTGCTGCTGAAACACAGTCTTGTGAGCAATTAATTGTTTCATGCAATGGCTTTTCCCTTTGACTGAAGTGATCCAAGCCCCTCATCACTTTGGTTTTATTTATGCCCCCTTTTTGCACATTCAGTTCTGCATCCATTCATTGAGACTGGGATTTGTTTCCATGACATCCATTTTATTAGACCATACAGTGTATTTTACTCGCTTTCAAGAAATATTATTTGATTCAAAATACAAATGAAAAATTTACTATATAACAGCTACTTTTGCTGTTACTTTGGTGAACAATGAGTTTTCCCTGTGCAACAAACTCAGTGCTGATGCTTCTACAGTACTTCTAAAAGACCTGCCATATTCAGGTTCACCTCTGATATTCATACCTCCTTTACCTTTGTTTTTGAACAGTTTTCTAAATTCTTAATCTTGCTATTATAAAAATCTCATGACCTATCAATTCTATCTTTTAATTAAACCAGCACCAATAGGCAGCTGGCAGATCATGGCGAGAAGGCAAATGACATCAAAAGCCATGATAGACTGGGCTAAAGAGCTTTTTGTCTGCAACACAAATGCTTGTTTAAAAGATGCTCCATTTGAGTACAAGCTAATAGAAAATCATGAATAAATGTGTGAGATGATAGTAACAAGAAGTTATATAAAGGCATTTCAGCCTGCATTCTCAATGGGGATATTTCTGCAGCTCTTTGACTTCTGATGCTTTTACTGGAGTTGACTCTGTCCCAATTGTCTGAATGAGCTTCTGACAGCAGATGGCATCTTCCTCAAAACGAGAAATCCAAAAGGGATTTCCTCCTACAGGAGGAAACAAGGTGGAAAGCTCATGGCCCTGCTGCCAGTCTGCTGCTGTTGACAAGGTCACATCATGGATCAATGGCAAAATTTGGCCATGAGGACTCTCTCCTCACACAGGCTGGTGAAAGCACAGTGCTTTATTGGAGCATTTACAGCTTGAAAGAGCCTGGATGCTTTTTAAATAATAGGATTGACACTTCAATGGCTCACCAGCAGGAACAGTCAGTTGCTTTGCAGCGACTGCACAACCTCACTGCCCACACAACTCTGCCATGAACAGGTCAGCATTCAGCTGCCTCCAGCCAAAATCTGTGGCAAAATTATTTAATATACACAAATTATCACTTAAAACTCCACCTAAAGTTGAGGAATTCTGAGCTTTTGGATATGCTCAGGTCTTGGCTTTGCCCTTTACTTACTTTAGAGGTGTGGCTCATGAGCTGCAAGCTGAACCACAATACCTGTATTTGGCCTTTATCCAAATTCAAAGAGAAGAGCTTTTCTCTAATGAAAGCTCAAAGGTCATTACAGTGTATGTTTATATTTATATAAAGAGGTTGAAGCTTTACTTCCAATCTGATGGAGGTCTAACATAATTTCCTGCAGCAGCATTAAGTTCTTTTGGCCACAGCAGAAGTGTGATCAGAGCTTGCTCAGCTTTGTTGACAGGATCTTTTTGGATTCAAGCTGTGAGTATGTCCTCTAAGCCAGAAGAGGTTAAGCTGAATATCACTTATTTTCTTAATGTGATTTCAGCATAGCTGGCATGAAGGGTTATGGAATTAAATTACTTCTGTCCAACTCTGATATCTTCATTTGTTTCATAACAACCATAATAGAACTACTTGTTTTCTCCCTTCTTACTGTAACATAGAAAGATTTGGGGTTTTTTTCTAAAAACCCTCTTTTTGCTTTGTCTTTGCATCTGGGGCAGCAGCAGAGCAGCAGTGGCACCTGTGCACTCCTTGCATAACCCCACCAGAAGTAGTTCAGAGAGTTCATGGTGATGAATGGATGTAAACAGAAACCAAAAGAACAAACTAGGTCATTATACCACTTCTAATCTAATGCTTGCTGGTATTCTGTATCCTCAAAATGAAATATTCTATTTTTCCCAGTTTTTTCACAGTCAATCAACTGAGTTTTCCTGTGAATAGTTGACTAGAGGTCTTGTCTCCAGCCTTTTTCTTACAGCCATAAAGATTTTGGCACTAAGGTCATTTATCTCAGCTAACAGTGATGCATAGATGAAATTTTATGAAATTATTAAGACATAAAAAATTGCACTTGGTAAATTGTTTCAGAGTCCGAGAATTGTAATTTGTGTACATGCATATATGAAAAGTATTTACTGTGAAAGTTTAACAGATAAAAGACAGTTAATTAGTGCTATTACAGAATCATTTGGGACCTTTGTTATGCCAAGTGTCTGGAGTCAAACATTAAGAGACTGCTCTTGCAGCAGAAAGTTTTTAACTGTTGGAGTCCTGAGAGCTCTAATGGGCTTTGGTGGTCCTGACCAGCCTCACCTGGGCTCCTGCCCACACCCTTCCCATGTGCGCAGGAGACCATTTAAGCCCAGTCTCAGAGGCTTCTCCCTGTTCTGCGTTGCAGGAATGCTGGTCTCCAGCTCAGTCACAGCCATAGGACTGGGGCCTCCACCTGTGAATTGACTTCCTGACCTTGGTCCTTCCTCATCACCACACAGGTAATACCTGATAGTCTGGGATCTTGCCTGACCCCTGGTTGCCACCTTGAGGCCTGTCCTGCTTGCTGTGCTTGACTCCAAGGTATTGCACCCTGTCTGAGAGGACAGGTATGTTACTGTGGCTTAGACAACTGTCAGCTCACACTAACTGTAGCTGTACCCTTGCCACTAAGGTAAGATCATACTGATGGAAATGTAATTTAAATGAGAGCTGCTAGCAAATCATAATGCTCTGCCTGCTGATATGAACAACCTGAAAGATGGGAATACTTTAAGCACCAATGTAGTGGTCAAAAGAAGCCTTTCTATTGACTTGAAGGAACATTTACCTTTGACTTCAAAGGTTTGATTCTGTCCCTTCATTTAGCCACAATATCTTTCTCTAAATCTTCAAGGTCAGGAAGGTATGGAGAGCTGGCACCATGTAGCATGTTTGTATAGCTTTCAGCAGTAACTGGAACCATTCTCTTGGCTATGAGATGCAAAACAGATTTATTGAAATGGCAGTCCTACCTCTTCATCTGGATTTAGGCTGCCAGATAGCACTGATTTGTGTGCTGTCCCTCTGGTAAATAAATCCTCTGCACATCCTGAGTACACCTGCTGCCTCCAGCTCTTAGGCAGAGGCCCACAATCATCTATATAAGATGACCATTGGGGCGTATGAGGAGCAGCTAGAGGGGCTCAGCCTGGAGAAAAGGCACCTCAGAGGGGACTTTCTCTCTACAACTCCCAAAAAGGAGCTTGGAGCCAGGTGGGGTTGGTCTTTACTCCCACAGAACAAGTAGCAGGACAAGAGGAAATGGCCTCAAGTTGCACCAGGGGAGGTTTCGATTGGCTATTAGGAAAAACTTCTTCAGGTACAGGCAGAGGCTCCCCAGGGCAGTGGTGGAGTCACCATCCCTGGAGGGATTTGAAAGGTGTGTAGTTGTGGCACGTGTTGAGGACACGGTTTAGTGGTGGGCTTGATTATCTCAAAAGCATTTACTAACTTAAAGGATTCTATTAGTCCGGTGCAGGATGGACTTAATTATCTTCTCTTCTGCAGGTAGAAAAAGATAAAAAGGCAGATGAGGAGGCTGGTGATGAAGCAGACAACAAAGAAGGAACAACTGCAACTTTTAGGGTAACACATTAATCACTGTTGCTATCTCTGATGTTGGCAGTAATACAGAAGACAGTAGGGAGTCCCTCAGAACGGCCAGTGATTTAATGGGGCAAAGAACGGGTTTGTTAATTAATAACGATAATTACTGCGTTGCCGCTGTCCGTGGTGCTGGAGGTGTCTCCTGAGCCCCCGGGAACCAGCTGGGCCCCGGCCGCGATCGTCTCATTTATCTGCTCTTTGAAAACACCCGGGCAGGTGCACACCCGGTGGGAAGGGCCTCGAGCTTCCTGTGTGATGTCAGGATTGGAAGGGCTCGGAATAGCTGAGAAAAAAGTGAAAGATGCCTGCAGGGCTAGACAGAAAAATAAATTATTCTTCCTCAGGCAGGTTTTTGCATTCCAGGTCTAAAAGAACTATCTTAATGTTCATAAAGTGTACTGGAAAAGTACCTTAGCCCTTCCCACATATATTTGCTATATTATTTGTCATAAATCTGTCAGCTGCAATTTTAGAAAGTTTAAGTTAAAAAACTAATTCAGCTGAGATCCCCAGCCAGCCACTTTAAATTCACTTTCTTCCAGAATGTCATAATACAGTAAAACAACTACCTCAATGGCAGGAAAATCCATGATGAGAGAATTCACACCCTTCTAGCTCTAGGGGAATCCAACCATGAGATGGGAAACCACAGACTTTGCAAGTTTCACTGTTATCAGAAAGAATTTCTTTTAAATTGATGACTTGCCAAAACCTTTTCATGCTCTTAGACTTGATAAATTGGATGACTGTAGTGGATAAAGAATTGGCTGGATGGTCACACTCAAAGGGTTTTGGTAACAACAGCAACTGGTTGGCCAGTCACCTCTGGGTTGAACTGAAATCCAAAGCAAGGATAAAGGAAAAGACTCAAGGTGTAAATACAGCCTTCAAAGCAAGGTAAATTTAAAAAACCCCACAGGTACAGAAAGCAAGGCGCTTTGAACATTAACAAAGGGAAGGGGGGGCTTCTGCTCACAGTCAAACAGACAGGAATATTTTGGAGCTGGGCATGTTGTGGCTTGATATGAGACAAGCTCACTTGGCAATATAAAGCTCCAAAGAAACACTGAGAAATGATGGAAACAGCTCAAACATCTTTGTGATCAACACAAAAGGAAAGCTGAAATTGCATCCTGAATAGGTATGAACTTTACTTAGCAGATTCTTGCATTGATTCCACCAATAAATGCTGAGTTTCACAAGGAAAGAATGTTCATTTAAACATCATAATTCTCTAATGAAACAATAAAGAGAAGACAAGGTTATAATCCTAAAAAACCAGAAGGGTAGACAGCGCTGCTACTGGAATAAGAGGGAGTGCTGAGTCACTCAGCTTTAGGTGCTGCCATAGTAACTATTTACCAGCTGGTTGGGAATGAGGAGAGACTGAAAAATCTGAAATAAGTCATGTAAATCATAGCTTGAAATATATTTCATATGCTTTTTAAAATGTTTAACAGAATTGAATACTTCTGAAGGTTTTTTTATAGTAGTGTTACTTGGGGCAAGCAGATTATATTGGACTGTTGAATAGACACATAAATGTATTCAAGCAAGAAATAAATTGATTTCTTCCCAGCTAGGCTAATGTTATTGTATCTAATTGTGAGAGTAAGTAGGTTCCTTTGTATTCATAGGGAGGTGATAAAGTGCCTGTTCTCTATAACCCAGCCCAGGCTGTGATGCAAACAGAAGATGGGGATTCTGGTAGTAACAGCTTCTGAAGTGAATTGGAAAATTTAACATACTTTAGAAAGCCATAAGCTCAGATTCCTTGGCCAGTTTTTTCCTCATGTTTCCCTCTGCTCTGACTATTAGGAAGGTTACTGCTGGTGGTGGCTTTAATATCTTGGTGGCTGAAGGTCCTCTGCAGGAGTGACAGCTTTGGTGTAGTAGCAATTTGGGGGTGCTTCTGTGAATCATAAGATTCTGGGTGGTTTCCTAGCATGGAAAATTTCAGCATTATTATGACAGGTGTCTGCCACCATGACACCTGCAAAGGCAGAACATCCGTTACTATTATACCAGTAAGTGAGAGCACTTAAACTGCTGTTGAGGTGCAAACAACTTCAGAGAACTGTAGGTGGGCCTTTTGATAATCAGTTTAGCCAAATTTGCCTTGGACTGTAGTTACAGAGAAGCAAAAAGCTAGCAAAGGTTTTAAAGTCAAGGATTAGAGAAAGGTTCATGAGAACTCTGCAGAAAGGCAGGAAGTTTGTGTGAAACACAGGAAGTCACTTGCCTTTTTTTAATGTGTAGAGCTTGGAGGAGCTGCTGCAGGAGATGCTGAGGTCAGGAAAGCTCTGCTTTGCAGAGCACAGGCAGATACCTTGCAGCTCCCCAAAGCAAGGGCATGGAGGTCTAGGTGGGATTTGTCATGCCAGTGATCTTCACTCCTATGGTAGATGAACAAAACGTGTTTCCAGGACTCATTGTGCAACTGCATGTGCAGATCTTTTTGCATAAATATTAGTGAAGTTTTGGGAGCTGGTATTCTTCAGCCAGTTTCTTCTGATCCCTCAACTTCCCTAAGGAAGTATTATTTTAAAAGGCCCATCTCCTCAAAGATCAAAAGATCTCGAATCATAGAACATTTTGGGTTGGAAGGGACCTTTAAAGGTCATCTAGTACAACCCCTCTTCCGTGAGCAGGGGCATCTTCAACTAGATCACGTTGCTCAGAGCCCTGTCCCACCTGGCCTTGAGTATTTCCAGGACAATTTGTTTTGTTGTATCAGTTAGCTTCAGTATTGTGATTTCCAGCTAACAGATTTCAGGAGCCCAGAAGTAAGGCTCAGTAAATGACACTAGTGGTTCAGGGAGAAGTCTGGGCTTGCCTAGACAAAGGAACTGTAGTATCCAGGTAGCCTGCAGAAGATGAGACATGCTAACAGCCTTGCAATACAAAATTTGCCACAGGGAGGCAGGTAAAAACTGGGGTAGAAACTTGTTTTTCTTTCTCAAGAAAGAGAAGGCTGTAGGAATAGGCTACAAATGCTCTTAAGTAAAATAGATTGTGTGGTATTTAATTTATAATCTATCTTACTCTTAAGCAAAATAGATGGAAAGTCCAATTTATAGCTGTTATATTTGATTTTATGGCACTTGAAGGTGTAGCTTAAGTCCCAATTGCTGTAGAGGCATTTATTGTGAGAATTGCAGTCTGAGGAAGCAGATACAATTCTCTTTGGTTTCCAGCTCACTTGTTAGAGTGCTTGATGATGGTTTTCTGCCTTGAGACCATGAGTCTTGGAAGACAAATAGCCCTTGACTAAAATGGACACGGCAATTTTATAACAGCTTTCAGGAGTGGGCAGTGGTGACTCTAATACAAATTATATCAGGTTTAATTAGCTGCTGGGCTTCTGTACACAGGAACTTTAAGTCCTTATTTTGAATCAGAAGGAAACCACATGGTGAAAAATTTTTTGCCAGGGAATAGAAATTCTTCATTTTTGTATGCTTCATTTTCAGCTTTAGGAAACCCAAAAGCTTTTATCTGCAAAGGAAATGTGTGACCTTCACAGCTGTAATCACACCTGAACTAGTGCTAATTCCTGGTACAAGCAGGGAATTTTATTTGTGTATCTTAGCCCATGTTCCCAAAGAGTTAAACAGCTGCATATCACAGCTTGGAACAGGCAGTCCTGCCTGCTGTGCAGACCTGCCATGTTAGTGACTCAAATGGCTGAATAAAAAGACAGCGTCTCTTCTACCCTTTGGCACTTCCATCCTGTTTACCCCACTGGCACTGTGATTCCCAGAGGGATGCAAGACGTGTTCTCACCACTGGTGCAGCACTTTTAACACCTTCTTCTGCAAAGCCCTTCATGTACCATGGAGCTGGGACATTAGTTTTTTTACAACTAGCTTCCTCAGGGAACAGTCAAGAACACAAATCTGGTCTTCTCTCCTGTCTCCACATATTTAGTGTCACACACAGCTTGCCTCCTTTTTTCTTTTTTCGTTTCATACGAGCTGTATGATGATGAGATGACTAGAGGCAATGCCGAGCTGTCTCTGCTGATGAAGCTGGGTGTGTTTCAGCATCTCTGATGGTCTTTAGTACCGCTGTAGCGCAGGTCACCGGCCAGCTGCAATTTCACCGGCCAAAGGTAAAAATAAAGCTATAATGGAGTAAGTTTCTCCCCCTCGCTCCCCGCCCCTTCCTCGCCGCCGCTCATGGATCCGAGGGGGCAGGGATGCTCTGACGAGCACCCGCGCACCACCGGCAGCATAGCCCCTTTTAGGAGGGATCTGGAGGGCGCGGCAGGATGGGGAGAGGAGGAGGGCTGCTAAAAACACCGCCCTCCGCCGGGGGCTCGGCGGGGAGCGTGCGGGGCGCGGCGGGCCGGGCCGGCGGGGTGCGCAGTGAGCGCCGCAGTGCGCGGAGCGGGGCGCGGGGGCCGCGCCGCAGGCATGCTCGCCTCGCTCCTGGGCTCCGCGGGCTCCGGCTGGCTGCTGCTGGGTGAGTGCTCCCCCGACTCGCCTCGGCAGCGGGGGTTTCTCCTTCTCCCCGCCTCTCTCCCTGTTTCCCGGCTCCTTTCTCCGCAGCGGGTGGGGGCCCGCTCCCCCCCGGCATGGTGGTACCGGCCCGAACCCTCCGAAGCAGCCTCTGGGCCCGCGATCCAGCTCCCCATGGCCCTCCCTGCTCCGGGATAAAGGGTATTCCAAGCTCTTTAAAGGGAAGAGGCAGGCGGGAGCGGCACTCTGCATGGGGATGGTATGAAGCTCGGCGTGATGCGTGCGGCGGAGAGCCGGCACCATAAGCCGCTATGGCAGTGCTGCAGAGCGGGATGCATTACATAATTTCTCTGAAATAGTCCTGCTGGTTTATTCCGACAGTCCGTCTCCGGTAAATTTGTCGGGGCACTTTGTATGCAGTGGGTATATGAAATAGGGCGGCGCGCTTGGAGGGGTGTGTGCGTTCTAAGAGCTGTTGGGCAGAGGGTGATGCGGGATCTCATTGTTTTGTGGGCAGGCACGATTCCAAGTGGGTCTGCACTAGGAAATTCTTGCAAGTATGAAACAGGAGGATTTCTGTAAGGTATTCAAAGGTTCATCTCGAACTGATCTGCTGTGCTGATTTGAAATCGAGTCCTTTGAATCTGTGTGAAGTGTCTTTCCTAAAGAAAGGTAATGTTCAATGTCTGTGCTATTTCCCCCCTTATCTATCAAAGAGCTTCCCTCTAGACAGGCAGACTTCCAAAGAGAAGAAGTACAAAGGTGAAAATTATTTTAAAAGACACCATCTTAGCATCATTAGGTAAATGTTCTGAGGGGGAGTGTTGATAACGGAAAAGATTGTAATTATTTATGTTCATGGCTACTTGCTATTCTTGATTATGAAAAAGGATGTTTCACACCAAAAAAAAAAAAGGGGGAACCTGAAATTGCTGACCTGAATTTTGCCTCTGAAAATGTCTTGGTGGCTCTCATTAAAGGCAGTGGCCTTTAAGCCTGCTGCTTATATCAGCAGCTTGAATCAGCTGCTTCAGGACTGCAGCAAAACTCATGCAGTGAGATATGGCCCAGAGGAAATTACATGGGTAAAACAGAAAGGAGGACTTGGCTGGGAAGCTGTGGGCAATTGTTACTGTATTTTGGGCCCCAAGGCCCCAGGGACTGCTCTGAGCCACCTTACTGATTGCACCAGGCTTGTTTATGACAACAGGAGAAGAACAGGACCCACTGGGAACAGGTCTCCTGTGCAAGCTCCTACCCTCAGGCCTTCACATCCACCCTGCTGTATTGATTTCTGCGCTTTGCATCTCTGTTTCTGCTGTGTCCCAGCTCCTCTCTCTTGTGCATCTGGCTATCCCAAAGTGTGTGTCTGGGGCCTCACTTAATGCCATGCTCACTTTATTTCAGTATGGACATGACCTTAGCCCAACATTTCTGTCTGCAGAATAGGTGCCCTCAGAAGACAGATGTGCTGTTATTGCCTTTTGCAGTGGCACTGAGATGTATGCCACCACAGGTCATCTCTGGGAGATGGATCCTACCAGAGAGCCACTGGCTCTGCCTGACCTGGCAGTGTGGCACCTGCTCAGCCATTGTCAGGAAAATTAATCCACAAACACCAGAGGTTTATGTCCAAAAAGGAGACAGAGGAGCCCCGTTACTTTATTCGAATAAAGGGAGAGGCCATGGGGCATTCCCCTGGGGTATCTCAAATTTTTGGAGGGCACAGCCTCCTTTTTATCCTAATTTCCCGGCCGCATTTCCCTCTCTCTTTCCCCATTGGCTGAGGTACTCGAGAGGTACAGACTTCCCGGAACGCCTAATACCTAAGGTTCCCTTCTAATGTATAACCCCCCTTTATTTTTAGTTATCATTGAATTTTATGGTTTTCCCCTTGTTTCTTTCATCTCTCAATATCCAATTTCATTTATCAGCAGACCTACAGTTTGTTTGTAGAGACAAATCTCTTTCCATTCATCAATCAGTGGAATCCTTCTCATTGTTTCCCTTTATCTCTCTGTGCTAATTCCATCTACCAGCAGGCCCAGAGCTTGTTTGTAAAGACAAGTCTCTCATTCCTTTCA
>VZTE01006135.1:78331-91793 GCA_013397775.1 Eulacestoma nigropectus | reverse complement strand
AAAACCCCAATAAAACAAACAAAAGTCTCTACATTCTATTGTAGAGACTCCTAAACAGCAAAACACCTTTAAGGGGTCACATAGTATCTCATAGGCACTGGCAGCACTGCATACTGGCACATTTTTCCAAACAGCTCACTGATTATTTGAAAGCGTGTAAAAGAAGACAACATCTATGAAACTGACAGTTTTGAATGAAAGAAAGGGGGGGTACAGTGAATGAACAGTGTTTCATAACATCTTTTAGCAGTGAGATGTGCCTTATTCCCATGGTTCCTGATTTCTAGGCACTCGTTTTCAAGCTGTCTCTTCAGAGAAACGAAGATATTAAAAAAAATCAGGAGACTGCAAAAGATTCTAATATTTACACTTAGATTGCACAAAGATGAAAAGAGTAAAAATATTTGTAATACCCTATGTGGGTAATTTTCTTACCATTCTTGTACGTTGGTTTTGTTGTTTGGTTTTTTTCTTTAAATCTGGTGGGAGTCTTTACAGGCAGCCTAGAACTTCACTTCAGTATGACTTTCCCAAATTCACAAGATCCCTTCATCTCTCCTTTCAAAAAATGGCTCCAGAAAAAAGCCCGAAAAGCCAAACTTTTATGTTTTACAAAGAAATCTAAGAGTAACCAGTTAATCAGTATTAACTCTTTTAGATCATCACTTTGTCACCATGTTTAACAACAAACACAGTTGTGTTGTTTCATGACATATTCATTATACTGCCTTGTTCATGCATCATCTGAATTGGAAAGTGTTCACTCAGCTGAGACCTGATCAGTGTGCAGAGTGCAGACACTGTTCCAGCTGAAAAAACAACCCCTTGAAGCCACACAAAAATCAGTACAAAAATCAAAATTCTTCAACGAATAAATCCCACTAAGCCAAATAATAAATTAAAATAATGAACAGAATTTCCACATCTTTGAACTGAGGGAGTGTTTTTCATTCACGACCATCTAAGGCAGATATTGGTACATATTAGTGTTGTTTGGCTATGGATCTGGCCTTTCCGTCATAAATAGCACAGTGCCAGTGTAAGCATATTATATATACTGATAGCATTAAATACTTAAAAAGATTATAGTAATAAAAAAGTCTGTCACTTCTGAATGTGTTCTCTTGATTATAGTTCAATTTAAAATATATTCATATTTATTCCTTAACATGTAGACATTTGTAAACTGAGTTGGGCTAGGATTATTATGCTAATACATATGTCTGAATATTTATTTTAACAGTGGTCATAACCTATTTTAATCAGACTGGAAAGTAAAAAAAAAAATTAAAATATTCAATGCAGAAAATACAAGCAGACAAAAACAACTTTGGAAAAATAAAGGAGTGAAGAGATGCACTGGGCTTTCAAGTTTCAGCTAATGAATCATTTGATTAATGCATCATTTTTACAGTATCTATCCCAATCTCCTGCCATAGAGGAAGATTGATTAGTATCAGGAAATCTTTAGGCATCTAGTAGTGATACTATGCATTTCAAATAGAAGCCAAGGACAGACACTTTAGTTCCTGCTGGAAAAGTTGGCAATTTCTAATTTTCTTTGATCTTCAATGAATAAACCAACCTGTGCTCTCTTGACAGGAACACATTTTTCTGTGTATTCGCAGATTTGCAGGCAAGTTAAAGCAATATATGAAACTATGACATCTGTTATCTTGTCTGAGGACATCAATCACAAGTCATGGCCACAATCCACTCCCTATGCCAGACAGTGACAAAAAGTCTGGACTAGCAGGTATAAGGCCTCCATTAGGGACCATTCTGAGGAAAACTCTCTACAGCACAGGGTAGTCCAAACACACCTGAGCTAACTTTAAAACACTTGGCCATAGCATGATCAAAACACAGGCTACAGATCATAGTATCAGTACTTCACTCAGGCTGTGAAGAGCAGAATAACAGCAACCTTGGTTTTATACAACAAAAATTTAACGTGAGTCAAAAAACACCAATGCGTAACTCACTATTCATGAGTGACTTATTCAAATTTTTATTTTCCCTGAAAACCAGCATTAGAATTGCTAAAGATTTTTATGCTTTGGGGGAAAAAAGAGAAAGAAGCTATTTAGCATCTTCTAAAACACTAATCGTGTACTGAGAGAAAAAAGGGAAGGCTGGAGGAAAAAAGATTTTTAAAAGGAAGACAAATAAAAATATGAAAGAATTATCATGTTAAACAGACTACACTTTTTCTTCGAAAGCTGTAGATATAGGCTTAAATATATGTTATCTTACTTAGCATATGTTTACAAAGTATTTCACCACGAAAGTACTTCAGAATATAAATAAAGCAAGCAGGCTGCATACGCTATGAAACATCATCTTTGGAATAGACTAGATTTAGCTTTTTTCTTCCATTTGAAGGCACTAGCATGCACAAATTGAAAAGGACTGTTTTCTATCACAATTATTTATGTCTAGCAAATATGATTTCATCTCCCAAGAGGAATTTCTAACATCAAAATTTAAGCATAGTTTCTTTTACCAGTTGAGTATTCACACTCAAAATTTCATCTTAAAAGCATCGGTGTAAAACTTCATTCCTCATTAGCAGCCTTGATAATTACAAGTAGTGTGTATATCCTCAGATGTAGCAAGCACAATCTTTTAAGTAAAGAACATATTTTAAGGTGTAATACTGGAAATTGACTGACAATACTGCATTATATTAAATACCATTTTTACTGAGACCAGATTAATGAGTCTCTAATTCCAACTTGTGAAAGAGATGAGTGGTCACTCTTTCCAACACACAAGCAGATTCATGATGAATTCCAATGTTTTCACACCTGCATTCTTATTTCCATAGGCTTTTCCCAATATCATGCAAAGTAATTTGATTTGAAATTCTTCCCTAGTCTGTATCAGATAACCAACATCACATTAAAAGTCTAGTGGTACCCTCCTTATAGTCTGAACTAATTAATTTAACGAAGCACATAACACAGTTTGGTTTGTTGCTCAGATTCAGTGTGAATATTTTAGTAATATGACATGGTAAGAGCTTGTAGCTGTCCTTGATGCAGCTATTACTCAGGAGAAAAGAACCTGGTGGCATAGAGGAATGGCAAGAATAGCAAGAACAAGTGAAAACAGACATATTTATGTTACAAACATATGACAAACCAAACATACACTAGTCATTTAATGTTTGAAGTTTTAATCCACTCCATTTACACAGAGGCATCTCAAGAGAGACATGGAAGAACAGCATGAGGCAAGGCCACGAATGGGAAAATTCTGCTTACGGGTGATTTTACTCAGTTATGGTAACTGAGCTGTTTAGGTGACAACAGTTGTGTATCAGCTTTGTAACATGAACTCACAGCCACAAACGACAAGAAATGAGTGCCACAAACCAGTTTTTAGACCTTAATGAGAATACATGGGTTTCAGTTTAATCTGAGCTAACCACAACATTGGAAAAAAAGCAATCCCACATTGCCTTCTTATGTGATCTTCACTCCAGAAAACTCTCCTTCCCTGATCATAACAGAGAGCTTCCATTTAGCTTAAGCTTGTATGAGTCAGTCCACACTGCATACCAAAACACTTACAGTTTATGGTGCTTTGATGAAGGGATCATTTCATATTGTTTTATTGGACTTTGTTAACAATGCACTCTTCATGTGACAACCTTATTGCTGTAATCATTCTAACTCTAATTTGCTTTAGATTATTCTAAAATACTTACAGAAAAAGATGTTAAGGATTTTATAACAACCATGTTGTTCTTTCCAATTTATTTTTACTACTTCATCCACTGTGCTACTATAACATTACTAATTTCCACTTCTTGAAACCACTCAATTCCAGTACAAGTTAACAGTCCCATTTGTCTCTAGCTAGCTTGGAATACCAAATTTTTTTTTTTTCTAATGGAAACTGTTCATGGACAACACTCTTTCTGACAAACCGAACAGCAGTTCTGCAATAAAGAAGTCATACTTTATAGCTAAAGCTCTTTCCTTTCCGTATTTTTATATTCTCACCCCACCTTTCTTCCTGCTTCACTTGCATTTTCCCCGAATATGCCACAACTGCACATCAGAAAAAGCAAAGTCTAGCTGAGATACCAAATCGTTTTCCAAGTAAAGCTTTTCTTGCAGCATGGAGTCCTGAAAATAATTCTATCATCAACAGTCTGAGTCCATAAGACAGTCTTACCAGAAATATTGAGTTTATCTGGAAGCCCAGCTATCCCTTCTAGAAGGACTAGCACAGAAGATCATGTGTAGTCTTGGTCCAGCTCAGCAGACTCACAATTCTTTCTAGACTAAGCCTTGAAACTTCAATGGACACATGGCTCCCAATGTCTCTACTGCTAAACTCGCATAGGTAAGACTTCGAAAACCATCTAGATGCAAAATCTAGATGGTTTTCTGGGATGACCCTGCTTGAGCAGAGAGGTTGGACCAGATAACCTTCCAGCCTTACCCATTCTGTGATCTTTGATTTTCCTCTCTTTTGTCACAGAACTGTTAATGTTGTTGGCTAGAATGAGCTATTGCTCCTGTTGACTAGAACGAACATTCTGCTCCTGCTATTTAACCACTGTCCAGCTTTTTGTTTTGTGGATCACTTCTGCTTCTTGAGAAATACAGATAATACAGCTAAAATTGCCAGTGAATATTAAACATTACGGAAAAATAGTGAAAATTGACATATGGTACTCTCTTACATATGAATTCTTTATTTCTGTTCAAAGAAATTTTCTTATTAAACTCCCATGTCCTGAAAGAGAAAACAAGATGATACCTTTATTTTTAAGTATGATATCTAGGTGGCAAAATTATTTAAACTTAATTTGGAAACTTATAACAAGTTGTTTCCTCATGCAAATAAGGTTTAACTTGAAGGCTTAACCCGCAGCAGAGCAGAAACTGTGTTGCAAACCTGACAATGTGAACACATCACAAGGCTGGAAATGTTGTAAAACTGAATTAGCTCTATGATAAAGGAACAGAGTACAAATCTCCTCCATTTGCCCTCCTAGTGTGATCCTTGTGCTGTACCCGTGCTCAGCAGCCTCTCCCTCCAACACCCACACTACACCTTTCCTCTTAAGGTTGGTTATTGCTCTTTGTCCAAGTGTTTGCTGACTGACATTGCTCAAAGGTGCCATGGAAGGGACTGCTGCTCCAGACTTGGCTGCATACTGCCAGACCTACTCCACAAGTTATAGCCACTTTCATTTTCAGTACTGGCCTAACTCTGTAGCAAAATCCCATCCTTCAATGACATCACCTACAGCAGCATGCACCGTGGCCTCCTGTCATGGTGCACGGCTTTTGGGGACATTGTGGTCCTAAAACCTGCAAATCAAATGTCTGTAATTTCAGTAATTTTGGCCTCTTCATGCTTCTAACAATTCTTTTCCCTGGACAACAAGGTATCCCCTGGGTCTGAGTCTGCCAGCTATGAAGTGCTTCCTCTTTGCTCATTAATCACAATCCTGCAGTGACTCATGCTGTTCACCCTGACAGCTGCACAGTAACAATTTCCTCACAGGAGCCCAAGTTTCTAAAACTACACAGGTTCTTTCTTAAAACAAAATTATTTTCAGACCAGCTGCGATTCGCTTGGCAGTGTAACCACATGTGTAAGCCCCCTCCAATGTTTTTAGCGTGCAACTGACATTTGTCCCTTCCATGGAAGATGCTACACCATACTCCAAAGTACATCCTACAGTGGGACGCAGGGAAGGAGATAAGTCACATGGACATTCTGATTCCCTGGGTGAAAAAAGTTGAAGAGAACTACACCATAACACTTGTGAAAGCAATGGGAGACCTGTGCCAACCTCCCTACAACACTGAGATTCTACAGACAAGCTGCTGTGTGAGGCATTTAGCCCCAGCAGCAAATGGAGATATTCAATGTCAAAGAAACATTGCCTTCCTGGAAGGGAAATGATCAGTCTACAATAACTCACTGTAAACATTAAACATTAAACATGCTCCACCTATGCCTGATCCAAACAATCACTATTCAATTTACTCACAAGACGCCATTTATTTTCGCATCATGATCCTAATGGTATTACTCAGATGTATTTTAAAAGGACTTTGGTCACTTGCAAAAACAATCAAGTAAGTCAATTTTTCTTCATTAGAATTCTAAGGGGATTCGAGGAACTGTAACACAAGTAAAGAAAAAAGAAAAATAAAAAAGGAAGAAGCCAGATATTTAATATGTTCATAGCACAGGCTCAAACTCCTAAATTCTTAAGTTCTACACACCACAGAAGTTTACAACATTATTAATTCTGCAAATAAAAGCAAAACCGATCTGTTTTGGGCTTTTTTCTCAGCTCTGTTCCATAGTTTAAATACATTACTTAAATTCTCCGCTATGCCTGTCTAAGTATGTCTAAACTGTAGATTCTGGCATAAGCAATATGTTTGGGTTGGGTTTTTTTTGCTTGACTTTTTTTTTCAGGGGGGAGGGTGGGAGTTGTGCTACAGAATGCGAGATCAGACTTTTTCTGGTGTTGCTCTGTGCAAAGGATGCATACAAATGCATTTTCCAAAGAATTCAATATTAAATACATCTTTGCTAAGAAATTAAATTTCACAGACAAGGAGAAATGAGATGTTATTAATTCCCCTCACAGGAAGAAAACAGATCACATTGCATAAAGCATCCAGAGTGGCTTCTCGCAAATGAAAATGGCTCTGCCAGTTATTAAAGGCTATTTTTTTAATTCTGTAAGTGAAACATTACATATTTTTCATCATTCGTTATGATACTGAATCAATGTCATAAAAATATTTAGAAGCAAGAGTATGAAAATTGTACCAGTTAACTACTATACTAAAACTAACAATGGGAGTGAAAAAACTCCTGACATTCTTATCTTCAATTTAAGAAGAAAGGAGGAAAGAGGTGGGAAGGAAGTTGAAAGTAGTGAAAGCAAGGAGAAAAGGAAAACAGATGAAAAGAAAATACATAAAAGAAAGGAAAGGAAGGCTGGACTGGGGACAAGAGTAAAAGAGCAGCATATGCTAGGAAATGAGGTATTGACTGACCAGTGAACAGTGTAAGTAAAAATAAATGTCCTCTTGAAGAAACAATCTTTGCTGTTACACATCATTCGTGACACTGTAATAGAATAGAACACCAAAAAACTCAAAGGTCTTGAAACGTTAATTATTTGGATGGAATACTTGATTTTGTTCTCTAATTACTTGTAATCTCTCTCACAACCTACTGGCTGCTAACACACAAGTAATGATGATCCCACTATCTGCTCCGGTACCAAAATTGCTTTTCTAGTCTCCTCAGTCCTACAAACACAACTCTGTAGCACTGTACTCCCCAGATAGTTTGTGGAAGAGACAAAGATGTCCTGTACACTCTGGAACACATTCCATTTAGAGCAGTTATGCTCTCCCTCCACCTCACTGCCCTCAAATCAATGTCTCCATTAAGCTTAGGAAATTTTGAATGCTCGTTCAATCCAAAGACACCACACTGAACAACAAAAGCCTTTGAAGTACTAGGGTGACAGCACATACAATAAAATTTGCAGTCATGTATCATTCTGTCCATCTGAGCAGTCTACCACTAATGGCTGCCTAAGGTCTGCACAACCTAAGTTGTTTTAAGCATTACTGGAGCTTCCATTTTCTGGCAAGGCACAAAGCTGCAAAGAAAACATGCACAAACTCTATTGCAAAGAGTGAAATCTATCCTCAAAGGTAAAATAATCCAACGAGAAATATATATCAAATCCATTGCTTAACAGTACGAATAAAAGCATTACAGATTCTTAAACTTCGGCAAAACCATTCAGTAAGTAGGAAGTTGAGAATTTACACTGCAACAGAGAACCAGTTCACCTATTTAACTCTCATGTATTACAAAACATAAAAATTGCAAATTATAAACCACAATCAGTTTAATTTTAAATAAACTAAAATTCTCCAGTATCATGAGAACTGTTGAATATTTGGGTGAACTGCTGCACAAATATTTGGGAGGACTGCATTTTTAATTCATCATATCAGTAACCATGTAACTACATTTATATTATTTCAATTATACTGCCAAGTTAACTCTGTAAAATTCTATTCTTTGTGGAAGGGAACAACCATTGTGATGTTTGTAAAACATCAGAGCTTACATTTAGGAACGAAGTTACACTAACCAAATGAATTAATTAGATCAGATCATTACTAATGGTACCATTTTTTGAAATATAGTTAAGAGTACATAATTTTAAGTAGAAAAACATTCCTGCATTTTTTTGGTTGTTTTTCTTTTACACATAGAAATGACCCCCAAGGTCATAAAAAGGGGGAAGAGACTACTGTCTCCTTAATCAGCCCTAAGTTGCACAAATCATATATATTCTTTATCTCTCCTAGTTCTTTCAGAATTTCCCCCTTGCACTTATTTCCATCAATTCTGCTAAGGGAAGAAACAGGGAAAACTTCAGGCCAAATTATCCATTTGGCCCCAGTCCACATAAGCACTTAGTTGATGTGTTCTGTATTTGTGCCTTTCTGGAAACAAGTAGCTAAACACTATTCTAACCAAACTCTGTCAAGGAACATGGTATAACAAATCTCCAGAGAACTCCTTAATATCACCCACTCTTCAACAGAAGTGACCTCCAGGTAAAATTCCACAGTGCACAACTTTTATATACATATACATATATATATAGCCTAACAGTTAGAGCATGTGACTAGAAGATGATGCTCAATGAGGTAAGTCTTGCCCAAGTACAGAGCAGCCTTTCTCCAAAAACTGCCATCAATCAGGAGGACATTTTTCTGGATGAGGACACTTCCAAAACTCCTGCTGAAGCTGTTCCAAGGATTCACTAATTCAGAAGTACTGTACAAAGGATAATACTACCTACAATCAATTAGTTAGGGCATTAATCTAAAAAAAAGTTCTGCATTTTAGACAATGTTCTAAGGTTATTGTTCATATTTGTACACTGAGCATTAAAGTAAACAAACATAATTTGAGAATTATCCCATAAATAGTAAGAATTCTCCTTGGTATCTCAAATTCTTTCGTGCTACTAAGGAGAAAGTTGCAGAGCTACCACATTCTGAGAATAGTCTATATCCTCTTAATGCAGACTATGAACATATATACATGGCCCTACTCATTTTCCAACAAGACATACACCTTCTGGGGCTCATCGTATGGCAAGTTTGCAAATTATCTGCTGGCACCAAATGACGGCTCATTGTGGAAGTTTTCTAGGTGAGAAAGGCTTATGTATTCTTCTCCCCTACACCTGGAGAAATAGCTTAGTCAATTGTATGATTCCTTAGTTGTCTAATTAGCACAATGTTGCCTTTTATTGAAGGGTTAGGCAGGGCTTTCTCCTGTTTCTGAGGATTTTTTAAACCTCTGAGCAATTATGATACACGTATGACTAGCACGGCTCAGTTTTTCCGAAAAGAGTATATCTTATATCTTTCACAGTAACACAAATCCTCTTGGCTCTGCAATAATTTTGGGTGGTATTTAGCTCAGTTGTGAATTTTCCTACCCCATAAAACATGAAGAACGCACTTTTCAATTAAGAAGTGGACTCCAGATCACATCAAACCACAGAAAGATGAGTTTTTAGAGGTTTAGAACTTGGTTGGGCCTTTTTTCAAGAATCAAAGTTTGAAAGGTAGATAACCTAGAAATACGTAGCATGTTTGATGGTAGCGCTAAGCAGTACATTTAGGAGCTGGCAGGAGGAGGAAGGAAAAACAGTGACACATAATGAAACTGTTGAGCACAAATTAAAAGTTTTAGTATGTGTCATTTAAGAAATCACACATGAAATTACCAGAGAAGAAATAACTCTCAAGCCTAAAGACCACACTGACATATTTTCCATATAACTACTTACAGAACATTTTCCATAAAACCCTGGAGGCTTCAAAACTACTATAAGCTGAACAATAGTTTTTGGTTTTAAAGCTATGTAACAACATTCTCATTCAAAATGTTTTGGGTAGGAATTAATTTGCTACTGATGTATCATGTTTTACATTTAGATTCTAAGATAAAAACACACTGGAGGAAATAAAGTCTACAAAAACACTGTTCAATCATTGTCTTTTTTATTTTAATTAAGAATAGTTATAATTAAGTAAACATAGCAATTAAATTTGTGCTTTTCATTTATAGACGGTCAGATTCCAGTACCATTAAAAGTTCCTGTAGTTTTGTTTCAGTGGGAATTTACTCAATGCCTTAAATTTGTACCTAATTTCTCAACTGAAGAGTCAGTTGCAGCAAATTCAAAGCAACATCCACTTGACATTCAAGAAAAGGTTGCAGCTCATATTCAATATATGATTTTCCTTCATGATGGATATGGTGATGTTTTACCATTTTTCACAGAAAACAATAAAAAAACCTCTATAGTTGACATGTAGGACCAGGAAATATTGTAGTACAGGAAGTAGGGGAGTACTTTGAAAGAAAGCAGTCAGTTCTCTTGAAGAAACCACTGTCACCATCTGCTCAGAAATGATAGCTCAATGACTTATTAGTTCCCTCTTTTCACGCTTATCTGTGCATTCCATGACTAGCCAGCTTTAAACGCCAGAATTTCTGTAAATCTTTCCATCTCATTTTCTGTTTTCTGCCTGGTTTTTAACAATACTAAAAAAGGTGAACATGAATTTATTTGTCTTTATGATTCATAAGTTTCATGAAAAAAACACAGCTGAGCAGAAGAGACAGATCCTCCAAGTGCCTCAGACAAACTAGAAATGTGGGCTCATGCATCATAGATGCCAGAGAATTCACACCCAAGAAAGGTCTACCTGTAGAAAACTGTTTCAGTTGGCTGGAAACCCATTCATTCACTTCTAGTATTCATGCAGTAATCTTGTTCTCTTTGGGCATAACTTGTTCTTCCCAGTTGAACCTGATTTCAATGGAAAATGCTGTGCCAAATGTAGCACTGGATGCATCTTGGTATTACACCCAGGGTGTGAACTGTTGTAGAGTTTAAAGGCAGCACCTGTAATGATGCTGGTGCAGTAAGGGGAGGTGGGCAGCAATCCAAAGTATGTTAAAGGGTCAGTCAGGATTTTTTAGGTAGTGATAAGATTCAAAGATGGGCAGATAGGCTTGACCTATATGGCACAGGGAACTAACAGGCAATGAGAAAAGCATGCGCCAGAGCACCTGCAATGGTCAGCATCAGAGAACAATCAAACCCACCTGTCCTCACCCTATTCCATGTAAACTGCTTCCATTTACTATTACAGTAACAGGACAATTATAGCATCTAATGTAGTGTGCAAATGACCTGCTGAGGTTTTATTCGGGTATGCAGTTTCTGTTAATCAGTTTGCATATCTCAAAACAGCCTATTCTCTCAGTGTCAGTATGATTTATACTTGTGTACCTAGCTGCATTAACTATATCTCACAATACTAACACTGTTTTCCCCAACAACCTTCAACATTTAAGCCAGGCAGTCACTCAGTCTTTTTAAGATTATAGGCAATTGTATTGCTGAAAGGTATTTAAGTATATCAAAACAGCCTCAGGAACAAACAGTTCACATCCTTCTCTCTCCTCCCACCTCTACTTTAAAAACCTAACACAGCCAAAACACAATTCTTCCCCTTCTGCTGAAGAACAAGGAGTAGCTATAATAAATGACGAAAACAGTGAAATCATTGGCAGATTCCTAGCTACACAAGGGTGAAAAAATACATCACTTATAAGTTTATGGTGTACCATAGAGCAATGGAAGAAAATACTGTCGGAAAATAGGAGCTCCTTAGCACTGAGGTTGTATTTGGAAGCAACAGGGACAAGTCTACTTCCAGACAAAGTGTGAATGCTTTAGCTACAGGGAACAGCCAATTTTTAAAAATGGCTGCACCAAACCAAACATAACCAACAAGTTGTTGTCTTCTTCAAAGCTCTCCTAAGATGACAATGGTCACTGGTCCACGATCTCAAAAGTAGTCGCAATAGTTTCAATAAGCAAAAGATCCTCCGGATTTTACAGGTTTTGGATCAAGCCCCAAATCACTTGCAGACCTTAATTTAGCTTTTGCAGAGCTATTCTCCAAGAAACTAATGTGACTTCAACTCGAACCAGAACCCTTTGAACACAGTTTGACTTCATGGATGTTTACATACTTCTACAACAGAAGTTCATCTTCATTATAATCTATGACTCAGAGCTCTCTTCCGATTCTGGAAAAAATATAGTAATCTCCCTGCAGAGTCATTAATGTTCACGGTATGCAATCTATTTGTCAATGGATCTTGTCTGTTGTCAAATCACACTCAGTCTCAGTATAGATTTGCAAATGTGAGCTGCCCCCACACTAGGTATAAATATAAATGGAGAATTCCATTTTCAGGTATGCCTTCAAACATTTATCTATGAGTAATTTTGACTACTCAAATGACTGTATTTCCACGTGTGTGTGAAAGCTGACAGAATGAGCACGTGTATTTTTACGATGTGAGTCTGTGATGTGATGAAGATGCTGAATAAAACCAGTAATTAATACAGCAATTAAAACATAAAACTCGAGTCAGCATTTTGATGCTGTTCCTGACTCTCTCCCTGACTTGCTTTATTACTTTGTACAAGCTGGCCCGATTCTGCAAATACTTTTACCTACACAAAGTACCACAAACAACAAGGTAATGCAGCTTTATTTGCTTAAACTACCAAAACCTGGTGTTTTAACTGTTTCTGTGACTACACACACTGCTATGATCAATAGAGTTATTTGCCAGCGTGGTGTTACAATAAAGGGAGTTTAAGAGTGCACATTAGTAGTAGCACTTAGTACTAACCACTTCCCAAGCAAAAGCATCAGTGCGTAACAGGAGAACAAAAAGGAAGGCAGAAAGACTGCGATTCCTACCTACAGCAATTCCTCCGCACCGCTTTGCCTCTGTTGCTCTCTGACTCAAACTCTAAGTCATTAATACTCACAGGAGCAACTTCCTTTTCCTACCGGCGCCTGAACACCCACTGCGGTGCTGAGATGCCTCAGCGGGAAGACACACCTGAGGAAGGATGAGAGGCAAGAACAGAAAGAACAGAGCTCGGGGCCTCTGGGTTTCCTTGCCCGCCCCCGTGACACGGACCCTGCCACATGCCGGCAGGAGCGACTGTCCGTCTGTTCTGTATTCCCAGCGGGAGCCGCGCTCCCCGCTCCCTGCCGGAGCCTTCCGAGCAGCAGCCGGGCGGGCCAGCGAGGCCGAGCCGCCGCAGAGGCATCGGGCTGCGAGGAACCCACACGCTGGAGGCGGATTCCCCACTCGAGCCTCCGGCAGAGCCGTGCGGGCGCCGGGAAGCCGCCGGAGAGCCCCCGCTGAAGGGGCTACCCAGGGGAGCCGCAGGCGCGACGGAGACACGCGGCGTTCCTCAGCCGCTACTGCGGGGAGGATGAGCCAGCTCTAGCCGACACAACTCCCTCCC
>VZTE01006135.1:6371-78008 GCA_013397775.1 Eulacestoma nigropectus | reverse complement strand
GGGGCAGAGCCGGGGGCGGCGGGGTGAGAGGAGTACGGGCGCAGTCGCTGTTCTCGCTCGGTTTTTTTTTTCCCGGGCTTTTTCACACAGTTGCCCCCTCCTTTCAGGTTTTCTGCAGAGATTTACTTGTCGGTAACCACACACCTACAGCGGGCTGCTCGGGTTCTTTTCCCGCAGAGGCCGAACGCTCGGTCCAGCGGAGCGGGGGCAGACCCCCGTGGCCAGGGGCTCCCTCAGCGACCGCGCTCCGCCTCGCCCGCCGGTGCGGCTCCTGCAGCGCCATGGATCACCAGCCCAAGTTCTTCGAGAACCTCTCGGGTGCCGGGAAGGCCATCGCGGTGCTGACCAGCGGCGGCGATGCCCAAGGTAGCGGCTCACGCCGTTCACTCTGGGAGCACGGGGAGGACGAGGGGAAGGAGAACGCGGGGGACCTTCGGGCACGGTGGGGGAGTGGGGCAGCAGCAGGAGAGGACGAGGAGCCCCTCGAGGGCCATGTGAGGGGCAGGAAGGAAGGGCCTGCCCGGCTGGCAGGGCGCCCATGCGGGAGGCCGGGGGAACAGCGTGGGCTGCCCCAGGGCTGGTGTCGGGAAGCCACGGTGCGGCACATGGAGTGTAGAGAGGGCTCTGGGAGCGGGACACAGGGGATTGTAGTGGTGCTCCGGTTCCTTTTTCCGGGCTGGCCTTCGACCCGGCTTTCCTACTAAGCGCATTTAAAAGATAAATAATTTTTCCACGGCCTGGGCGCCTGAGGTTCAAACATCCCCTCACACCTTCCTCCCTGCCTTCTCGCCACGTTTCCTCTGACTCAGGCTGAGCAAGGGAGAGGGTAGAAACGCTGCAGTAACTTTTACTACCAAGATGTCTCGTTCCCAGGAGAGATGGTGGGGAGCGGAGGGTGAGGAGGGATGGCTGATGCCAGCGGGGGAGGAGGAGGTCGTGCCGCCCTGCACGGCGGGTGGGAAGCTTGGCTGCGCTGCTGGGGCTCTGCCAGCCCTCGCCTCTTCTGCTTTTCACTTCGTTTTGGCACTAAGAACACGTTTATGTTCTTACCCGTGGTTTAGAACGCTCAGATGGTGGTTTACTCTCCCCCCCCGTAGGAGTATGTTAGAAACGTGTCTCACCTTCTTAAATCTCTTCAGTGTAGAGGAAGTCGTAGCTACTACAGGACAGGGCGAACAAAAGACCTACAGACATTCAGAGGGAAGGGAAAGAAAAGAGGCTTCCTCACAATACACATAGTCAAGAATCCATTTTTTTCTACACTTTAGTTTCCTCTTTCCTACCAGAAAATCATGATGGGTCCTTTCCAACTCGGCATATTCTGTGATTCTATGATAATAGTTCGAAGTTTCAGTTAATTAAGATTTCAAACGCGGAATGTACCGTGCAGTTCGGGAGGACTCTTGCTCTGCTTATACCAGGAGAGTTGTTCAGTGATACTTGCTATTAGCAGCTTCGCTTAATTTACGGTTATTTTAATTTTTTTTTTTCCCCGGGAGTGTCTCGAGAGTACTTTCACTTAAATAAGAAGCGGCACTCATTCGCGTTTGTGAAGAGAACGGTGGGTGGGAGCCTCTCCTTCCTTTCTGCGCGCTCTCGGTGGTTCAGAGACCAGTCTGTCATCACATTTTACCCGGGGAGGTGCCGGGACCAGCCCTCGGCCGGGGCAGCCTCCCCTCTCCTCTTGCCCTGGCTTCCCGGCGCGTCCATGCGGTGGTAGCTTGCATGGACCGGTGTCTCCGCGCTCCCTCCCTCCCTCCCTCCGCCGGTGTGTACGTGATCCGCTGCGAGTCGCTGCAGATGCCGCCTCTTTGCGTCATCTGGGCAGGGAGAAGCATCCTCCCTCCCCCTGCCCGCAGGAATAACGGGGAGCCCCCGGGTTTACCTAGGATTATCCGAAACTCTAATCGGGATGGAAGGGATTTGTTACCATCGAGGAGGAGAACGTTGCAGTTCTGGAGAAAAAACAAATGGATGCGTTTAAATGGCTTCTCTTTTGCCCCTCGGTGAGGCTACACTTGTTCAAGTTTTATCCGCAGTTTGCCGACAGTGACATCAATTCCACTGCTAAATGATTCTAGGAGGAACTGGGAATCAGAGCATCTCTGTCTTAATGGTCTGGTGGCCAAATCGCCATTTTAATTTAAAAGTGTGGCAGGGCACTGCCTGAAGCAGCCGTAGCGTGTTCAGCAAGAGGCTGAGCCCTGCAACTTGCTTCCGCGTGGCTGGAGATTATATAATGCAGCAGCAGATGCATCTCCTTTTATGAAGTATTAATCTGCACTTGCCACGATGTGAATTAAGGCATTTAAAGGACTTGCAGAATCCACGGGTAACATCTAGACTTTACATGTGGCAGATTGCCACAGAAGCATGGACGGTTCCAAACTAACAGCCTGTGAAAGTTGCTGTCTAAGGAGTGGGGTTGTCACAAAGACCAAAAAAAGGAAACTGGATGCCTTCCAAGTTGTTCCATTGTCAGCATTGTTGTCCTAACTGTGAAGAACGGGGAAATAAAACCCCCAACATTTAAGAACTTGATCATTTCACCTGAATCACACAACACAGTGTGTGGCCGTAACCCCTTACTATCTTGGTAACAGCAGAGAGGCGTAAAATACACAGCCTCAAGTCAGTTTGAAGGTTAGGAGTTAAACAAGGGACAGAATGAGTCATGCCCTGTCAAGGTCATTTGCCCTCTGTAGGACAGAGTGCAAATGTGTGAGAGAAGTGAAGTCATGAAGTACACGCAGAAGGAAATACGCTACTGTTACTGCTATTTGAAAATAATCTGTTCAAGCAAAGTGTAGGTGAGGCAAAGCTATTAACTCGGAAGTAGGCAAAAAAAGTTGTAATCTTAGGAAAAGAGTTCCAGTCTTATGTTTCATTTTGTTTTAGATTTGTTAGATGTTAAAAGTCTTCAGAGTATCTGTAATCCAAACTAAACTCAAAAACAATTGAGTAGAAAAAACACCTGTTAAACACAAAATCTTAATAGGTGCTGGGATTTAGGTTGGACTGTAAATCTGAGTGTACAATAAAATATACATGAAATTATTTTAAAGTGAAATTGCTGCCATTGCTGTTACTGTACTTTTTAATAATTTAAAAGTAGCATTATGTAAATGACATAAGGCTTTCTATTAATAGGGCATGTTAAGTTTTCAGTTACTTCCCCACATTGGTGCTACTTCCCTGAAAGTTTTCTTTCTCTTTTCTTTTTCTACTTGTAGAATTTTAGACACTATAGAATGTGTATGTGTCATACTGGAACTACTATGGTTTATTCACCATTCTTTTGTTTGGTGGAGTTAAAGAATTTATCAGTGATCTGTTTCGCAGGAAAAAAGATCTGTATTTAGTACACTTAACATGTATAAGTGCTAAACTTGACAGTCTATCACTTTAGCTAGCCAGCTGTTAAATTGTGAACTAAAAATGTACTTTCCACCATAATCACAAGAACCTTGAGAGGAAAAAGAAGTTCTGACAATCAATTCTCAATATTTATGGGTTGGTTCAGTTTCTGGACTGTTTCTAAAATGTACTGGTTGCAGCTCAAGGAAGGTGGTTTAATAAATGAGGTTTAATAAGTCACACTTCTCACTTTGTGGGATTCTCTGGCCATGGTCTGCTTCAGGTCACAAAGTACACTGGTTGAATTTTCTGTGTGTTGCCAGTGGCTGCCAGAGACAATTTTGGCCGCCGTAGGTCACTGACGTTCACACAGCCTCCGAACAGCCTGTTCTGGGACCATGGTAGGTACAGCTCTGCAGCAGGAAGAGTCATCGGAAAGCCGCTGACAGAAGGTGATGGTGCATTCTTGGGGATGTGTTTGTGGCTATGGAGTCACTGCCCAGCTGACTGACTCGAGATCCTTGTCTTTGAATAGGACCATGTTGTTTTTGAGATAAACTCAAAAGATTTGGTGTTGTGGAGGACAGCATAAGTAAGAAATGTAATAGTCTGGAATATCATAGCCCATCCCACTGAAGTAAGGAGCTACATGTCTCTACGTTTGAAGCATTCCAGGCTTCCCAAAGTTGCAAGGCTTATTTAGTACTGTAGATACACGACTCTTGTCCTGGCAACATAGATTGGAAGAAGAAATCTTGGCACTGAACAAATAAAAAAGCTCATCTCCTTCAGCAAATACTGGGTTTAAAAACAGCTTGAAAAGAACCCTGAAGAAGCCTTTTGGAATACTACAGACCATAACTGTGGAAACAAAGATTTACATGTTTCTGCTCTTGAAGGCTGAGGAACATCATAAGATGTATTAAATACAGTAGTGCAAATGTATTGATCTTGTCCTGGTGGCAAAATTTCTTTTTCCACCATAAGCTTCTGAACTAATACAGTAAAATAAATAATTATTTTTTTTAAAAAGTCACAAACAAACTAAAACAACCCACACTCTTCTTATGTCATCCAAATTAGAGTTTATTTGTTGACACTTATATAATTGGAACATAGTCACAAGGAATTTTTGAACTCTAGCCCCCCCCAAAAGGTACCTTTTCCAGCTAAGAGTAGTGCATGGAAATAGACATGTATATGAGATACACATCTATGTGTCTATAGATATAATATTACAAGTACTATTTGTATGTAAAATTGAGGAATGCAATTATTAATGGGTAAGTGTAACTATTTCAATGCATTTCGTATTTTTGAGAAGCTGCTTCTATAATTAGTCAATTCACTGATTGAAACTGGTCTCTAAGATTTTTATTTTAATATTTAAGAAGGAGGTACATTTTTCATCTAAATGTTATGCTATTGTATGTATTTGTGCAGTAGAATGTTCTGATCTAATATACTGTTAGTGTTCAGGAAAATTGTGTAATGTTTTCTTCAGGTATCTAGAATAATTATTGTGATTATATGCAATAAAATCTGTAATGTAGTTAAAAGTGAATGGAACAAACCCAAGTTGCATTTTAATGATTTGCTCAGTTCTTGTATTTGACTGCTTCTCTTTTGATGGTTATATGCTCTTACTGACATACCATTTACATATTTGAATAAAGTCTTCCTGTTTGATGATGTTTAGACATTTTGCTTAGTGTTTTTTGCTATATAGTCTTTTAAGTCTGAATCTTTATTCAGGGTAGCACTGAAACATATGTGCTAAGTCATTAAACCTGTGTTAAAGCCAGTGTTTATCTTTAAAATTGGTGGTACTTAAGTGTTTCTTGATGCTTGTCCAAGATGCATAGTTTTGATTTTGCTTTTGAATGGTTTATATTACAGTTATTTATTTAAAGGCATGTCTAGCTGACTAAAGCAAGGCAAACTTGGCTTAAACACAAAATCATGTAGAACCTCCTCTGTTGTAGTGGTACATATGTACGTGGACCAGGACGTAGGCACAAGAGAGGGATACTCTTTTGGAGGCAGGGAATGCCTCTGAAATAATTTAAAGATTTCTGCAGTACTGTTTGTAACCCTGTTACGAAAACCAACTTCTCCTTTTAAGGACAATTGAATAGACAACATCAACAAGTACAATAAATTATCAACTTTTAAATTAATCGAATGTTATGTAAAGCCATTTAAATAGTTGCATTTTACTTAATCTTTGCTGAGTCCAAAAGAGCAAAATAAATCTTCCCCTCTTTCCACAGCTTTAATGCAAAAGCAAGTACTAATTCAGGAAGATTTGAAATAGTTCTTATATTATTTAAAAAAAAAATACTGGTTTTGCTTGTGGCTTTCTTTTGAAGCTGCTATTCTAATCTTACATGTTTATCAGATTGCATATATTATTTGGGACTAAATCCATGGTTAACCTGATAAATCTCTTCTAAAGTAACAAGCATGAGTAATAACATTTCATAGTTATTATCATAATTCACAAAAGCTGTTGTAACACTCCACAAATAATGAAATTTTATCAGACAGTCTTACAGAGGCTTCATGAAATTCTATGTATTTTTTTCTTGAATTACTGCAATTTAGACAGCCAAATTGTAGAAGTCTAAAGCTGCAATATGTTAACTGTATTTTGTAGGTATCAAATTCTAACATGCTTTAGTCCTCAGCCCTTCTGAAATGTAAGCCAGGAGCCTGCCTGTAGACAACCAAGTCTTATTTCTGTGTAAGGAGATAAAATACACAACATGAAATAACAATAAAATGTATGTTACATAAACTTACAAAGCTGCAATGATGGTACTGGAAAGATCCTTTCTGTCTGTGATCTGTGGGACTTTTTTTACTCAGCTTTTGCCCTTTCATGGAGCAGGCAAATTGTGAATTTTACCTATTTTTCATGCAAGAAGCATGGAAACTGGAAGGTATTCATTAAGTAAGTATGTGGCTGTATATATAAACTTTCCACAAACAAACCAACCAAACAACGGCAACCCCCATCCAAACAAAAAAAAAAAGAACCCCAACAAACCAAAAGCCAAAACAGAACTGCCAAAAAACCTCCCTACCAAGCAACAACAACAAAACCTCCGACACAACATGTGCTTTAATAGAAGCAAGCTGTGAGCTTTGGTGAAAGGAGTACCTTGTGCTGAGTCTTCCTGTTTGTGGAAAATGGCAGTGCTGTGATGAGCTGTCAGTTTGGTAAAATTAAAGGTCTTTGTCTCTCAGGGGTGTTATTTTTGTTAGGAAAATTGTTTCACTGAGGAGATAACTTCACTCTGTTTAATCTGAGATTTAGCATGCAAACTTCATTTTCAGTACAGGCTGTGAGATGAGATTCTCTGTTTTTCTTTGACATCGTTCAGTTCTTTGCCTAAAGCTGTGCTTTTAACTGTCTTGGCATTAGAGAACTTTCTCCAGCTATGCCACAAGGTTGACGCTGGCTGGAAGAATTCTTGCTACAATTTCCTAAAACAGAACTTATGTGAAAACACTGTTATTTCTGTTTTTTATCTTAAGTGACTTCTATACAAACAGCAAAAGCAACTTTTTGATTTTGGCAAACTTAATTTTTTTGTTTAACATTGAGCAACTTCAGGGACTTCCTAGTGCGTTCATAAGTAATGAATCTTTGAGAAAACCTCAGCTTCATTCTTTAGACAGGTTGACTTTTACAGCTCAGTTTTTTTTCCAATAATGGTAGATACTGCAGGATTAGATCTTTGTGGCTTGCCGTGTTGTTTATATATTCTAGTTACCAACTTTTTATATATGCAGAGGGGTGAACACTTAATGCCTATGTTGAGCAGCAGAGCTTACCTACTACTTGGCTATTTGGATATTAAGTGCATCAAATTTGGAGAACTGTTGCCCTGTACTTTATATTGTCATCCTCCTTCCATCCCTTTTCTACTAATGTGCCAGGACTATCAGTGTAGCCTAGCTACTTCTCTCTTCATGCTTTGCATAATCTTTTATGTCTGTTTTAGTGGCATGGAAGCAATTAGTTAATTAGTTTTGGAAAGTTCCTGAATAATGGGTAAGGTACTGCAGTATCTGAAGGGATGGATTGTAACAGAAATTCATTTGACCTATGTAGAGGGGCCAGTGGAACTTCCACTGTTGCTTGAGGTTAAGAGTTTGACCATAGGACTTGAATGGAAGATTTTACAGGAGTATAATTTGTCAGATGTCTGTGAGCAGGGAATTCCAATTGGAGCTTGTATTTTTGGGACCAAAGTGGTGTTCAAATGCTTTTCAGTCAAATTAGTCCATGTAGCATTTTTTATGTTCATTTACTGCTGCTACTTCTGTCTTTTTAGATGAGCATCTATCCAGGTCAGCTTTGGCTCTGCTCCCCACAAAATACTGTGTATACACCTGTGTTATTTTGGAAATCCCATTAAAACTGTTCAGATATAATTTCTCATTTGAAGAAGCTACATTTTAACTTCCTGAATGTTTCGCATTTCAGACTGAAAACTAACTATTATTGTGAAATTAATTTACTTTCTTGTTCAGTAGCTGTAACTTTTACAGTGTTATTTTGCAGTCAGCAGCAATTTAATCTCTGATTAACACACACACTGGCATTCACATAATTATTGTAACAAAGAATAGTTCTGAACCCTTCATGCTCCTGGGCTGCTTGCACTGTCATTAAGCAGATTTCTGTTTTAATGGATGGTGGTCATTGTCTTTCTTTAGGAATGAATTAATGTTCCTTTTATTTTCAAGACACTGAATATTTTTAGTATACAAAAAATACTGGATGACTCTAACAATGTGATTTTGCTTTTTCTTCCCAGGTATGAATGCTGCTGTGCGCGCAGTAGTACGCATGGGAATCTATGTAAATGCCAAAGTCTATTTTATTTATGAGGTTAGTTTTTGTTTCATTCATTCTGTGTTTTGTCTTCTGACTAAACTTGAGTTTTTGTGGAAACACCATGGAGAGTAAAGAGTATAAATTAAAAAATGTTTAGGTGCCATTCCTTTTCATTGTGTGTTTTATTTAGTACTTTTTATGGAAATTTACTTTTCACAAGGTGTATTCGAAAACTGTAATTTAAATATAATTTCTTAAGTAGATGGAATTCTTTATGTGCCACTGAAGACTTGAAGTAGAGAAAACCAGAGGTGGTTGTCACCCTGCAGTGAGCTACGAATCTATGCACTTGTTGGATGTTTGTTGTACTTCATAAATGTTTTCCTATATCTGGTTAAACTGCTGATGCTTAATCCTTTGACTCCCCCCACTCCATTTTCCTAGATTATGATAAGGATGTGTCCTCACCCTCATTTCACAGATAGCACAGCTTTGTTTTGATCAAGAGTACTGTGGCACTGGTGCCATCTTGCCTGGCTTTTAGGCAGAAAGTTGTAACTGAAGAAACAACCAACAAACAAAAAAAAAAGCCACATCAAAAACCTGACCATCACTGATCTGTTCAGGCATCAGAATTTTGTGGTTGAAGCTTGTACCTGTATGTGCAGAGAGATTGTAAATTTCTGTAACAGTTTCGTGATAAGAAAAAAAACATGGGACAAGTTTATTGTCAATGCCAAGGTGATGCTCCATGTATTTGCCTTCCTGGGAGACTGTTGGAGTTAGACTTCCTTATAAAGGATGGTTTCAGTTTTTATAGAATTTGCAGATTAAACAATACAGTAAATATATTGATTCTGTTCGCACTGGAATTCCTGTACAGCTTGTTAGTAGTTTGAGATTATTGCAAATCATAATAAAAAAACTGCTACTGGGCAAAGCTTGGTAGATGCCTGGTAAAGTGTAACTTTAATATAAAAATATGGGGTACTAGAATTCATAGAAGTGCTCGGAAAATACTTTTGGTTTAATTTTGTGCATGGCAAATGCACAATTAATCTTTAAAAAGTCACTCTTTATCCATTTTTTCCTGGTCTGCTTGTTCCTATAGCTCATTTACTAATGAGATGCAAAGTATATTGAAATGCAAATAAGCAGAGGACTGTGCTCCAAAATTCTTTCCTACTACAGTGCTACAGCAAGTTGCTCTGAATACTTAGTGTGTGCTAATTACATGGCCAATCTCTGGAATTCCTTCAGTGTTCAGCTGTTTTGCAGGCTTGCTGAAATGGGTCAGATACTTCTCTGGAAGTAAGGAGGGAGTTTTGGCCATCTTTAAGGCCAGAACTTGGATTTTAATTTATTTTTTAATTAGGTTTAAGTCAAGAATTTCCATCTTTTGTCACCTTTTAAAAATACTTGTTATCACAGAGTGATAAATTTCAAGAGAAATTTGAATATTTGTTTTTTCTGAACTTAGCAAAATAGCACTATTTAAATTATCATGTTCCCATGTTAACTGGTAGAGTTGGCCAGTGTGAAGATACTTATGAATGGAAAGTTATTGTAAAAAACAAGTCAATGTTGGGAATTTTGAGTTTCCCTTAGATAATGTCCTTCTGTCTTCAGTGTAACAGTAGGGTCTGGGAGGAAATGCACATTTCACTTTTAAGTATGGGCTCTGAAAAAGATAATTTGCTTCTAGATTAGGCCATTCAGTTCTATGTTTCATAAAGTACCAAATGCTAAGCTTTGTTCTTCTCTGACTTGTAATTGAAACATAAAGTCAGTTTTCTTTCACAATGCCTACAAGTATTTCAGAGAAACAGGGTTGCAAGCATTGAAATGAAATGGCTATTTAATTTTATCCCTTTGAAATGGGAAACAGATGAAGGTGACAAGTGAAGGCAAAAATCTTCTTGTGAGACTTGTCACTAATGTTCCCTGTTACAAGCCTTTGCATGATGTCTAAAGAGGAGATGTATTTTTCAGTATGCTTAAGGTTATTTAATGCTTTTAATAAGATGTTTCTTCTGAATTAAAGTTTATTGAATGTAGACTTGAGTGTGTTAAGCAAAGAGAATAGTGTATCTTTAGCCTACCTTTTGAGCAGACGTTTAAACACGTAGGTCAGGATAAAGCAATACCTGTATTGAAGCTGCTCTGAAAACGTGAAGGAAAAACCTGGAGTGACTATATCCAAAAGAAGAAAAAAAGTTTTCTTATTTGGATCCAAAAATTGAGTTAAAGGTCTCAGCCTTTTCAAGCTGACTTTGCTGTAGTCATCATAAGCTCTATTTCTCCTGTAGCTATGTCTGTCATGTGAACTTTTTTTGCACTGCAAAACCATCTGTCTTCTACAGCTGTCGCCAGTACTAGTTCTGTATTCTAAGTAAAAGAGTAACTCTGTTTTCCTGACTCCATTTTTCTTCATTTTATTATGAGAGATTACTAAGATAAATAAATAAGAAATAAAAATAAATTAGATCTAAGTAATTTTCTAGCCTTTTTTAAAGTTGGTTTAATGAAAGCCCAAAGAAAGAAACAGTTACATACTGGAATTCATGGGCTATTTTAACTTGAAGTCCCAAAAGGAAAAAGAAAACTAAACTCATGTGAAAATGAAAACTGGAAGATAATTTATATAAAAGCTATTATTTTTTATATATCTTTTTATAGTTTATATAAAACCTGTGAATTTATAGCTATAAAATAAAAACCCCTTGTGTATCTTAATTCATTGAAATTAGCACATTTCAAAATTTTGCTATTAATTGCAAATCTATGCAGTTGCCCTAGTTTCACAATTTCATATTTTATAGTATTTTATTTTAGTCTGTAGTTACCCTTCTTGACTATCATCACATTATTCCTCAAATCTGCTCCAGTCTGAATCAAAATTTGAATATCTGTGGATTAATTTCACTCATGTTATGAAAATCTAGGAGCTGAAAGTATGTATAGAGTACCAGGCTGCTTTAGGGGGCAAGTTGAATTTTTTTTTTCACTAATCAGAAGCTATTAAAGTCAGGTTGATTTTTGTTTTGTCTTGTCTTTCCTTTTAAATTGAAAATGGGAAGAAAAAGTGATGCCTCTCATTTATGGCAACTCATTTTAGAAACTTGAGGTCTTAAGTATTTATACAAATAACCTGCCCCTTTTCCAGGATTGAAACACATAATTCTCACTGGATGCGTGCTCTTGCTACTAAGCTATGGAACTTTTAGATTCTTCGTCTTGATTAAGAGTCTTTTTCTCAAGAGGCCAGCATTGGGAAAGCAGTGGTACGGCAGTCATGGATTTTTGTGAGGAAAATTTCATGTCTTTTCTGTAGTGGTTTGTGCACTCAGTGACAATAGTATTTTATGTTGTTGAGCAATGGCTAAGAATTCTCAGTAAGTAAATTCACGTAACTGTTAAAGCCCCAAGAGTCTCGCATGTAACACATCAGAAGATGGCTTGTTCTTTTTCGAAAGCTTTTGTCTTCAGAGTTGAAACTGGAAGCCACGTTGGCTCCTGCCACTCCCTCCTGGAGTTGCAGTACCTGTGAACGTACCCTGTGAACATTGGACTCACAGAGATTTCCTCTTGTTCTTTGAATGTTTAGATTTTGGCTAATGAAGGACTAAACATAAAATGGAGCTGATCTTCACAAACTGTGCTTGCTGTATTTTTGACAGTTCATTTTTTTCCATTCTTGCCCCATAGTTTTACTATCTCAGTACCGAAACTCCTATAGTTTTAAGATCTAAGTAAGAATTTACTTTTTTAATGTAAATTGACAGATTCCCACCCTCATATTAAGGTCTGTAGTCCCATCTGCCAGTGATTTTCGGTAACCATACAATGGGAACAGTGGTGAACTTTCAAACATACATTGTCCAGTCCTCATCAGTGTTTATGTAATTAAAACAATAAATGGAAATCATGATCATTATTAGTACTTCAATTGTAATTAGTAATTCTTTTTTTTCCCCAGTAGCTTTTCTAGAAAGCTGTTTTAATTCTATAGCTTGTATCTCTCAATGGTATGGAAAGCAATGTGGCAGTTCTATGTGCCTTATTCAGAAGTAGCTTACAGATACCTGGCAAATAAACTAGGAATTAGGAAAATTCCTAGGAATTAGGAAAAGCTGATATAAAAATTCAAACAGATTATGATTCCAAAAGTTCCCTGTCCTACCTTGTAGTGGGAGGAATTGTTAATACATCCCCAGTTCTCACTTGGCACAGATATGGATCCTGACCAAAATGCACAAATTCTTCCTACTTCAAAGAAGTGTGGTGCACGAATGGGTCATAGCTCATCCTTAGCCTAGCCATGAGATTTTTCAAGTCCTACAGACAACTTAAACTACTATTTTATCTCTTTGCTTTTTTCTGTGTTTTAGATTTGTTAATCTGCAAATTGGGAATTCTAATCCATTAGTCTTATTTATGTATATGTTTCCTATATGTAATACTACTTTAGATGCACTTTTGTTTTTCCTCTTAAGTTAAAATGGAAGGTGAATGATTGAAGCACACATGAACTGTATATATTTTTGTTAGCTTGCAGTGCAGCTTACTGTAGTCAGTGTTACAAACTGAATTAAGATGCAACATTACACTGGGCTTTCAGGATTTGTTGCCAGTGGATCTCTTGAGTTATTGTAGTTGTCAATAGAAATACTGATAGGAAAAGCTTTCACTCCATTACTGACTGATAAAAGGAACATAGAATTCTGTGCTTTAAAAAAAAGCAAACCAGCAAAGCTGTGATGAGTGAACTTAGTAATTTATTAGCCATCATCAAGCTGTAATGTTTCTTTCTGAAGATCTTAGTACTTTATCTGAGGGAGATTTTTTTTTTTAAGTTGATAGGCAGATTAAGCATCATTCCTTTTCCACCTTGCTCTAATTTTGAAGAAATTGTATAAGTAATGGTTTACCTCTTCAAGTCTTTGTGTGTATACATTAACATGGAAAGAGTATGCCTTATGTGTAGGGGCCCACAAGGGAACTGGAGAGATAGTTCACCAGGAACTGTAGTGATAGGACAAGGAGTAATGGGGTCAAACTGAAAGAGAGGAAATACAGGTTAGATATATGGAGGAAATGCTTAACTGTGAGAGTGGTGAGTCACTGGAACAGGTTTCCCAGAGAAGATGTGGATGCCCCAAGCCTGGCAGTGTTCCAGGCCAGGTTGGATGGGGCACTGAGCAACTTGGTCTAATGGGAGGTGTCCCTGCTGATGGCTGGGGGATTGGAAATTGGTGATCTTTAAGGTCCCTTTGAACCCACGCCATTCTGTGTGTATATATTAGATACATGTCAAAGTTATCTGGAGAGTGTACAGAATATTGAAAAGATCTGTTGGGTGACAGAAATTAGAGACATAGGTAGTTTTCCATCTGGACGTTTTTTGCTGTTGCTTGATCATATTATCTGTAAATTAATCAGTCAAGTCTCACTGAGCAGAAACTTTCATGCTTTCCCCTTGGAATCTGTACTGGAATCCTAAAAAGCCTAACTGAATAACTTATACTTCTGGTGTGTTGAGGTTATCTTTACATTCTTATTTTCTCATGCTGGTGAGGACTCAAAGTTTAACATAACAAGCCATATATATTATATGAATACTAAGCCACTTTAGGCTTAGTATGTTTCCAAGTTACTGCTTACTGAGTAAATTGTGCATATACTCTAAATCATGCCAAATTAAATTTCTCCAGTTTGTAGTGTCAGTTTTGCTGTTTTCTGAGCTCCCTTCTTTTTCAAGCTCCTGACTTATTATTGAAAACCCTAAAACTAATGTACAGTCTTGCAAAAACTGCACAGCGAAAAAACGTTAACTAACTGTTCCTTGGCAATATGTACACATAATCTGAAAATGGAGACATAAACATTGTCATCGTTATTTTTCTTTAGTAGTTTTTTGTTTCTTTTCTTTAACATGGTATGTTTTTCCCTATGGATTTCAATAAATGTCAAAAAGTTGAATGATACTTCCAGTTTTATTCTGGTTTCTCTGTCAGTTACGATTTTCCAGACTTAGGACTTGACTCTGCATTTCCTTTCCTTGCCTTGCCTTGCCTCTTGCCTTTCCCCTTGCCTTGCCTTGCCTTGCCTTTCCTGAACTTGCCTTTCCTTGTTGTTGTTTGGTTTTGTTTTGTTTTAATCAATATTCACAATATCCCCTAATGGAAAAGAATCTGTAATTGCCATTTTGCTAGTATTTTTGTAGAAGGGTAATAAAGCCAGGCATAACAAAACCCTTTAGCAGCTTACTGGATAGAGTTTCTTCTTTCAGATGAGTGTAGTTCTTCTCATATTTCAGCATGCAGTGGTTTTAGAAGATCATTTGAGTTAAGGTATTAAGAATTTCTTAAATGCATCACTAAAAATTGTATTTTTTCCTATTAAATCTCTTATTTATTGTGTGACTGCCTCAAAAAAAAAAAGAAAAAAAGCTTGTGTAACCTGATTTATTCTTCTTTTATGAAAAAATTTTGGTTATTGCTCTTTGTCTTGTTTTACTTATTACCAGCACTGGGGAGAAAAAAGTACAATGTGTTACAAAGGTAGATTTCCTAAGTTCATGGCCCCTGGCTGAGGTTATATTTTTAAGGAACATATTTTATAATGCATTTCAAAGTTCTTTGTAGTTTTTTTTTTTTTAACTGAATATTTATTCTTAAGAAAGGAGAAGCACGTTACCATTCTAGTTTAATAGCTGTGTAATCTGTGTAAAGTATTACCTTATCTTGAAGTTGTTTTTGGAAGTGATCCTTTAGGAAGAGGATTTTCCCTCCTTAAAAGAAGCAGTGATACCTGCTTGAATGTTGTTTCATTTAAATTGAATATTTTTTTATGCAGTGTTTTTAATTAAAGTTGTATTAAAGTGCACAAGGTGAGTATTACTGTAGTGGAAATTCGATGCAGTTTTAAAATCAAACTTACGAAGTACTTTCCCTTTTTCAGGGTTACCAGGGAATGGTTGATGGAGGTGATAATATTGTAGAAGTTTCGTGGGAAAGTGTTTCAAGTATCCTGCAAGTGGTAAGTGCTAAGGACTGAGAGTGGGACCCAAACCCTCTTTATTCAAACAGAAGAACCAAATTTCTAGATCCAGGCAACCACTGTAATTGTGTATTTGAACTATGTGATGACTGAGTGACCAGCATGTACCACTTCCAGCAGAGCCTGATTTCTACAGTGCGGATGGCTGACGCTTTCTAAAGATCTTGGTGTGGTCTTGAGTTTGGTGCCCAGAAATCATCTTGAAAACCTTTGTTCTAGATTTGCAACATCACATGTCATTAGCCTCCTAAAGCCATATTGACAAGTCTATATTTAATAAAAAAGACATTATAGGGCCAAAACATGAAACAGCTGTGTTTTGTAAGGCAAATAATTTCTTGTGAAACCTTGTTGACTTTCTGTGTAAGTGGATTTAGAATTATAGTAACGGATGTAATTACAGAGCAGTTCTGCAGAGCTCAGGTACTGCCAATGACTTTGTACATTTTTACTACGACATTCTGCACTGTGGCCATTTGGATCTTCTTACCTTTTGCTCAGCATGGTAATGTTGTTACCTCTTCCAGAGCAGGTGCTATGTTTGGCGAAGAGGCCTTACTGCTTGCCAAGCTTTCTGAAAACTACCTCCAGGTGAAGCGTGGGTTTCTTTGGAGCTTTTTGTAAAGTTAATGAACATAAAGCACTTAGCATTGACAATTTTTTTTTTTTTTTTTTTTAAGCCGGTGCCCTGGAGTACTGTGAGGTATTTTGTCCCCTGTGTTTGGCTGTTTTTCTTTTCTTTTTTATTTCCCCCGTGTCTATCTTGCAGAATCTGTAAATAGAGTCATAGAATATATCCAGTTGACGGGGACCCATTAGGATCATTGAGTCCTAAAACTAAACAATATGACCAAGAGCATCATCCAGATGCATCGTAACGATTATGAGAAAGTTGTGTTCTCTTGGCCAAGCCACACAAGAACATAGGCAGGAGCAGGATGTAGGCATCCTATACATGTGTGTAGCATACGCAGTGGAAGAAAAACGTCTTTCTGAGCTTTAGTGCTGGTAATTCAACAGACCAGCAGTGAATCATGCATCTTAAAGAATGTGTTTAGTTGTGTTGATGAGAAAGGTTTTTCAGCCCATTGTATATTTCTGTTTATTCAGAACAAGCAGCACTTTGTTTCGAGTATATAGCTTCTTTTCCACTTACAGCTATGCTTTTTCTGAGTATGAAAATAATCTAGTTTTAGATACGTTTTTTAGTCCTGATTTTNTTTTTTTTGCCCGTTTTTTTTTTTTTTTTTTTTTTTTTTAAGAGCATCTCTGTGTGTATACATCTACCTTTTTGTCTGGAGACCGCTGAACTTCTATTCCTCTTTCTTTTTTCTCTCCACTAGCAGCTATGCAACACAGATGGCAAACTGCCTTGAGAGCTGAAACATCTATTGATAGGGTAAATCGTGTCGGTACAGCCTCTGCAGATTTGAAGTTCAATTTTAGATGAATGTGACAGATTTACTACAAGTTAAAATGAAGGGGATGTTTATGCAAAAGTGATGTAATCATCTCCAGGTTTTTTTGCAGGAAAAAAAATAGTTTTTTCAGTCTTAATTGATACTACTTTCTACTGTGACAACAAATAAGGCAAGAATTAAACTTCTTGAGTGACTGAACAACATAAACACAGAAGATGTGTAAATAAAGTGTGTCCAGCAAGACACCCAGCAATTTTCAGTGACAGGGAAGTTCAGTTATTTTTAAAAATGACCACCACCATTTCCGAAAGAAGCTTTTTAATTCATATTAATAAATGCAACAGATAATCAGTAAAACAGAAAATGTAGCATTAGTCTGATCTATTTAAGGCAGTTATTTCCATAATTCTGTGGAATGACAATGAATGCTAATTTTGAATTTCAGGGATATGTTTTTTCTCTTATTTTTTGTGTATTTTGTGGTATTAGGGGAAAAATACCACAATGAGGAAAATTCATCTAAATGCTTAACTACTTAGTATATCACTTTTACTCTTGCTGTTACATATAAGTAACAATTAACCTATTTATGGTAATGCTGCTAAAATTAATCCCATGTAATTTAACATTTTCCTTCCAGAGTAGCTCTTTATCCGTCATTTTTGAGTGGGTTTTTTTTTGTTTTTCCCTTGTGTGTGTATCTGCTCTTGAACATAAATTCCCACAGGTTTGATAATTTCTTGTTTATCATTACTCAATGTAGAAGTGAAAGATGGGGGCTATACTACAAAATTCATCATTAGTCCATCTTAGAAATACACAGTAATATACTGGATTATTAACGAAACCTTCTTCCCTTTCTCAGGGAGGCACAGTCATCGGCAGTGCGCGCTGCAAACCCTTCCGCACGCGCGAGGGCCGCCTGCAGGCCGCCTTCAACCTGGTGCAGCGAGGGATCACCAACCTCTGCGTGATCGGCGGCGACGGCAGCTTGACCGGCGCCAACCTCTTCCGGGAGGAGTGGAGTGGGCTGCTGGAAGAGCTGGCACAGAAAGGTGAGTTCGCCTTCAGGCCCTCTGGACTTCCACTCCAGTCTGCAGGGAAGTTATGAACCCTCACTATAGGTATGCAAACTGTATCCAGAGGGTATCTCTAAAGTTTAAAAATCGATTGCATTCATTCTAGGAAATTGCGTGGTTCTTCGTAAAATAATAGCTTTTGGTTTCTGTACATCCTCTCATGCATATCATAAAGGTCCAAAAAAGGCCAAATAAGTTAATACGCAACAGTCTGTGTGGCTTTTTTCCTCTATTATGAATAATTTTCAGGCTCTGAACTTCCTACCTTTTGCTTGAAAAACCCTCATATCCAAACTGAGGTAGTAATTCCTTTCCCACAACAAGCTACACATTTGTATGTTATTAAATTATGATGCTTTCCTGCCCGTATGTCACTATTTGTTTAAGATCAGAACGTTAAGTGGCTGTTGATAGAAGTACAGCCAGCGTAGTAGTTGTCGTTGGTAGAATCCAGGAGAATGTATAGGGAAGAGTAAAAAAGTAAAATAATGCTGTCTTGATGTTATGTGTTACTCATAATACATAAATACTCTGGTAGGTTCCATCCATTTGTCTTCAGGACTTCCTGAACCAGATGCTATTAGCAGTCCTTAATGAATTTCTCTTCCATGAATGTATACAGTCTACTTAAAAGCATACAGAATTTTGCTGGAAACATTATGTAGCAAGGAGTTCTGCAGCTTCACTGAATAATGAAGATTGTGAAGAATCTTCTTCTGTTTATTTTGATCCTGCTGGCTTTTAGATCATTTGATGCCCATAGTTTTTGTGTTAGAATAAACAGTGAATGATCAGTCCTGCTTCCTCTCTGCATGCCACTTGAGATTTTACAGCTGTCTCATTTTCCCTTCATCATCTCTTTTTCTAGATGGAAGAGTCCTAGTTTGCTTAGTTGTTCCTTATATGTAAGTTCTATATCTTTGATCATCTTTGTTGCCCTTCTCTGAACCTTTTCCAGTTCTACCCTGTTTTGAGGTGGGGAGGACCACAACTGCACCCAGTATTCAAGATGAGGGCAAACCATGGATCTACACAGTAGTATAATGATCTTTGTTTTGTTCTCTATTCTTTTCCTAATATTTTCTAATATTTTGATTTTTTTTTACTGCTATTGAGCATTGAAGCTGATTTATTAATGAAAACAGCATTATTATATTATGCTGGAAATAGTGTTATTTTGTTTGTGATGTTAGGGTACATTTTTTTCATGTGTCTTACTTTACATTTATCTGCAATGAATTCCATCTGATACTTTACTGCTCACTGTGTCTTGCTAGTCTTCCTCATTTCTTTTCAGACACTCATATGTTTAGATCCCAAATAATTCAGTTTGATCAGTAAACCTTGGCACTTTGCTGCTCATTCCCTTTTCTAGGTTATTGCTGAGTGTGTTGAACAGCGCAGATCCCTGTAGAACTCCATTGGTTACCTTTCTAAGATACAAGAATTTGCATTTACCACTGCCCTCTGCCTCGTATTTTTTACCCTCTGTTTCACATTATTTACTCTGTGAAAAGCCTTCTGTCTTACACAGTGACTGCTTAGTTTCCTCAAAATCCTTTGGCAAAAGACTTTGTCAATGGCTTTTTAGAAATCTAAGTAGAATATGTCAACCAGATAGCCTTTATTCATGTATTAAGTCACATTTGGAACTCTAGAAAAGGTTTGTAATGCATGGTATACATTCATAGAAAGCATTTTGATTCTTCTTCACAATGTTATATTTATCTTCATGGACATTAATTACATTTTTCATTATGGTTTCTACTGTTTTTCTGTAATGTAGACATTAAACACACTGATACATAGTTCTTGAATCTCATATTAAAAATTTGGCATTATGCAAATGCACAGATACTAAAGTAGTTTTAAGTGCTTAAGCAGCTAAGGTATTTCATCCTTGAGATCCTTTAGAACTCTTGGATGATGCAGCATTTTCATTGATGTCTTGGGAGACACCGCTAAAACGTAGAATAGGAGCTTTTCTGTTCTGTTTGCTTATTAATCATGAAATCAGAGCCTTTCAGTATTGCAAAAGAGAAGTCTTCAAAAGTTGGATGCTGGTTTTTAATTATTTACATATGCCCATAATCACATTTAGTTTGCATCCTTTTCCTTCTTCATTGCACGTTATACTCTGAGACTACAATTTGAGTAGTACTGTTTTAAGTTGAAACCATCAATTTTAAGGTTGGTTACAAAACCTGATAATTATTTGACACTTTGAGATGGACTGAAAAGCTCTTATTTCCTTCCTTACTGTAAGGAGTTCTGTGCAGGATTCTTTTGTTTGGATGTTTGATTGGCTTTTGTTTGTAGTTTTGACTAACCTTGTTACCTAAAATATCTAAACATAATTTAATGTTTGGATATGTTTGATTTATAAAAGTAGAGCACCCAAGCAATATGTCTAATTAATTTTTTTTTAATAGTCTTACAGTTCTTTTTCTGAATACTTCTTTACAGGAAAGATTGATGCAGAGGCTGTTAAGAAATACGCTTACCTTAACATTGTGGGAATGGTTGGATCCATAGACAATGACTTCTGTGGCACTGATATGACCATAGGTACTGACTCAGCTCTGCACAGAATAATTGAAGTTGTCGATGCCATCATGACCACTGCTCAGAGGTAAATTGAGCATATTATAGAGACTGATAACAAATACACAGATTTTTATGGTTTGTTTAAGCTCATTTTAAATAAAGATTAGGTAAGTGGGGTTTGTAATATTTCTAGAGTGGAAATAAAAGTTCTTTTTGGCTGCATCTTTCAAGTGTCTTGGTTTCTTTTTTTCTTAGTAACTGCTTTTTCATCATTCCTGTCATGGCAGCACTTCAAGTATGTGATCGTAGAGACTGCATCAGCCTTAGGGGCAGACTTGGTTTTTAATGTTTTTAGTCTTTCACAGACACAGTCTGTTAGAGAAGATCCAGAATACATGAATACATGAGTACAAAATAGCATCTGTTTTATGTAAGCTTTATTTCAGTAAAAATTAAGCAATTAAATGATATTTTTTTAATACAGCTATATCATTACAGTTCTTAACTATGAATCTGCATCATTTACATTTCCAGTAAAGGTTCACATCTTCTCTCGTAGCTGCCCATACATGTTTTGCAAGACAGCAGGGAAAATGAATTATGCGTTGGAAGATACTTAATTTTAAATACATTGTTTAATGTGACAATAATTTTGTTTTCCTAATGTTTTTCTGTTTTGCTAATGAATTTGGAGTTCAGTAAGCATAGTAAACACAAGCTGTTTCCTGATATTCGGTTCAGTTAATTTGTTCTCTTATTTTTACAGCCATCAGAGGACGTTTGTTCTGGAGGTTATGGGGCGACACTGTGGGTATGTATTGTGTTCAGTATTTTGTGTTTTATACGTGTATAATTATGAAAGAAATCTGAACCATAAAAGTATAATAACTTTTTCTGTTTATTAGGTATCTAGCCCTGGTTAGTGCCTTAGCCTGTGGTGCAGATTGGGTGTTTATTCCTGAATACCCACCAGAAGAAGGCTGGGAGGATTCAATGTGTGTTAAGCTTTCAGAGGTAATCTCTTAAAATGTTTGAGATTCCCCGATGTCTTTGTAGATGTTTATTTGAAAGCAGTGATTAAAAAATGTGATCAGGACTTTCAGCAAATCTTTGGTTTTGGTGTCACATAAAGTTCTGTGGGATCTTGAACATTTCTTTTCCTGCATTCTGTGATTGTCTTGAGGAATCATATGACCCACTCTGGGAATTGCATAAAATTATACCTATATAAGCAATATGTGTACATTTCCTCAGTAATTTGATGTAAGACGTGTTGCTTCATCAATGAAAAGACATGTATGAAAACAAAAGGTGTGATTACACTTCACATATGAGTGATCAAATACAAGAAATGTTTCCTCAAATCCTAGCAGCTTAATGTAGAGCAACTGATAATAAAATTACTCTGTAAATTTCTCATTTTTTTTTTAACTACACTAATGTGCTTTTATTTTTATTATAGAATCGTGCACGAAAGAAAAGGCTGAATATTATTATTGTAGCTGAAGGAGCTATTGACTGTCACAACAAACCTATAACATCAGAGAAAGTTAAGGATGTAAGTGTCAACATCCCTATGATACAAGATTTCTGTTCTTAAGATGCAGCTTATTGTTAACAGTAACATTTCTGTAGAGTAAATCTGTTCCTGTGAGGTAGCTTATCACACAGTTGTATTTTATGCTTATGTTTTATTATCTAGAATTCCGTAGTCAAATTAAAGGGCAATGTTTTCAGTGGCAATTAATTAGGACCTTTTCTCTTTGTAATACAACACAGCAGTTCAAAAACATCTGCTTCATGGGTGCCTTAACTGATAAATTGAAATCAGCTCAAATCAGTATTTATAATCCTGTTTTACTTTGTATGTCTTGTAAAATTTTTGATATTGGTCTGTCTCACAGTGAAGTAATAGTATGTGCTTTGGACAAAGTCTTGCCCAGATGGTTGCTTTGCTAAAAATTTCATTGGTGTCTAAGATTAAGAGAACTTTTAAGCTGAATTTTTCTGCTTTTTTTTTTTTAAGAAGTCATTAAGAAAACGAATTGGAAAATAGTCATTGGTGCAAAGGAGCTGTGATACTTTGGCTTTACCTGGGGTTTATCTGTCCTGTGACTATGAAGTTCTGTTTTCCATAGCTGTCGGTTTTAGAGAAATCTTTGACTTTATTCAGAATTGCAGTTTTATGAAGTAACATTTAGCAGCAAGTGGTGCTAAATGTGTATATAAAATAATGATAATGATAAACCCGCTGTATTTTGAAATTCTATGCAGCTTGTGGTTCAGCGGCTTGGTTTTGACACCCGAGTAACCATCCTTGGTCATGTGCAAAGAGGTGGAACCCCTTCAGCTTTTGACAGAATTCTTGTAAGTATTCCCACAATAATTACCCATGGCACCACATAGTGGAACTGCATTTTGATTATTTATTTGGAGGTGGGATAGTTCTTTACCTGATTAACTTGACAAATCAAACTGTTATCTCAGATTAGCTGTCTGAATAACTCAAATTCAGAGTAGTGAAGCACTTTGTGTAAAGAAATCTATGTTAGGATTAAAATGTGAAGCTTCATTGTCCATACTTACAGGTATGGACCATGGTATTTTCACCTTACCAAGAAGTGATTTGTGTCAGCTTGATATACAGAGAAATCAGGACCATTTCTGTGATTGGAAGCCTTGTACTTTTAAGTGCTTGCTTGAACAAACATTCTCTGCTTCCAGGCGAGTCGTATGGGTGTGGAAGCTGTGCTTGCCCTTTTAGAAGCTACTCCAGATACCCCTGCCTGTGTTGTGTCCCTGTCTGGAAACCAGGCTGTCCGTCTGCCTCTGATGGAGTGTGTGCAGATGGTGAGGTTCTGGCAAAAAGCCAGTTTATGTTATTTATTTACTACAACAGACTACTTATGTACAATAATTCCCTGTTCTCATTAGGACATTGATGGAATGTGTACAGCATTTATACATATTTGGGAATGAATAATGAAGTTCATGTATGTTCTCTGTGTGTTACTGTTTATTTGCAAACTATCAAGGAATAAGAAATACTTATCTTTTTAATTTGTTCTAAAATTTCATCTCAGATCTTTGCGTTTTATTGTTACAACAAATTCTTCAGATGCTTGCATCCATTTACATGTCATTCACAAGTCAGGTTTCTGCACTAGAACTGCTCAGTTTAAACTGTAAAAAGAAAATGAATGATAGACACATTGATTTCTTAGTCCCATGAAGACTTTAGGTATTTGTTTCTATTTTCTTCTTCTCCTATACCCTGTAATTTATGCTATGAAAGGAGGTAGCTCATAAATTAAGGAATTGTCAGTATTTCTTTTTTCACTGTGGAAATACATTAATTCGTGGCATATATTAAATAATCGACTTTCTGTGTTTTTTAAACATATTGAGTAATCAACTTGTTTTTCCAAGACTCAAGAAGTCCAGAAAGCCATGGACGAGGGACGATTTCTTGAGGCTGTGAGGCTTCGTGGAAGGTATGGCCAATAGTTTGTATGAGTTTATTTGCTGTAGAATGAGTTGCTTTGCTGTTATGCTGGCAAGTGACATTTTATTTTAAATATTTTACCAACTGTATGGTTTTATGGGTTTGAGAATGAGAGGAGACAGAAGAGTTGCCTAAATAGAATAATTTAAATTCTTACCTGCACAAAAACATGCAAAACAAAGCAAACTGTAACTCACTGCTGTGTCAGACTAGTGACTGTTCCTAGGCTAACTGGTCACAAAGCAAAGAGCTTCTGTGCTGTATGGCCTGACTGGTAGAAACCATAAGTTTGTTTATTCATGATTTTGAGGCCAGTCCTGTGAGCTTGTTTGTAAGTAGCTGGTAGTTTTCCAGCAGTAATGTTGGAGGAGATATTCTTCAGTCCTGTCAGGAAAGTGGTTTCTGTTTCAAGTTATTTGATAATAAAATGCTTTCTCTCCATCTAGAAAACTAATTTGTTAGCTACATAGTTGTTTTATATTTTATGACTCTTCATCTTAAAGAATTGAATATTTTTCATTGTTCTCTCACTTCCAGTTTTTGCCATGTTGTGCATCTGTAAAAACAGTGGTGTTGATATTTCATACCAGTTTTTTAAAGTTTCTGAAAAATTCAAATGTTCCTTTGAAATAACTATGAGATTAAAATTTTACTATTTTATTTGCTTCTCTTACTCATTTGTGTAGGAGCTTTGAAAACAACCTTAACACGTACAAATTACTGTCTCACAAAAAGCCAGATGCCGAGCTTCCAAAGGTAAGGGAGTTTGTTGAGTGTGCAATGCATGTGTGCTTTTGGGATACATTGATAAATCCCTTCAAATCTATATTTTAGAACAGTTTATAAATTAAATAGTGTAGAGATGCTTGAAGCACACTAGTTTATTTGAATAATAAGTAACATTTCTTAAAGTGAAATACTATTGTAACTAGAAAATTCCTATATAAACAGTTTCTTTCTGTCTTGGATGTACATATGGTCCCAATTGTTATAGTGTCTGATCCCAATTGTTATGGTGTCTGGTCCTAATAGTTACTGTTTTGCCCTCTATTCCTTACCATGGAGAGAAGGAAGGATGATGTTTAAGATCATGATTAAGACTCTGAAAATCTTAAGATAAAGGAAGACTCTATATTAAAAAAATTCTAACCCTTCCTTTTGAAGGGTAAAACCACTCAAGAGCAAGGGCAAATCTGGGAATTTATGGGAAGCAATATTGAGGAGAGATCACCTTTACCTGAAGTCCCTGTGCATAATACAGTAATGGACATACAATTTCTTTGTAGTTCCTAGGATTTGTATAAGAGGAAATTTGGATTTGTATAGGAAGCAGATGCTAAATTTTGTGTGCAAACAAATTTTAGACAGGATTTTTTTTGTGTTTATTAAAAGTTTACTGAATAGTTCTGTCTTTGATCACAGTTGGTGACTGTGTCATCTCACCTGTTGATTCCTCTTTTAATTGTGAATTGTGACCATTTGTTACCTTATTTGTGTAATGATGGTGCTGTTACGTTTTTTAGAAATCCTTTTCCAAAATAAATATTTGAGTCATGATTACTGATAGCTTCTCACTATTATTAAGGAAAAAAATTGCATTGACAATACAGTAAAGGACCTAAGATTGACCTTCAAGAGATCAAGGAATTCAGGATTTTTTAGGTGGATATTTACCATTTTCTTTGGCAGATCAGGTGGTTGGGTGGTGGGATTTTTTTATACAGCAGTGCAAATCCAGGACTGTTAGCACTGGACTTTTGTATTTTTTTTAAATACTTTTGTCATATCTTCTGTGATAAATGACATTAGAAGGAAATGTAGGCCTTGTGTAATTACTAACTGCTTGGATTTGACCGTACTAACAAAATCTGTGTGCCTTCAATAAAAGAGGTTGAATGGAAATTAAAAAGTAGATGAAATGTACGTGTCATGGAAACTGAGGAAAAAACTAAGCTAATCAGATCAGGAGAGCCAGCTGAATGCTCTGCTTCAGCAGTGCTTCTGCACACATCCTATTTTGCTGTTTGTGATTCCATTGCATTTTTCTACAATCCTTCGCTTGTACCGGAGCCAAAAAAAAATAAACTAAATATACTCTGGTTTGTATCTCTTTTCTTTTGTGGGTTTTTTTGTGGGTTGTTGTTGGTTTGGAGTTTTTTTGTTTGTTTTTGTTTGCTTGTTTTGTTTTTATCAGATGAGATTCCATGAGCATTACCTAACAACTGTTCTATTTTTTTTTGTTTGTTTTGTGTTCTCATCTTCCAGCATAAAGCTAAATAACTCCTACCTCTTCTGCAGGACCAAATTGTTACAATTGTGTCATATCAATAGTTGTAAACAATCTAGGGCCATCCTGCTGACTTAAACCATGATGGATTTTAGTGTATAAACTCAGGCTGTCAATTTTTCTTGCTACTTTGTTATCATTTAAATTGTCTTTGCTAAATTCATACAGAGTGGTTAAACTTTCCCAGAGAGTTCAGGCATGTAAAGTTTATATGCTTTACCTACATTTTGCTCTTAGTATTAAGAAGCTGTAAAAATTAAACGAAATTATTGAATAGCAGTGCCTTCTTTATATTTTGGTTATTCATTTTATTTATATCTGTTGTAAATCAACTGCTATTGATGTCACTGAAACTGTATTGATTTATACTACCTGACAGTTTCCTAGTCACAGAGAGTAGCCTGTGATCTATCTGGAAATAAGAATTCCATTCCAAGGAGTGCATCATATACAAACCGGCATTTCATGCTTTGTGGTTAAAATTTAATCAAAGGTGCTTACTAGCATTTTGTACCCAGTTGCACTCTTGCTTTATGTGCTAAAATATTTATTATTTCATGTTATGTTTTAAATAGAATCTTCTTTCTTATATTGCCTGTGGTTTAAATTACAAATGTATTTTTTGATTTTTTAGACACTTCAGTTTGAGTAGATCAGCTGCTTACCTGGATACTCATTGAACCTGGGAGACACTCTATATAAGCAGTTATTTTGAATCCTTAAGAAATGTTCTAAAAAATGCCATAATCTGAAAATGTGTGGTGTTGGGAAGGATGCTGAGTGCTCCAATTTGCTACTGTATTGTCAGCTGCTTGAAAAACTGGCCAAAGCTTAATTTTAAAACTTGTCTGTTCCATTGTACTGATAATACACAAATGCTCTGATGCTACAACCAGTTCCTAGTTGTTTTGGTTTTTTTGCTGTTGTTGGTGTGTTTGCCAAAAAAAAAAGAAAAAGAACCTACTGCTTTAGTAACATGAAGCTGGTTGAATAACACTGGCCAGGTTGGGTGGAGCTCTGAGCAGCCTGGTCTAGTGAAAAGCGTCCCTGGCCATGTCAGGGGGTTGGAACGAGATGATCTTTATGGTCCTTCCAACCCAGACCGTTCTGTGATTTTGTTTTATGTTTCTTAAACTTGGGCTAGAATATAAAAACCTGAATAACTTAACTTGCAAACGAGATGGAAATATGATAAAGTCTTATTTAAAAACATTCTTTTTTTTTTAATTGTTTGTCTCTTTGATATTCTGCAGGTGGGGAAATGTGTCTGCACCTTCTTGTTAACTTTAAATTTTCAACATGTTTAGGGGCTTTGAAATTTCCTTTCCTGCATTCCAGTATTTAGCAACTGCTTATGATGTACAAATTAACCATGGTGTAGCAGTTAAAGTCCTTACTAAATATTATTTTTATCTTGCAGACTAATTTCAATGTGGCAGTTTTAAATGTTGGTGCCCCTGCAGCTGGAATGAACGCCGCAGTGAGGGCTGCAGTGAGAGTTGGCATGACTGAAGGTCACAAAATATTTGCTGTCATTGATGGTTTTGAAGGGTTTGCCAGAGGGAAGGTCAGTATCACGTGTGCGTTACCAAGTGGTATGTACCCCATCCCCATTCTTCTGTTCCCTCATTTTTAAATGTTAAGCATCAGTTGGTGTACTGAAGAGAAACTGAATGCAAGACTAATGATTTCTATGCCTGGCTAGAGACTCAGATCCCAAAACTTACATCAAAGACCTAGGTTTAGATTTTTGTGCTTCACATTCAGTGGGAGAGGATGTGAAAATAAGATTGAGATATGAAACACGGAGATAGGGTTCATCTTGGTGTGGAAGAAGAAAGAACGAATGGAATGGAAAGGGATTGGTAGTAATTCAAGAGAAATGAAGTTAACTCTTGATGCTGTTTTCTTTCTTTGCTGCCTTCAGTTTTAGTGATATCTGTGCCCAAAAACTTTTTCCAACAGCTTTTTGTACCTGGTGTTTGCTGCAACTTGAGAGAAGTAATTGGATAATCACTTAACAGAATATTCTTTTTTACTTTTATTCAAAGATAAAGGAAATTAGCTGGGGAGATGTTGGAGGCTGGACTGGTCAAGGAGGATCAATTCTTGGTACAAAACGGTAACATCAATATTTTTGTCAATTGATATGATGAATTGTAGTGTTTTGTATAACCACTGTATGATTCCATGCTCTTTTCGTTCCACAGAATGTTTATAAATCCTTAGTTTTTTGTACATTGGGGTTTTTTAATTTGTTTTTTGTTCAAATCCTTGTGTTCCAACTTGAGTATCTTTATAGTACTGAACCAGCTCTGAAGAGTGGGAGCTGGAACCTCTACTTAAAAATTTCCTGAGGTCCTTACACTTTAAAGGATTGCAAACCTGCAGTTTCTTTACACTTGACGTGATTCCTTGTTGCTTGTCTGGAAGAGTTACTTGTATGGATAAATACATAAAACAAAAACATTGCGTTGCCTTCTCAGTTTATGGTTTCAGCTTAGTAATTAGTTCTTACTGCTTCAGAGTCTGTAACTTGTTTTTATTTTTTTTTTTTGGTTTAATGATTTTTAGTACTCTTCCTGCAAAATACTTGGAGAAGATTGCTGACCAGATGCGCACTAACAACATTAACGCCCTTATGGTTATTGGTGGATTTGAGGTACACTGAAATATCTAACTATGTCTAAGTAGAGTAGAATTCCTAACAAAATTAATAGTCTGTTTTGATTTTTACCCAATCTTCATGTAAGGTGCATTTGGCTATATCTGTACTGGATACATGACACAAATAGTGTTTAAAATCATAAGTGTTGTCAATCAGTGGTTCTCTGGAAAGCTGACATTCAAGACAGTGACTAGAACTGCTAAACAGATGTGCTAAATGGATAAATGAGATAGCATTATAGTTCTTTGTATTAAATTAATAACTTCTTTAGTGCAAGTTTCAGTCTATACTGTATCAATTCTTAGAACATACTTGCAGAAGTTCTCGACTCTTAGTAGAAATTGCACTATGATTCATTATTTAAGCCACTCTTCTCACACAGTGCATTTCAAAATCTAATAGATCTAGAGAAGTTTTTTTTTTTCTGTATTTCATGTTTGCTTTGTTTTACAAAAATAATAAATTGTTGAAATTTTGATTCAGAAAATTATTTTGCCTACTGTTTGCAGTGAAGAATGTGCATATTGCTTCTTGATAAAGAATGTATCATCCTTTTTGTCCAAGCTGGTAGCTGTGACCCTAATTCAGGAATATTAAGATTTTTAAATCCAGAGTAACAGTACCTGAAGATTGGGGAACTGGTTTGTTTTGTTGAAAACCACTTTGTTGTGTCTAAATTGTTCATTTTCAAGAGAACATATGTTCTATTTATTGTTTTCAGATGTATGCCTGTTTCTAATGCTTTCTTTTTTGTCTGTGTTAGATTTTAGTGGTTCCTTAGTGCTCTGACTTGCTGAAGTGTGCTGTGGTAGAAATGGCTCCCCCTGTGGCCCTTCCCATTTTGTCACTCCCAACTGTGCCCTTACTTTATTCATCCTAATTTTTCACCCAATGCCTGTGCCCAACAGGCTTACCTTGGACTTCTGGAATTGTCAGCTGCCCGGGAGAAATATGACGAATTCTGTGTTCCAATGGTTATGGTTCCTGCAACTGTATCCAATAATGTACCGGGTTCAGATTTCAGCATTGGTGCAGATACTGCTCTGAACACTATAACTGATGTAAGTCTGCTCTGGTGTGTGCACATACTAACAGCTGTTTAAAACTTACTCAATTGGCTACAACTGGATGTTTTTGTAGACCAGAACTTTGGAAATGTGATCTGGGGAATTATAGTTACTTGATATAGCCACATTCATTACACCAATTTAAAAAAGAAGAGTCTGGGCTCCCAAATGCTTCCATTAAATTCTACTGAAACTACAACGACCTCTAAATTTTTAAAGTGCAAGAGAAGATGGCATCTATCTGTTGTATAAGGAAGAAAGGAGCCTAAAGCTGAGACCTGTTGATCATTTGCACTGTAGAGGGGAAAAAATCCACACTCATGGAGAGTTGCAGTATACCCAGCTGCAATGAACACTGAAGGAAAGTTGCTCTGTTGAGGAGGAGATCCTTAGTTATATAACATCTTTACTCTTCTGGAGAGAATATGTAAAATCCATATTTCTCTAATAATAGGAATTATATTTATTCTGCTAATAGCAGATTTAATAAAAGGAGCTGAGACATGTTAAGAAATACTTTTTAAAAAATCAAATTCAGTAATACAACATAAAGTAAAAATTAAATGTTTAATCTCTTATGAGGAAAAAACTTCTCTGCTTTGTGATAGAGCACTGGAAAAAGCCGCCCATGGAGGTTGTGTGAGGCTCAGGTGATCCTGCCTTGGCAGGGGGTTGGACTAGATAATCTGCAGAGGTCCCTTCCAACCCCAGCCATTCCTCAGTTCTCTAATACTAATCTCAGTTGAACAGAAAGTGTAATCAGTTGGACAAAAAGAGTTTCAGAATTTTGAAAATTAAATTACAGTTCTCTTATCACTTAAATGTATTTGAAAATTTTAATTATGATAGCTTTTTCATTTCAAGGATTCGAGGAATGTTCCCAACTTCGAATGCACTAGCATAATTTTCTTCCTTTTTTTTTTTTTATCATTCCAACATAAATAATTTTATCTTCATCAAATGAAACCCTTCAGGAAATACCAGTTTCCTGAAGTATTGCCTTGAATAAGACTGTAAGCTGACTAAAATTCACTGAATATATTCTTTAGATACAGCTTGGGTTATAAATGTTAATGTTGCTTCCAGTTCTGGTAAATAAAAATATCCTTCAAAAATGACTGATCACAAACTAAGGTGAGTAAAATGATTGTGCATAACATCTACTTTCCTTCTCCTCTTGTCTTCATAAGCTTTGTTAACCTAGCTGACTTCTTTTTATAGGTTATTCGTGCAAAGGGGGTGTATCATAGTCATTCAGTCTCCTTGTTGCTGTGGTTTGCTTTTTATTTAGGTTTCTAGGTATCATTTGCCTTCATTAGGTAAAATGTTCTTATTTCCATATTTTCAATGTGGTAGTTGAAAACTTCTCAAAAACTTTTTTTTTTTTTTGCTAATGGCTTTCTTCTTGGTGTTTTGCATTTCATTTTGCCTAGATTTTTCTCTGGAATAAATATGAAAAGTAATGGCTTTGTAAGATTTAGATTCAGTTGAGTGGAAAATTGATTTTGAGTTGGTTTTTTTTGGGGGGGGAAGGAGCAGACTTTTGCTTTCAGAAAACATTTCTGCTTGGTATCTTTTCAGTTTTCTTCTCTGATTGTTTGAACACGATCCAACAAAACTGCCAGTGCAAAATACATCCTTTCATTCTTGGGTCGTGCTCAGATCAGCTTCAGTAGCAACTGTTAAATGTGACCAGATAGGCTCAGTACACGTCATACAATTGACTGTGGTAAACAGAAGCAGGAGGTGGACATGAATATCCATTTTATTTAGTTTGTATATAGTTTTTTATTCCTCTTACCACTGTTAGGTCAATAAATGCATCATAGTTTACAGTGCTCTCAGAGCAGTAGAACCTCTTCTGAACACCAAAGTGTCATCACATTTAGTTTTTCTGTGGTACTGTTCTTACTTGTGTGATCTTGCCTGCCTCTGGTAAGGTAAGTACAATTGTGCTGGTGATGAGGGCTTGTTATTGTTTGGCATCATTAGACACTTGTCAGTTGTTTAAACTTGTCAAGCCATGTAAATAGTACCCTGAATCATTTGCTGATAAAATGTGTTAAAATTCTGCATTTAAAAAGAAGAGTTAAAGAACAGACTTAACAGATACGTAACTTCTGAATTAATCAGGAGTGTGCTCTTCACAAAGGCATAGATAGTGGATACATTTCTTGATAACTAATTTAGATTCTATAATGGATTATGGGACCCTTTTGAAATGTTCCATTTTTTCCACTTTTGTTTTAAAATACAGGCTTCAAATTGGATTTATCTTTTGAATAGTGTTCTAAATTTATGATAAACTGTATTTTTCACTTCAGTTTTCAGAATATTAAAAAAACTGCTAATGACAACATAAATATAAAATACCTGGGGAAAGCTGGATGTTTCTACCTGAAGAGGATATGCTTAAGGCTTATATATGTAGGCATACAAAGTAAATCTTTTAAGACTGCAAGATAAGAACATGAACTTCGAATTTTCTTTGAAATGAAGCATCATTAAAACAACTACCATAATAAAAATACCTGTATTCTCAAGTATGTTGCTAATTCAGTGAAATGAATAGGATGTTATTTTGGATATCAGACCTCAGGAATGTGACAGCCAGGAAGTGTTAGGTTTGGGTTTTGTTTCTTTTTTTTTACAGAACCATGAAGGGTAGAAATTTCTTCTTAAATGCAACTTGAATTACTTCATAGTGATGAAAGAGACATTAACAGTACATCTTGCAGGTGGAACTGAAAAGTAGAAACCTCGTCTGTAATTAAGCAGAATAAATTAAAAGTAATTCTTTCAGCAGCAGAACATAAAAAGAGTGGAAGAATGAATATTTAATTTGGAAAGAAAAATTATTGATAGGCTAGAGGAAATTTGATGGAAAGAGGAATAAGCCACAACAAGTTACGGAAGAAAATTCATTTGATTTAGCAGATGTAGAATTAAATGGGGGAATGAAAGGAAAAGGTATCAGCTAGATGAGAAAAATGGAACCTGAAAAAGGAAGAGGCTAAAACTTGCTATCGTGTTTCTTTGACAATCTTTCCTTTCACCAAAGGAAAAGCAGGTACAGCCTGATGATTTGGTTTTGTGGGGGGAAAAAAAAAAGCAAACATCCCCTGAGGAGCAAAGAAAGCTACAGTCAGATTGTCTTAAGGCAGCTTCCACACATTTCTTATGGAAAACAGACTCCTGTACTCTCCCAGTAGCATATGTGGCTCCACATGACTCTGGACCAGGAAGCTGGAAATTAGCCCTGGCCACTAGCTAACCTGTTAATTTTTCATCTCCTTCAGTCCTAGTAAGAGCTGGTATGAAGTAAGGGCAGTAACTCCATCACCTTCAATGGCCATTTGTATTTAGATCAACTTAAAGTCAACAAACAGTAGTCTTTGCTTGACTGCATGAATTTTTATAAAGCATCCTTGGTTATGTTGGTTATGGCAATAACCTTTTTAGTAACACAAATCCAGTAAAAGGGTAGGAAATTATTAAACCATTTTATTAACATAGTGCAGTATCCCTCTATGACCTTACTGTAGTAATTCTTAAAAAAAAAAATAGCATCGCAGTTATTAAAATCATTGATCACTTATTTGTCCTTTATAATTAAGTGACCAGATATTAAAAGCATTTCCATATTTTGCCACAATTTGATGCAAAGATGTTGCATATAATCATCTAATGCTCGTGCTTGGTGAAGGTACAGTCATTGGATATGTTGGCTGAAATCACTTGCATCAAATAAAAATGACAATATTTAATGCAAGTAAAACATATCTTAACTGCATCTTAACATACCATAAATGCAGACTAACCAGTTACGTTAGTTATTGCTCTAAATCTCCCTTGGACTTGGTTTTCCAGAAGTCTTAATATAAAACCTTTTAGAGAAACTCATGTTTTGCAGATATCCAGGAAGCTATGGGGTTTTACCAAATCACTGGTTTTTTGTGTGTCTTTATTCTTTTAGTAGAAATAAATGTTCAAAGCAGCCTGACTGAGCTGAGTTGAGCCAGGGCAGGTACTGAAATTTCCTAAGTGAAGTCTGATCCACTCAAAAAAACAAATCCCAAATAAACCACGCCTATTTGTTGCTCCTGGCTGTACTGCTTCTCAGCACTTTGAGTCTGAAAGTGCAATCCTTCAGGCTGTATTTCATCCTCAGACTGAAAGTACAGCACTGAGCTGTTGCATTTACAAAATGTGAGAAGAGAGAGATTTTTAGAAAGTCAGTTTGCATTTTTGCACCTACAGATATAAATATCTCGTCTTCTCACTGAACAGGATCGGCTCTGTCTAGGACAAAAGCCCAGAGAGGAGAACTCTCACAGGTAGGGGGTTTTCCCATAATTTTCTTTTTAAGTTGTTCCTTAAATCAGTCACTGTGCAGATATGCCTGGAGATACCTCTACAGGTATTTAATTTTGATTTTGGATAGTTTGCTTCTCTGAACCGATTTGAGAAATCAAGAAAATGAGACTTCTGTGAACATCAGTCCTTTCTGGGAGAAAGAGATGAAAAAGTAGTGTACTGTGTAATCAGGCTTTCTGGTGGAGAGCCATTACATAGGCAATTGGAAAAATTGCCACACATCATGAGAGATGCTGATTAGTTTAGATTAGAAATAATTGGAATAATGTAACATATGTTTACTTAAAACAGCTGCAAAATCTTAACCTTTGTTTTGACATCTACTAGGAACACCTAATCCTTTTGACATGATTAAATATTTTGTAGAGTTTGGAATCTTTCCAAGGACCTACAACTGCTTTTCAAAGAATCCTTGAACTGTACTTGCAGATTTTATTAACTCATCCATGTGCACATGTTCCTGGATTTTTCTGAGCCTACATCCAGTCTGTGTGCACAGAGGTAGATGTGTGACATTGATAGAAACTTTGAAGGCATGGGTGAACCTTTTTTTCCTTTTTCTTGGTGGAAATAGATGTGTGTCTTGACTTTCTAGGATAACATAGTTTTTTTAAAAAGCATCCTTCTTTAAGCAGTTTCTTCAAGTTGCAAGGGTTTTACTAGTTAACTTTCTAAGCTCCTTAGCATGTATCAAACTTTGTTCTTTAAGTCCTTTCTTGTGGAATGATTTCCAGTCTAGCTTCTTGCCATCCTTTCCTGCCCAGCTGCTTCAAACCTCTCTGCTTTGCACACTTCACCTTCAGCCTGTACTAACTTGTACTAATACTCTGCATTTCTTCAAAGAGCATTGTGCCAATGCAACCCCAGTGCACTGTTGTGGTATGTACAGGATATTTCCACCCCCAAATAATCTCACCAATTGTATTTACTTGGGCCAATGGACAGCCACATTTACCATCACATGCCAGGAGTCATTAGCAGAGCAGTCCAAAGACAAGGAATGTTTCACTCACACTTGTACCACTGCTTCAGGCCTTTGAAAGTTGTCTGCAGCTCTACGAAGCTCGTTCCAGCTTTGAGGAGTTTAAAGTTCCTATGTGTGTGTTGCCTGCTACTATTAGCAACAATGTGCCAGGCACAGACTATAGCATTGGTGCTGACACTGCCTTGAATGCTATTGTGGAGGTAAGACTTCGCATCTTTTAAAAGTTAAGATGATAAAATGCATAAAAGGAGGATACCTAAAGACCTTGAAATGTCTAGTTTTCTTAAATAATTCAGTTACTGTATTTATTTAATGATTTAATAGTTTAGAAGTTTTAGAAGTTTTTAGAAGACTGATTAAAGATTAACCTTAGAAAAAGTATTTTGTATGCTTAACTTTTGGGTACTATCTTTTGTTCTTCAAGACTGCTGCATTAGTGCTTAGGGTATTTGCTTTTACTGAGAATAAAATGTTTTGCTTTCTTTGATTTCATTTTTATCTTATGTATTACTTAGGTAAAAGAAAAAAGTACATATTTTATAAATAAATGCCTCATTTATTGGATGAACTATTGACCAAGTTCAGTGCACTAAAGCATTTTAAATACATTATTAACACTAAGCACATGAATAATCCCATAGACTCCATTAGGTTTAACATTATTAAGTGCACATAAATGCATGGATAGTATAAGCAGTTAAGTCTGTCACTGATGTTCAACTAAACAGTGCAGGGTCAGAAGAATCAGTGTTCTAGTTTTAGTCTGCCATCATTTTTCCCTTGGGTACGACGAGGTATGAGCTCTTTTAGTCCTATTTACTCTGCTTAAGACACAGCAAAGGGAACTGAGCTGAGATGAAATGCAAACAAATGAGTAAATCTTACCAGCTCTTCCATCAAACCCATCATTAGCAAGCCGTATAACTAATTATGAAGTAATTGACCAAGAAAGTCAAGACTACAGATCCAGGGGGTTGGGAAAGGCAGGTTTGTTCTCCTGCTTTGTGTAGTGTTACTTACACAGAGAGTGAAAAAGCTCCAGTAGATAACTGGAAGAGCTGTGTCAGAAAACAGGGTGGCCTGGCCTTTGGGAGCTGCAGTGCAGCTGAGATGTCCTAAGGCATTGTGTGAGCCCATGTTCATAGGCAGGACATGGGTGCTTTACCACTCCTTTAGCTGTTTCCCCCTTGGCCTGACATTTATAGAAGTAGGGAAGTCTGCTAGTTCCGGCTGATGCACCTTTAAAAGTGGTAAATGAAAACACAGTGGGGCAACAAATTTTTGCATATAGTGCTGCTTCCTCTTACTTAATCATTTTTGGTACTAATTTAATTACAGTTTGTATAGATTTCAGTGGTGCTCTCAGTAAAAAAAAAAAAAAAGGTTGCATCTTTTGAATTTTGTTGTCATTAAGATGTTTAGCTAATGCTAGTAGTAGAATGCTTGATTTGGTGAAGTTTTGAATATTAGGATTTTTCATTAAGCTGGATCAGTTCATATGAAAGCTTAACTAGTAATGGAATTCCAAAAAGAGTCCACATGCCTTGTTTAAGATGTCTGAAACCAGCACCAGGTGTTTGAGGTTTGGCTTTTCCAGCCTGTAGTGTAGTGTCTGAATTAATGATTCATTAATGTCCATCTGTGCCAATTTCACATCTGGGTATTTCTGTCACAGTTATTCTGAGAAAGCAAGAATAGTAGAAAGTTTCTACTCCATCTCTTGTACAGTCAAGGATAGAAACCCTTCTAAGTTTTCAAGTGATTAGTCCCATAAGCAATGACTGATTTACCTCCTTGTTTAGTACTTGGAGATTCTCAAAAGGCAGAAAATTTCATTCTACTACCAGCAGATGGAAAACTTTTTCAGACATCTTGGGGTTTACAGATATTTTAAGTCTCTCAAAATGGTAGAAATCTGCATGTGTATATTTATTTATTGTCTAAAGACAAGATTTTTTTACAACGTAAGTTAAACACATAGTACCTATCCAGTTGCAGGCAGCTTTTTAAAAAATGCGTGAAAATTGCTTCAGTGCTATAGTATTCTGGAAAAATTTTCATGAAACAATGTTTGGAAAGAGAAAGTAAAGTGCTTGGGGACACTGTAGAACTCAAGACACGTAAAAGTGTCATTTTGAAAAACTGATAGTCAGCATAGACTTTTATGACGTAGCTTGTTATGGAGATGCTTTTCTGCTTCGGATAACAGAATATCCATATTCTGAATAAATTCACGTGAATGCTGCACTTTTGTGTGTAAGCACATAATATGCATATATGCAAATGCATAAATAAAATACGTATAAGTTAAATTACGTGTCTTTTGCTGTCTTGACCTAAATACATGCATACACTGGTCTTAGTCTTTAAATGCATTAAACTGTATTATGTTAGAAGGTCTAGAGTTTTTATATTAAGTTTTCTCATGTATCAGTTAATTATTTGTTCTTTGATCTCTTAGGTATGATTTTAAGGACCATATTGCTCACAGTCTGAATTTCAGCTTGAAGTAGTATTTTCAGTTAGCTGAATGAAGGTTCTGGTTTTAAAAAACTGAAACAGAAATACCTCAAATTTCACAGCACCTACAGTTACTCATTCAGAAAATCAGTAAGGCATGGGGGTTTTTTAATGTTACTGTAATTCAGGTTGCAAGATGACAAGTTTCCCAGGTACTTTCATTTCCATTTTTACTAAACTGGTAGTTGGGACAGTACATCACAAAATGTGGTATATCCTATTTATTTATTTGTTTTTAAGACAAGAAAATAGGATCTGTATTTCTCTTAGTTGCTTTCTGAAAGGAAGATACATTAATCAACAACTTTAAAATAACTTTGAATGGTAAAAAAATTCATTCCAGGAGGTGAGTTCGTCAAATAGATTTTTGAGTATTATTAAAACCTAGAGGTGGATAGTAACTTAGTTCCTAAGTTTCTGCATTTTCCTGAGTTATGATGTCTTACTAAGTTTCCTGGGTCTTGCCACACTGGAGATTGCCTCTGTCTTTGTTACTTCCCACGTCTCTTAGGCAGCTCTAATAAATATTGGTGTTAATTGGTTTCATGTAAGCAACAGATCTCATTGTAGAGAACATTCCTTATGCTGGTCAGAGTAAGGTGCAAGTGGAGATTGCAGTGTTCTTACAGTAAGTATGTACCTGTTAGTAAAAAACCAAAAATGTTTTAAAACATGCACCAGTAGTGCTTGAAACAGTTATATTTATGTGGAAATCATTACTGGAAAGTAATTGGGCAATACATGCTCAGGACTTAAGAAGTTCAGTATAGATAGGAATGTAGTAAATTTTAATATTAATACTAAGAAGAGGTAAACTTAAGTAATTAATAGAGTTAAGAGAAGTTCATTCATACCACAATTCATTAAAAAGCTTCATTATATCTATTTGTATCTGTGCTAGAAAACACAGATACACAACTGGTTAATGCCACTACAAACCAAAATGAATTCTTGCTTCAGTATTTGTGGGAAGCAAATAGATGTTAAGAATTGCTAGTAGATAAACATTTTATTTTTACTCTAGTGTGCAGTATATGATTTATAAGAAATACTTTATTTGATAATTATTTATAGTTACATGGGTTATGACATTTTGGAATCCCTTAAAGATTTATTTTTTATAAATGCTTTATTTTTAATTTTTTTTGTTACCAGTAAGTGACACAAAGTTTCATGACACACAAAAATGTAAAAAATCAGGGGTTTTAGCGCATACTGAGGCTCTCGTGTCTCTGAGCAGACGTGTGACCGCATCAAGCAGTCGGCCAGCGGCACCAAGCGCCGCGTGTTCATCATCGAGACCATGGGCGGCTACTGCGGCTACCTGGCCAACATGGGCGCCCTGGCAGCAGGAGCTGATGCTGCTTACATCTTTGAAGAGCAGTTTGATATCAGAGAGCTCCAGGTATTCACCACCTTTCGCCTGTTTTTAAGTAGATCGTAAAGTTGTTGTACGTGTATGTGTTCACTTGAAGTAGATAGCTCAGCTTAGGCTGGGCCTGAAAGCTGCACTTGCCATGCCATTTCCTGTGCCATAGCATTACATAAAGGAATGTAGACACAGTTACTGTTGACACCCAAGTTCAGTAACATGACAAATTTAATTGTATTGGCCATTAAGCACTACTAGATGAATTGTTTCATTTTTGGTCTTCTGATTGAAATTGAAATTCCAATTAAATGAACAGACCTGGGTAGTTTTAAAATAAAGCCAAAAACAAGAATATTTTTTCATTATGGTAGAATTGTGTTAGAAGGCTGTTCAGGACAGGAACTGACCAGCATGTCAGGTTTATTAAATACTGGCTCTGTTACCACAGCTGTTCAGACCATGTCTGGAGGTGTTACTGAAATAAAGCCCTCAGGCTTTAAGGATTATGGATTATGGTGTAGTAACATACACTGATATGGAACTTGTCTACTGTGAGGATTTTACACTTTCGAGGTGGTTAGTGCTAGCTGCAGTCATGGACAAATAAAAAGCTTAAAGGATAGAAATTTATTTCCTGAAAAGCAGAGAGATGTGAAATGAATCAGAACTTCTCCCCACTCAGCTGTTGGCAGGACTGGAAGTAAGGGCAGGCTGTGAACTTCAGTGGCAATTTCTGTATTTTTATGTATATCAAGCTTGATGCTGTACCAGTATAGCATATAAAAACCACCTTTGAGTTAATAAAATCTGTTACTTCTGATGTGGAGAAAGATGTTAGTTTTAACCCAAGATGAATAGCCATGCACAGTATGCTATCCTGAATCTCCAAAAATCTCAGTAATATGAATTTCTACGTAATGCTTTTTGTGGAATATTTGACAGAAGTTCTCAGGAAATGTAGGCTCATTAAGGTTGTTTTAGAGTTCTGCATGGCCCTTTAAAAATACTTTTGTTGTTTCTAGGCTAATGTGGAACACTTGACTGAAAAAATGAAAACCAGTATCCAGCGTGGTCTAGTGCTGAGGTAGGTAAAAGTAGATGTAATAGAAGGCCTCAGTGATACTGAGCATTCCCAGCCAGGTAGGCTGCTTGGCCACTTGGAATGACACTTGAAGTCTATATATTCCTTGATTATTCCTTTAACTTGAGATTTTTAGTAAAGCTGCTGCTCCAGAAGGCAATTCTGGGACCTGTCTGGAAGTTCAAGTCCAAAACTTCTATGTAAATATATTTGCTCTGTAATCTAATACTTTATCCTATTTTCAGTCTGTTTTCTCATTGGGTTTGTCTTTTATTCTATATTCTTTCTTACTAAAGGTAGTGTGTTACATACACTACGACCTTTGCTATAAAAATCCTAAAAATCATGAGCCTGTTACATGGAAGTGAGTGTATGTGATCAGATGAAAATGTCCAAGCCAGGATTACTGCTATCAAGAAAAGGGAAAACACTTGTCATTCAGTAGCTGTAAAGACATCCAGTGCTTTATAGTAAATTTGCTAACTACCTGGCCTTAATTGTTACAGAAATGAGAACTGCAATGAGAACTACACAACTGATTTCATTTATCAGCTGTATTCTGAAGAAGGAAAAGGAGTGTTTGACTGTCGAAAAAATGTATTGGGTCATATGCAGCAGGTAAATGAAACCCTAAAGGTTACAGACAAGACTAACTTTGCACAAAGCACTTACACTGTTCAAGCATTTCAAACGAGTCTGACTCAAGATTAAGGAAAAAAAGTGTGGATTTTCCTTTGTAGGCAACTCGGAAGGCCTTTTTAGCATTTGATTTTATTGCAAACCCCTTTGAAAAATCTAGGAAAAAAGGCATTCGATTCTTTATGATTTTATTCCCCTCCTGTCTATATAAATAATTCATTCCACTTTTTGTCTTATAATGAATTGTAATACCTTCTTCATAATACACTTACCTGCCCATCCATAATGTATCTGCCTCTTGAACCCGGGAAGAGCAGAGATTTCATTACGGAAATCTGTGCAGAGAGATGTTTTTGTGGAAGAGACAGAGGTCAGCTACTCCTTTGGCATGTGTTACCTGCATTTTTTTATCTCACTAAGCAGCTTGTTAGTGGGCAAAGGGAGTTCCTGATACGGCTACACTCATCACCAAGGCTGAGGTGGAGGGAAGTGCACAGTCCCTTCCATTCTTCTAAGTGAGAAGTGGTATTGATTCTCTGAGAATTCTACAGGTGCTGAACACAAATTTTAAGCACCTTAGATTGATTTATGGGGTAGAGCTTTTGGTTTGTTTTTTAAGTGGGGGAAATGGAAATAAGAGGTAGAGCAGGCCATTAGCAGAGATAACTGATAAAACAGACACCAATCCTGGTTTGATGAGCTAACCCAGAATTCAATTTTCGCACAGGGTGGAGCACCTTCGCCATTTGATAGAAATTTTGGGACAAAAATTTCAGCAAAAGCAATGCAGTGGATCTCCAAAAAACTGAAAGAAACCTACCGGAAAGGTGCAGAAATGTTTGATGCAGTCTCTTGTTACTGTCTTTGATTGTCTATCAGTATGTAAGACTACTCCACTTTGCGAACATATGAATGTCTGTTAGTCAACATTCTTCTTCCCTTCTTAGTGTTTTTATTACTCAGTAGTGCCTTGCTGTGCTTCTTGCTGTATGAGCATTTCCACTTGAGTGAGGTCAATAATTCAGATAGCTGTTTTATCATCCTCTTAAACAAAATAGCCTGTGTGACTGCAGGTTTTCATGCATGCAGGAATTGATGCTTGTATAGTTACATCTGTTCTTTTTTGTTTCATGCTGCCTTCATGGGAGACAGAAGAAGGTAATGTGTCATCTTTGGGAATTTCTGTAGAGCACTGTTTCCTAAAATCTAAGCTAAAACTGGATGCTAAAATTCAATCCTTTTGTTGCTTAATTGCACTGTAATTTCATGGCTAATCACCGGAGTTAAGCTAAAAAGTGAAGCTGTAACCCTATTAAAGCACTAATTTGATATTTTATCATTCTGTTAAATTATCTGTAGCTGAAATTAAGCTACTGTAAGTTTTTGATTCAGTTTAATTAGAGAAAAATGGTATTTGCCCTTATATGTATAAGAAAGATGCTGAATTACTTTGTTCTTTTCAGGAAAAGTATTTGCCAATACTGATGACTCAGTTTGTTTGCTGGGAATGCGGAGACGCAACCTTGTTTTCCAACCTGTGGCTGAGCTCAAGAGTGAAACAGACTTTGTGTATGTATGCACTGCCTGGTGGTAAACACCTCACCACAGCCTGCCTTGCATCACTTCAAACAGACACTTCCCAACACCTTACTGCTTTTGCCTTGGGCCTGCATTCTCCCAGATCCACTAGGGATTGTTCGCTTCTCTCTTCCCTTTGTGCTTTTATTTTATCCTCCTTACACTTCAGAGTCTGATGGTGAAGTCTGGGACTCTGCGGTCCTGTTAAATAACTTTCATGTGATTGCCTTTGCCCTGATGCCTAGAATTACTTGTTTCAGCTCAGTGGGGCAGCATTTTTGTGCCAAATTTGGTATTATGCTTAACACCTTCCACTAAGATCTGTTCATTTCTTTGGGATTCTGTCCTTGATTCTCCTCGTTTTGGGTCAGTGTTTACATCATCCCATGAAGGTCAGTGCCTGATCCCACATGTATTTCACCTCCCTGTTTTCCTCCCCAGACACAGGATTCCCAAGGAGCAGTGGTGGCTGAAGCTGCGACCGCTGATGAAGATCCTGGCCAAGTACAAGACCAGCTATGATGTGTCAGACTCAGGCCAGCTGGAACATGTGGCCATGCTCCCAAAGGAGGCTGAGACCGGAGCCATCTAAAGACACCACATTTAGATTGTTGTCATAGATGCACATTGTGAGTAACAATGCTTTAGAATCGTTACAGCTTTGTTTTGTAACATTTAAATTATTGTTCCAGCACTTTATGTGAAACAAGATGTTCAGCTGTCACACAGATTTTGTCCTGTTTATGTGTTACGTTTGAAACAAACCCTTGCATCTAATGGAAAACACCAGTTACTGATACTGCCCTTTAACATGCAAGTGCAACACCGTTCTATGCACTCTGTAAGTTACTCATCTACTGCACTTTGTTTCAGAGTACTTACACCCCAAAAATAAGTGTAGATGGCTAGTTTTCGTGTTGAGTTACAGGATGTGCTTAATGTTTCTGAAGTGAAATAAAATACTGTTGCAAACATCACGTGTGTGTTCAGTTGCTTTTAAACAACTGGGGGAATAGCACTTGAAGGATTCTCTATACAAACCAGTGAAGGAAAAAAGAAACACCCCTTTTCCTTCCCTAACCCTGCAGAGAGTAGTCAGTCACACCAGGGCAAGTGTTTTTCATTGCTGCTTCAGGATTAGGCTAGGAGTTGGCATCCTTTCTCCTTGTACAGGAATGGTAAAACTAGTTCTTGGATTTGGGAAAGGGGAGGAACAGCTTCAGCAGCTTGAGATTCCGAAGGGTGTAACCTGGCCATTGCTTCATGTTTCCTTTTTCTCAGAGCTTCTTTAAGATTATTAACCCCTCCCCTTCTCCATACTGATAAAAAAAGGGTAATGAGGCTGACAGCCAAAAATGTCTTCTCATGCCAGTTTATGTAAACTGGACCCTGACAACGAGGTAAATACTAAGTCATGGCATACCAAAATCTGACTGTTGCCCAAACTGTCAAGCTAAATTGAACTTTATATAAAATAGACTCCTCCAACTGATAAGGGATTCGCCCACTGCACTGCACTCTCAGCTTGCTGGAATGTACTGTCACAAACTGCTCAGGTTGGAGGTGGCTTATGCAAAGGCAGCTGGAATTACCACACCACAGGATGAAATCTGTCAGTATGAGAGACAGTTCTTTATATATCCAACAGCAGACATGATTTTAAACAAAACACCATTTAAAACTAGAGTTTTACATATACAAAAATATTTCATTTATATAGTATTCATATGTGATTGGAGGAATGAAGCTTCAGTAAAAGATTAAGGTCTGTCTTTGCCGTGCAGAGCATGTAATTCTTGCTCTCAAATACTGCATTGGTTAGAAAATTTTTCACATCGTTATTTCGAGAAGGGGAGCTTCTAGCTGGTTTGGTGAACACTTAAACAGCAATGAATATTTCAGCTGGACCATAGCACTGCCAACAGTTACTAAAAAACCCCTAATGCTGTAGTCACACAGATTGGCTTTTCTGTGGATGTTCAGCTGCAAAGTCATCGTTTGACCCATGAGGGATCTTTGGTGATATCTGCATTTTCTGGGCCAAGTACAGCTTGACCACGAGTGCTCTTCCCAACTGCAAGGTACCTTGGGGGAAAAAAAAAAAAAAAAAACAACAAAACATAAACAAGTGAGAAGCTGCTACATTGAGTTAACCATAGCTCTGCTACACAAGTTAAAAATACTCCCATGTCAGGAAGAGCATCTCTTTTGCTACATACAACTTGTGTTTTGCCCAGTCATCGCAACAGTCTCTCCCTTAACCCTGTACTTGGCCATACTGGAATTCTTACATTTACAGTGGAATTCAGAACTCAGAATGCAACCAGTGGAGTAGAACCAGCGCATATAGTGAGTGTGCTCATGCTCCAGACAGTTTCTGAACCTTTCAAAAGTAAACCAAACTAAATCTCCCACAAATTCAGAGTGTAGGAGGGAGTTAATCTGCTAAACATGTAATAAGCGGGATATAATTAACATACCCTTTTCTAGGTTACAGAAGAAAATACTGAAAGTAGTAAGAAAGGCCAAGGGAAGAAGTCCAGTGACTTAAATATGACAACTGAGCAAAGGCTTACTTGTTTGATACATCAACCAGGTTATCACTGTTGACAGCAAAAAGTTGTTCTCTGTGCGACTGCTTCATTTCATCTGAAATCCCGTATAAGAAATGACCCATTCCTAGGACAAAGAAAACAAAACTGCACTGGTGCACTGGAATCTGTCCCAGCAACGTGCAGGAATGAAAACAAACTATGATAGGAACATGTGCTGGAAAGGAAGAGAGACAGACTACCAACAAAGCACTGTTCTGAGAGAATATCAAACTGAATGAAGCACTGTAAGTTAAAACCGGGGTGAGGTAGTAACCGTTTCCTATTTAGGAAAAAAAATTATTTTGGCAAATGATTCAGTTTGTCAAAAATCTGAACATAATGGTGGTCCAGGAAACTTAGACATAATTCATTCTGAAGAGCGTGGGTTCTTTTTAACAACTTTTTAAACAAACTGTATTTCATGAACCTTCTATTTTTAGAACTTTTTTTTTAATTTGCAATTATGATATATGTGCAATGTGAAGGTTTGATCACCTGTTTGTACTACACACAGAAATCTGCATACAAATGCTTTAATGCTTTTGTTGAAATACTTGCCTACAGCATTTTAATACTGAAATTAATATTATGGCTCCTTAAACAACCGGAGAACTCAAAAATACTAATAGAAAAGCTGCTTGTGAGGGAAATAAAGGTGGCTCGGAGGACTTGGGTCAACTAGTCCAACCTCCTGCCCAAGGCAGGGCTTGACTTCCCAGCCAGGTAAGGTTTTCACATCCATATGCAGGGCCCAGTGACTCAAAAGCATGAAGGGACAGGCCTTCCTTGCACCAGTTCCCAGGCCTCTGAAACAGAGCTCTCCTATTCAGTACTCTGTTAAGATCTGTGTTCAAATGCCAAAGAATGTTCGTCATCCCTCACTGACACCAACACCCAGCATGCAGGCACTGCACTTGTGTGCACCTCGCACCGATTGCTTCTTAATTGCCTACACCAAAACCAGGTAGAAGTCAGCTTAATTTGAAGTGTTCTTGTTTAAGAAGTTAGTGCTAATATAAGCCCATTTTAAAATAATGCTGATCTTAACCTTTTAATTCCTTTGTGTATAAGAAGAAAACGTATTTATCAGGGCAAGTTTTGGACTGAAATTCAGCTGAGAACGAGGGAGGGAGGGAAGTGAGGAAAGCAAAAGCTACATGTCAGTAAACTGAAAAGATGTGAAAATACTACCAAGGCATCATGAGTGTGCAGATCTGCAAAGAAGATAACACCCTCCACCCCAGCCGACAGCCTTCTGTGCTTTAACTTTCAGAAAACATAGGCACAGAAGGCTAGTGACATTCACAGTCAATATGCCTGCTTTAGTCAGGAAAATAATCCCTTAGCTCTTTTTGCACCAGAGGACCAGTATTTCTTTTCATTTGTCTGCATTTAATGCCTTCCAAACCCAAAGTAATTTCCTCAATCTACCTCTATCTGATGCAGAGGAGCAGTATGAACACAAAACTTCAGCAGAGCCTGAGTGCATGAGGTGTTTCTGAAAGGGAGCAACAGGAACCAACTGATTCATGGAAACTGCCATCATCTCTCATCTGCCAAACACAAATTTTATCATCTGACACAGTTTAGCAAACTATTTTCTTCCCTTTAAATGTAAACTAAAAAGTAAATAAACACTGACAGCCCTGGGAGGATGATGAGAATGTACCTTTATCTGAAGGAGCTATTGGTGCATCCACGGCAGCAAACACTGCTAGTTTAGCTTCATCAATATCTTGCTGTGTGAATTCTCCAGATTTGGCCCATTCAACTGCTTTTTCAAATGTTTTCAAAGTGGCTAATGAATTCGGGTCTCTTAGAAGAAAAAGAAGACATAAAAATTAATTACTTCAGTCTTACAAAATGAAAAACTGAAATTCCTTTGTTCTCACTTCATTTATAATATACTATGCACCACACAAACATACATGGGGAATAACAAATTATAAACTTCCCTTTTTTGTACAAAAAGAGGTTTTGGAGTTTGGTTTTGTGTTTCTTTTCCAGAAAAAAATAGTGTTACAAACCAAGCAGATTTGGAATTTTAGATACACAGGTGCAGAAGTTCAGCTGCCTAAAAGTAGTTCCAAGATGGTGTAGAGAGAAGTGGTGTAATAAAAGCAGGTCAGGTAAGCCAGTGCTGTCCACAGTGGGCTCAGAAAGCAGCACTGCCATTACTGCCCACACCAGGAATATTTATGATATGCCCTATCTTCTCTCAGTTGCTTTTCTTGCCACACCTGTTTTTACTCTCTGTAAAACAGGTGCCACAGGTTAACTACTACTGGCAAGTTAAGGACTACTGCCAGGACAAGTCCTACCATGTTGAAGCTTCACAGAAAGGCCAAGCTGCTCAAACCTCAGTTAGGAATCCCGACCAAGCACTGTGCCAGGCTGCCTTTGGGCTAGGAAAACGACTGAAGCCAGGACTCCATCCACACATTTCTACTGGGGATTATAACTATAATACCTCCAGTTCAAATTTCATCTGAAAGTGCCTTGGTAAGCCAAATACGAGGTAACTGTTCTGGACTGGCAAAAAAGAGGAATAGAAAAGAAGGATCAAACAGTTCTAGTTCATCACCAGCAATGCTTTCTGCTGCATCTCTGATGATTTCAGCCAGTTGCTGAAGGAAGCTGCGTATTTTCAAACGCGGGACCTTAAGGAACATTACCATTTTACTTCATGGTCTCAAATTTAGAGTAGTCTTGAATTTCCTTTTTTAGGGCCTCCTTAACCCAGAAATAAACAAGTGAAAGCCAGTTTTACATAAATCTGATACTGAGACAGTAAACACCAAAGTGCAGAGGTGCAGCAGTGGTTGCTACCAGCAGAGATAAATTAAGCTTTCTCAAGGACACAAGAGAAAGCAAGGATGGATTTATTAGTCAATCTAACTTCATCAGCACTGAATCATTTAATGTCATCCCTTTTATTTCACTGCTTCTTGAAAGATTGCTACAATGAAGTCAAGAATAAGACACAGCCAAATGCAGTCAGTGGTCCCCTCAGCCATCAAGAGGTAAGAACAAACCCACTGTTACCTGTAGGAGTAGAATGTGAATATGCCACTGTGACTAAGTTTAGCACCTCCACCGTAAGCCCCTCCTTTCTCTCTGATTTCTGTATGTAGGAATTTAGCTGTCATCAACCGTGCAAGAATTCGAAGGCTGGAATGAAAGAAACAGAAGCAGCGAAGATGTGAACTGGACAACAGTAATGGACTCAACTGCCTCTAAAGCTCACCCAGATCCCCATTTGCAATGCATTGCTTCTTGTAATCTACAACAGTAATGATAACAATACTCAGTATTTAGTAATAGCTGAATAATGTCACATCACTGTAAGAGCAGCACTAAGCTTTCTTACATACAATAGGACTATCAACTCAGGACACATCCTAGTAGGCAGGGCTGCTTATTCCAAGGTAGGGGATAGCAGCCTCTCATTACTTAATCTCAGCCTTTACAGGGCTTCTCTGGGCCCAGCCATGCAATAGTTGCTTCGTAAAGATTTTGTGACAAATGCACTGCAAATCATTTTGTACCAGCACTTCATTTTCTGCAGTCAGCCCAACCCTTTCCATTTTGTTTTGTGCTGTGCAGTGCACAGAGAAGCCCCCTGATGTTCTGCTTCCCACCTGGCATAGTCTGCAGCTGTGTAGGGAACTGTTCGGATGCATTCCCCAACATAGTTCACTGGGAAGGGAAGTACAAAATGGGTCTTCATCTGGCATGGCTTGAAAGTAGGATCCTAAGAGAAGAACACATTATTGTCACAGTTAGCAGAGGAGACAATTTATCCATCTGAGAACTCTGTTTTTTGAGAACTAGGAAATTCTGCCAAACATACAGACACGTGAATGCTAAAGCTGCCACTTATCCTACCCTGCAACCAGTGACATTTCACTCGTGCCTGTATCAGCAATCCAGTACAAAGAACTGCCTGGGAAAACTACAGGAGAGGAACACTATCCATCAGCTACCCATCCTTGCACCCCTGCTTCTCAGTGCTATGTAGTTTGAATCACTACCAAGGAGTCGGGATTTGGCCACAGATTTACTTTGATTGAAGCACATGTTCGTAACTCTGCACCTGTGTCACACATGTACATGGTCACCACATCGTATCCCAATCCATCCACTAAATTCTAGACATTGAAAACAGAGTCAGAAACTGTAACCCACAAAAAAAGTAAACTCTTTATGACAGCAGCTGTAGTATAAATTCCTGCTCAAACATCCCCTGCAATAGACTCAAGTCTTCCTTGCAACCCCACTTCCAAAGCAGTCCTCTTCATGTCTCTGGGCCTCTCCTTTGCCTCTTTTACACATACATCTGCTTGTGTGCTCACTTATGCACGAGCAGACCCTTATACACCTCCAGTGACGTTGTTTCAGAACTCTCCATCCATTCTTATCAGAAACCCCATCCCCAGTCCCTTACACAACTCTGGCTGGCTGGGCCAAGCAGAGCGGTGTATTTACAGCACTGATCAGCAGGCAAAACCTGGGCTGAGCTCTCCCTGCCCCTCTCTTCTACAAGGAGAGCTCATGGTATACTTTTCTTTCCTGTAGCCAAAAACAGATCTTCATTTTCACTAATTCTCTTCTGTCAGGTGTCATTCACATTCAGAATCATTTAGAGAAGAGACCAAGGGAAGGAAGAGACTAACTGGAAGTGATTAAGTTTGATGCTCAAACTTAATCTTAACTTAGTTGTGGAACTGAAGGCCATGAATTATGTTTCAGTGCTGTGCTTAAGATGGACCATTCCATCAGTAACAGCCCTGTAATACCAATATCTCCCACCAATAATGTACTTACATTAACTAACTTCCTTGTGATCTGCAAACCAGTAACCATTTCACTTCCCACAGGTTTCACTTCTGAAGATTTCTACAAGAGAGCCAGTCCTCATATTAAAAGATGATTTAACAATTTAGACTAAGACTACTACAAATGCAACCCCTTCCACTCAAACTTGGTTAAGGCAATCATCAAACCATGCCTTCACAAACAAAACCAAGGTACTCAATTACTTGTTTATATTTCCTACACAAATGCCAAATTAATTTTCTTCCAAGAGTAATCTGGCACTGAGAGACATCAAGACCCAGATTAAATGAGGCCCATGAAGTTACAAACTATCATTTAACTCACATGTAGGGAACTGGGAGCTTACTCCAGTCTCATCAGAAATTAAGACAGATCTGCATAGTTACAGAGCAGAGCCTTTGTCAGCTCCAGTGAACCAAGCATATTTTGTGCCAAATGTCCTGAACACCCTGATAACAAAACAAATTCCTATGCAGCTGAGGAACTGCACATTGTGCCCTATTTGCTTTTGGCCAACATCTCAAGTAAAGCTCAGCTAAAAAAGAAGTTACAGTTTTATCCAACAGAGGAAGGAAGAAAATCTTTTTCCACATCCCACGCCAAAGCAGTAACCCCAGGGTAAGGCTTAACAGCTGAGCTACAACATTTCTATGGTCCACAGTATTGCAGTGAAGACACTCCACGGCAAAACACAGAGCAGCTGAGCACAGAGATGACTGACAGATTTCTTCAGACATCTTTGTATGGACACAATATCTGAGTTCAAACTTCTTATGGCACAATGGTATTGACATGATCTAGCCAACGGTATCTGATGCCCTAACCACAAATGACAATTTCTCACCTCAATCACATGGGGACGAACAGGTTTTCGCTCTTTTTTACTTCTAGCTATGCCCTTTAGAAATTTCTCTACTTCTTTGGATGCTTCTGGTATCTGCTGAGGTGCTGCATTCACTGAACATCTGTCAAAAATATTTATCAAGTTTTTAAATATGGTTTTGTGTTTTCAGAGTCTTTTATAATTTGTACCACTTTGTCTTTCCAGAAATTTTCTATTAAATCATCAGAATGTTAGGTCAGCGATCTCTGATGATCATTAACAGAGAGAAAGGCAAAATACTCAATCTAGCATCTGATGTGAAAATAAAAATATTACAGTTCAATAGCTTTTCTTTTGCTTGACCTAGAACACTTTCAGACCAAAAGCTGAGCAGTAGCTGTCAAACCACTTCTGTGCACACGACAGGACTAGCTCAGTTTTGCAAACAAAAATGTCTCTGAAGGAAAATAATGCCCTCTGTATCCTCTCTGTACAGGGAGCCCTACCATGGTTTTGAACAGTACACACATTTACATAATTTCATTTATCATTTAATGCTTCAAAAAACAAAACTGTGCAACTTCTGTCACTTCAAACAGACTCATTTATGGAACTAATGCATCTGACATTAAATACCTTAATATGCTCTCTTTACTTTTTCCAATATATGCATAAAGCAGGTTTCAGAATGTCACTGCTTTCCTTTTAGGAGCAAAGCAAAAATCCAAACCACACTATATTCAACCATTACAACAGAGTGTAACAGTATTTGTCTAATGGGCACCTTGAAGGGGCAAAAAAGGGCAGATTTTTGACTATTTCTGTAAAATTGCACAGGTCACTTACAAGCTTTGGGTACAACAGTTACCTATGAAATTTGCTGTAAGTCTCTCATACCATTTAAAAACTGAACAAAATGAGCTACCATAGCTACCACTCTGTAAGCAAGGGGAATTTAAATTAACATTTCTGTAGTTTTTCCACAGACATCCATTTCACAAAAGCCCAGTACACCATGAGGTGCGCTGAGAAAAGCACATTCACAGGCCATGGTCTCTCTTTAACCAAAATGCCCCTTTTCTTTTTTGCTGGAACTCACCTGATGTTGTCACTATTTAATAAATACTTCTTAATGCGTGGTAGTTTGCGTAGTATTGGTTTAATATCTGACATTTCTGCTATTCTCTTCATCAACTTCACCTGTGCAGGAAGGGAAGGCAGAAAGATCACAGATTAAATCAACAGGCAGAATTAACAAAAACCAGCTTGTAACTCCACAGCCAAGGATTTGGGCCTTGCTGAAGGGCATTATTAACTTCTCACCTGATCCATCCCACTGAACATTTCCTGCAGCTCTCCAGAAGGTGTAAGGTTTTTGCTGGCTCTAATAGAGGCATATAAATGCCCACAATCTGGAATGCCATTTGACAGCTCCTGGGCAGTCTTCTTAACCAGCACTCTGAAATGTTCTTCCTCCTCAAATCTTGGGCTGAAAAAGAATAGAAGCAGGTCTCATGCAAAAGGACACCAATGAAATTTATTATACTCAATCATTCATCACCCCAAGTTCAACTAAGTGCTTTTAAACTGTTGGTGGTCCATTTAATCCACTATACAGTCATGCTCTTGACGCAATACATAAGTTTAGAAAGACATTAGAGACAGAATCATGAAAATAAATCCTAAAGTAGGATTTCTAAGAAGAGGAGAATGGTTGGGGGAAGAGTGAAAAAGAGAACCCCAAAACACATGCAAACCCACAAACAAACAAATCCCAAAGTACTGTACTTGTTAAATATTTCACTCCATAAATGCATCATGTCTGGCAGATTTCTATCCAAGCACAGAGATGAAAAGAGCACACCCTGAAGGAAAAAATAAACAGAACACAAAAAACTCTTCACACAAGACAACCACAGCAATGGCCCAAGAAATGCACAGTAACTTTTCATGGAAGTGATGCAATGTTGCCAACCTAATGCTACACATCACAAAATCACTCTAATGCAGGCTGTGCTACTGAAACCAGAGCAGACATGAAATGCGACTGCTCTTCTAGCAAAGCAAGACTGGCGATTCCTCAATTCCTTCTTCTCAACAGCAAGCAGCAGCTCAGAAACAAAATTTTGCATTTTTCTCCCATTAAGTACAAGTTCTGTTCTGGGGAACACCTTTCTCCAAGGGAATCCCCCTAATTTAACTCCAGGATCCATAGGGAGCAGACCTCCAGCAAGTTTGAAAAAAATCTCAAGAAATATTACCCGAACTGTTATGCCCAACCCACAGATTTAACGATGCTGCAAACAGTGACATAACATGTTAACAGCAATCTCTGTGTGTAACACCACACCATTCTGTCCCCCACCCTCCGCTTCCAAAGTATTTTGGACCACTCAAAAATATGGTGACAGATGCTAGTGAAGCACTGCCTTAGACAGAACACCCACATCAAGCATTCCCCTTAACACAAAATACTAAGTTACTGTCATTTTCTAATTTATTTCTTACCAAAAAGGCAGGAGTCCTTTCACACACAAAGTTTTCAATGCACATTAGCTTGACCCTCTCCCTGGAGGCCCTGACTGACCCTTAACTACACAATTGTTCCTGCAAGTGTAACATCTGCAAGGTTATGATTAATTTACCTGTTCATACACATCCAGGTGTGAATCATCTGGAATGATATGTGGGCTGACAGACATACCACCTGTTTTTAGTTCTATTTTCTGGGCTTGTTCCCTGTAATCAAGGGCTCCACATCCCATCCTGTGAAAAACAAGAGATTTGTTTCCCTTTTCAGTGTATGCCAAAACCAAAATCCATGTAGCATTTGTAAAGTAATCTGTTTAGGACAATACTAATTTAGCAACTAAACAATCTGGGCCATTATCAAGCAAACATAATATTTCATGCCTTATAAATGTTTTCCACCAAGCTTTTCAATTAAAGCATCCTGTTAATTTAAAATGCTGTACTAAAAAGCATGCTTTACGTGCAGGCTTGCTACCAACTTCCATATGAACTACATTAGCAACATCACATGAGCTGTTCTCATCAATAAAAAGAACATACTCCTCCAAGCCCAGGTCACTTGTTCTGCTCTTTGCTCTTCTTTCCCCTGTGATGAGGTCACTGTTTCTGTCCCTGCAGGGCAAAACCTGACCAGAAGTCTATTCAAGTGAAAACTTTAATCTCTGCTAGGCTATTTTTCATTTACAGAAATTTTCCAATCTCTTGAGGGAACGCTTGTGTTGACACTGGGCAAAAAGGTAATGCAGAGAGCGATGAAGAAGGGGAAACAATTTGGCAACTCTAAGGAACAAAGAAGACAATTTTCTGCAGGAAACCAACTTAACAGCATTTCCCTTTTACTGTAAGAACAAATGCTGGAATTATTAAAGGCAATATTAGTATTTTGGCAAGCTGTATTACAGCCTGTTGCTTCAGCCTGTAAGAAAGTAAACCTCTCACTTGGTAATAACGTTGCAGAAGAGTGGCACATATGGTTTGAGCTCCTCAGGAAGCGTGTTCAAGCTGGAAACAGCTCGGAAATAAACCACCCCATTGGTTGGCTGAGCACAGTACTGGACAGGAATTTCATCAGCTAGGGATAAAAAAAAACAAAAGCAAAGAATAACTTTGCAGCTTCCTACTACAAACACACAAAGCAAAATAATTTCTTACAAGAACTTCCAATTAGGAATAATTTTCTGTTGGTGTTTCAGAGCCACTTCTTGTTTAAATTTTGCAGATTATATGCTGGACCAAAAGGGTTTTATTGTTTCTGCCCATGGTAAGGTAATGGACATCTGGACAATGTAAAAGAGAATTCTTCTAACAGAGGTCATATTTTAGAGGTAACATTTAAATTAAAAAAGTAGTAATTTGTTTCTGAACAAGTCAAGAAGTTTTTCCCTCTTATTTTTGCCTTCATCACTTCAAAATCTGAGGAAAGAAGCTTCTTGCACTGTACACTGTTCCTAAGCTAGGCCATTAGAATATATATGTTAGAATTTTCACAAAACCAGGTCATTTTTTGCATCAAAATTATACAGTCTTGACACTTGCTGGTAATTTTTGAAGAAAAATGTCTGTTAGAAATATACTAAAGAATGGTATTTACCTGCAAAATTTTGACAGAACTGTAACAAAATTCAGATCCACCATCTCCTATTAATCCATGGGGAAACCCCTAGCAAACTTGCACTGAAGTTATGAAGAATTACAGTAACTTTTTTTTCCCCATGTCTCCTGTATATAATATTCTGTAAAAAATGGGTAAGGAGGGACTGCAGTAAGGATGGCTTGCTGCACCAGCTGCCAAGAGTTCTGCAACCTGGGTAAGCCTTTAGAAAGTGGGGAGACTGCTCAAGAGCACTGAATGTGCCTCCCAGAGACTCCTCTGACTGCAGGGCAAGGTGGAAGTGTGCCTGCAGCAGGGAGCTGCCATCAGGAGCTCCTGCTAGCCCTGGGAAGGCCGGGAGGCTGTTCCACGTTGCCCCTCAGAGGCAGATCCACAGCCGTGTCTGCCCAGAGGGGCTGGGCTGGAGGAAAAGGAGCACAGCTATGGGCCACAAAGCCAGTCCATGTGCTGGGCAAGGGGCCAGCAGCCAGGGAACAACCCAACAGTGCTGCTCTTTGGGACACGAGACAGTGGTGACACCAACCTGTGAGCGTTGTCTCCAGCACAGTGAAGGGGATTTTGGGCTCGATGTCAGACACTTTTAAAGCTGGGAGACAAGAGGTATCCTGAGGTTTGCTTTGAAGAGCAATTAATTCCAAACCTGGTAAGGAGAGAATACCAAATTGTCATTTTCAGCTTGTAGTGAAAACCTAAAACCTACTGAGATGATGCAGACCAGAAAAACTCAAGTTTGGAGTCCTCTATCTGCAATTTTGCAAATATTCTACTAAAGCAAATTCTGCAGATTATCATGTAACAACAGCAAACAGAACACTCTTGTTAGATTATCTTTCCAATCCCCTCTTCAGAACCTGTTTACAGTAACATGTAATTTAATCTTTGAAGAAGTGACACCTATCTGTCCTGTCACTCAGTTTTGCAAGCACCGACCCAGACCTGGCAGATAAGAAGCTTCTTTCTAACCCAGTCCACTCCAGTTCTTACTCAAGTGCTGTCAGAACACTGATGCAGCTAAACTGTTGTGATTACTTTCACATTTCAGCCTTTCAGATACTAGCTGGTCACCTCTGAATGCTCTCCAATTTATCTCTGTAAGTAGAAAGCCTCCTCTGATTTTGTGCTCTCCTATCTCCTGTCACGCACCAAAGCTTCAGAAGATTAACGCCACATGTCTGGAGGATTTCTGTTACTAGACACTGCTTTTACAAAATTAGATGACTGCCCACGGTTTTCAAGTGCAAGTTATTCTCCAGAATAAGTTAAACACAGCATTACTTTTATAGCTGGCTTTTTAACCAGAAAATATAAGAAATATAATTACAAAATATAAGTTTTACAGGAGCATGGAGCAGACCTCATGCCCATAAATTAACAGCTTCAAGGTATATGATGCTATGTAAGTATCTGAAGGGAGGGTGCTAAGAGGATGGGCCAGGCTCTGCTTGGTGGTGCTGAGCAGAAGGACAGGAAGCAATGGGCAGAAACTGATTCACAAAATAGTTCCAATTGAACATGAGGAAGGACTTCTTTACTGTGCAGTGACCAAGCACTAGCACAGACTGTCCAGAGAGGCTGTGGTGTCTTCTTCACTGGAGATATTCCAGAACCCTCTGGATGCAATCCTGTGCCATGTGCTTTAGATGTCCCTGCCTGAGCAAGGAGGTTGGCCCAGATGACCAACTGTGGTCCCTTCCAATCTGACCCATTCTGGGATTCTCTGAATTCATCCTCCACTTACTGCCAGTTAACATGGCAAAGAATAAGCAGATTGGTATTTTAAAACAACTTCCTTTTGTCTGCCCTAATGAAGATGCTGATCATTCTATTTTTGCGTGTTAAAACTAATGGAATATACCAATCATACAATGTAGTGTAAGCACTGCACTGCATAGCCCTGTAGCACATACACACACATTTTCAAATAAAAAAACCCACCCCTTTCAGAGCAAATGCTGGAGAGTGCCTGAGAATTTAAAATATTCTACAGAACACCAGCTAAAAAACTGTTATACAAATAAAAATGTGAAAAATCAAGATAACCTTTTTCAAAGATTTGGGTTTTTTCTTCTTCAGAAAGTGCATTGACCTTTTTTTGCAGCTTTTCTGCTTCCATTTTAGCTTGTTTATCGTGGTAGTCTTCCTCTGGACTCATTGACAGAGTCAATTTGTGTGGATTATCCTGCAGAAATACATCCCAAAACAAAGCATTATTAATTCTGAGTGCAACTTCCTTGCCTCAGATTACTGCTCCATCAGCAGTAATAAAACAGCCTGTGCATCACTCAGCCTGCATGTTATCAAAAGTAACCCAACCACACAGACTGAACCCTTGGTTTCATACAGGAGAAGCTGCTGCATGGGTGGGGAAGAGGCAGCTCACCACAAGAGCAAGCACCAACAGCCTTCTGCAAAGTTTCAGTCTGGAGTCAGAATCCCTCAACAGCACACAGTACTCATTAGTTTAATTACATCAAGGTTAAACAACTGTACATAACGCTACAGAGCTACATGCTGTAAGTTTTATCTGGAGAGTGTTCTAAGATGGGCAATTTTGTTAAATGCAGGAGGGTTTGATTAAACACCTCTTTCAACCTGCCCAAGCTTGAGTGCACAGAGATCCCATATGATGTAAAATGTGCAAGCCTTATCCTGCTCAGAAATGCTTTACACATCAGCCTTGCTGCCACAGAACTCCAGGCATTATGCAAGCGTCACAACTGCTGTTGAATTCTTGTTTATACCAGACTGTGGAATTTTAGTATCAAAATTACTCAAGCAGCTTCCATTTCCATAATAGGAAAGGGAGGCCAGTCAAAAGACAGTGACTTGAAAAACTGCCCATTTCAGTGTAGGAGTCAAACAGCAACACCTGCCACTGACAGACACTGCCAACAATTTGGGACAATGTAATCAGATTCTGTTTTATGAGTTTATCTACCCGTGCCTGTGTGAAAAGACTACAGAAACCTGACTACAGAGTTAAAGAGGGAAATGCAAAATTAACCAGCCATAGTAAAACAGACAGGATGAATGGCATTCTCCCCCCTGCTCCCTGCCTGTCTGCTTTAATAATTTCCCAGCACAAGGTACAACAGTGCATAATCTTATGATGTAAGAATATCCAACTATTCTCATCATTTCCTGCCGGGTCATGCCTTTGCCTCAGCCCCCTCAACAGAACTGTACAATAAAGAAAATTCACAAAAATACTGCACTTGTATTTCTTCCCTACAGACGCCGAAACTTTAACAGCTCCCTATTACCTCCAGACACTAGTAATGCCTTTAGGAAAAACTGATTTCAGTTGATGCCAGTGTCTCTTGTTGCTTTTGAGTATATTAGAACCAAGACTTACTCCAATCAGGGTGACAGTTACTTTAAATCTGCCTTTCAAAACAACTTAAACAAGTTGATTAGGAAAAAAAAAAACCAAAACAAATAGATACTCACAAAAAAAAGCAAACAAACAAAACAAAGCCAACAAAACAAACAAAACCCACAAAAAACCCACACCACTTTTGCATTGCTATCACTGGATTTTTTTTTTCTGGCATTAACTAATTCAGGGCTTCAGAACTATTCAGTGTTATAATGCCTTTACTGGTTATTTTTTATTTCTACAGAAACTCCAGAAGAACATACAGAGAGGAAAATAAGAAAAAGAGCAGAAAGTAATTGGCACTGACAGCAAAATTCAGACAGCAGTTCAACGAACATGAGGAGAATCAAGACAATCTTACTTGTAACCAAACCCTTTGCAAGGAAAAGGACATACACCTTGCTATGGCAATACTAAAAGAACACGTAACTAGGTCCATAATTCTCTCTTCACATCTAAACTTCTCATCAGGAATCACCCAAGTGCATCAGGAATCACAGTTCGGTAAAATATTAGCATTTTATTAGTTTTCTATTCAGTGTGGTTCCAAATGACCAACCAGATTTTTTTTTTCACTTTGAAAAGTTTTCACTTAAACCATTTAAAATTAATATGCTTCATTCAAATGTGCTGCTGTTCAACCTACACCTAGAAACAGGCAATATGGTGATAAAAAATTAGTCTTCAGTTTAACTTCAAATACCAAACTGTGATTTAAAAATTAATACAAGATAACTTTCCATACGTTTGCCTACCTTGAAGTATGTTTTAACTTTTTCTTGAAGAAATTTGGGATTTTCTTTAAGACACTGCCTGAACCGAGAGACTTTATCTGCAATCTTCAGAAGCTCCACTGGATCCCCATCTTGATTCCAACATGACGCTATGTACTGAACAGGAAAGAAAAATTAGGTAAGCAGGACAATCCACCTGCATTTCTCTAACTGACAGGATCTGTGTTCCAAAACCACCTTATCACTTATACTTGAATAGCAGACACAGAATGAAGAGTGCTAATGTAGCTGTAGGGGGAAAAATATTATTCAGATTAAGGTTCTATTCCATCATCTCCTGTGTCCTGTTCTCTCCATTCTTGCCTCTAATTTCATCAAACCAAACTAACTTTTTTTTTTATTATTACTATTTTTTTTGCATAGGTGTGTATACCTGGAAATATACTGAAGTATTCTTTACTCCCTCACATTTACATTTTTTCAGCTCAAAAAAGAAGGAAAACAGAAACAGAAGGTAGAAACAAAGCAGTACATATATACAACAGTCTTGTACCAGCTAGATGAAATCACTTATAGGAAGGTGACTCAAACATGTAAAGTATGTGAAATAGATGGTACTCTGGAGAAAGAAAATACTAAGTAACCAGAAATATCTCCAGGACATTTCTTTTATTCTCTAATTTGAGACTATCAAGTTTGCTCAAGTTGCTACCAAAAGTTCTCCAAAAACAGAAGTGTAAGATAACAAAACCTTCTCCATTTCTACTCTGTGTGAATGTGGAAAAAAACAAAACTAAAGCAAAGTATAAAAATCCCAAGACATATGAAAAAAAAAAAAGCTTCTAACTGTCAAATCCACCTTCTCTTTTCTTACCTCTTTAATTACAAGCAGGTATCATAAGCCTTCAGCATTTTTTAGTAATAACGGTTTTCATCTATTCTGTGGAAATTCCCTAATATGATACAAAGCACAGTATACTTTTATAAGATGCTTGAGTTAATTTCCTTGAAATAAAAGTAGTCACTCTATTTGAGGCTTCTGTGGGGTCATTACAATAATTCAGTGCTGGTTCTCAGTAGGCAACTTAAAAGTTTAACCATACATCTAAGAGCATTGTCCAAGCAGTACTTGAAAACTGACAGGCTTGGGGCCATGATCACTTCTTTGGTGTCATGGTTCATCCCTGGCTGGCAGCTCAGCTCCACACAAACACTCACTTCCTGCTCTCACAGCACGATGTGGGGGGACGATCAGAAGGGTCAAAGTAAAGGAATTCATGGGTTGAAATAAATGCAGTTTAACAGGTAAAGCAAAAGCTGTGTGCAAGCAGACCAAATCAAGGAATTCATTCCCTGCTTCCCATGGGCAGGCAGATGTCCACCATCCCCAGGACAGCAGGGCTCCATCACATGTGATGGTGACTTGGGAAGACAACCACCGTCACTCCAAATATCCCCTCCTTTCTTCTTCCCTCAGCTTTTACTGCTGAGCATGATGTGGGACATCCCTTGGGTCAACTGGGGTCAGCTGTCCCCTGGTGTCCCCTCCCAGCTCCTTGTCCATTGCCAGCCTCCTTGCTGGTGGGGTGGGGTGAGGTGAGAAGCAGAGAAGGCCTTGACACTATGCCAACAATGAGCAGTAATGAAAATACCCGTGTTATCAGCACAAACAGGGAACACAGCCCCCTTCCAGCCACTGGGAAGAGATTTAACTCTACCCCAGCCACCTGGGAGAGCTTGTTCCAATGTTTGACCACCCTCTCGTGAACAGCTTTTTCCTAGTATCAAAACAGATGTTGCCTATCTTGACTTTCACGAGATCTTTGACAGTCCCACACAACACCCCTCATCACTAGACTGGAGAGATATGGGTTTGACAGATGGACTATTGGCTAGATGGTGACATGCAAGCAGTTGCATGTCCAATGGCCAGCATCCAAATGGCTATCAGTAACAAGTGCTGTCTGTCCCTCAGGGGTCTGTACCAGGTCCAATACTATGCAACACCTTTATTAATTACACAGCCAGTGGCACAGAGGGTTTGCACTCAGCAGGTTTGCAGATGACACCAAGCTGAGACGTGTGGTAGACACTCTGGAGGGAAGGGATGCCATCCAGAGGGACCTGGACAGGCTTGAGGAGTGCACTCAACGTTAACATCACGAAGTTCAACAAGGCCAAGCGCAAGGTCCTGCACCGGGGCTGGGGTGATGACCAATAATCAGCCCAAGTTGCGTGGTTTAAGGTTTGAAAGCAGACCTGCAGAGAAGGGCTTGGAGATATTGGTAGATGACAAATTGGAAATGAGACCACAATGTGCGCTCACAGCCCAGCAAGCTGATTGTATCCTGGGATGCACCAAAAGAATCAGGGCCAGCAAGGCAAGGGAGGTGATTCTGCCCCTCTACTCCACTCGCATTAGACCCCACCTAAAGTACTACATCCAGCCCTGGGGCCTGCAGTGCCAGACAGACATTGACCTGTTCAGAGTAGATCCAGAGGAGGACCACAGAAATGATCAAAGGGCTCGAACACCTCTCCTACAAAGACAGGCTGAGAGAGTTGGGGTTTTTCAGCCTGGAGAAGGAGGTGGCTTTGGAGAGACTTTATTGGGGCCTTTCAATATAAGAAGGGGGCTTACGTGAAGAGAGACTTTTTACCACAACCTTTACAGACAGGACAAGCAGCAACAGTTTTAAATTGAAAGAGGGCAAATTTAGATTGGACATAAAGAAGAAATTCTTTACTATGAAGGTGGTGAGACAGTGGAACAGGTTGCTGACGGAAGCTGTGGGTGCCCCATTCCCTGGAAGTGTTTGAGGACATGTCAAAAGTGCTCTGAGTAACTGGATCTAGTGAATGATGGCCCTGCTTATGGCAGGAGGTTGGAACTAGATAATCTTCAAAGGTCCCTTCCAACCCAAACCTTTCTACAATTCTATGATCATTCTAGTTATAACTAGGCCCCTTTCAGGTCCTCTTTAAAGTCAACTTCTGAAACATGACTTCAGGGAAACACACCGAAACACAACTCTCCTCTGTGGGAATATTAACACTAAATGCTGCAAGACTGGTCTTTAAAAGCAAGAAATATTTAGGAGCTTTCTGTTCTAGAATAAAGGCATAGCAGCTGAATCAACTTCAAGACTTAAAAATGTTGAAAGATGAAGTTATATGCGTAAATATTTCATCAGACAGAATTACTCACATCTGAGGACATGCCAGAAAGTACCGGCTATCAAAGTCAAGCCAATTTGCCAGATTTACCATGAAACATGACAGGCACTTAAATATCCACAATTTGCCTATTTGGCTGCATGGCAATCTGATTTGAAACAGCTTTTGTTTGTGCTCTCCCACGTACAAATCTCCTGTTACTCCAGGGCTCTGCTTCTTTGCCTAACTTTATGTAACCAGGAATGAAATCCTGCTCATGCAAAGAATATGCACCACCTGAGGGACAGAAAGCAAAAGAGCCACTAAGCAACTGAGGTTGCTGCAGAGCAGAAAGGAGTAGAGGAGATTAAAGAATGAGTGGCTCCAGGAGACCCCGATTTCCACAGTGACTGTAAATACTACACCTCACTCATTCCAAATATGACTTGCAGACCTTCAAGACACAACATTCTGCTGTATAATGTGTTTTTCATCACAGTTTGGCATGTCAATTTGAGGCCAAGAATTAGATTAGTGTACATTTTCCCTTGTGACTCTGGAAATTAACTTATAGCGGTACAATCCTAAAGTCCATAGAAGAATACAGTCCTTCTATTTGGCTTTTAGAAAACACACAAGCATCTATCCAAAACACACAGTTCCCAGAGCCAGTATGATATGCCCCTCACAGAAGAAACCAGTGCAACTGCGATCAAAGCTGCTATTCAGGCAAAGACAACAGGCTCGCTGCCTGATTAACTCGTACAGTGGGAAGTCCACAGACAGTCTGACAGCTACTGAAAAGAAAGAAGAAGGATGTACACAATATGACAAAGGAAGAGCCCTTAAGTGGAAAGTTTTACATATCAAGAGCCTACAAAATGACTCCGTATTTTATAAAGACATCAGTAGTAGATTTTTTTTTTAACCATTCTTAAAAAAACTCACACACAGACTTACAGATGTCAGGGCAAGTCCAAAACTTGTAGACTGATGCTTCAACTGTATTTCAATTTTGTGAAGTAGAGCTTCAATCCGATCTTCTTCAAATCCTTTCCTGTGGGAAGGGGTGATGAGAGAAGGAAAACATATCCATTAACACTGACCACTTTAAGTGAAGTTATGAAAATTAATTACTATATCAATAAAGGAAGCATTAAAAAATGTCTTTCACACTGAATTAAATTGATATGAAATAATTTTATGTTATGTCATTTAGAGAAACTGAACTAACATTATTTATCTTCCAAAGGTTACGCTGATGAGAATAAGCTGCAATAAAGGAAGTAGCAGATGCAAGTTTAAAGAGTATTGAACAATATAACTTCTGCTTTGGTGCCTTTATTGTAATATAACTAGATTTTTAAGGCATGTTATTATATAAAAGTCTGTATTAGAACATGCCTAATATTATATTAACTAAGAGTATTCTTAAAAATTTAGTACTACTCACGCAATAACTTCATCAACTGTTCTATCAATTATCTGTTTCACAGTATCAATGTCTCTTTCAGCAATACCCTGTAGTCCCACACTGAAATAAGCTTCTCTTGTTGAGCCATTAAACCTAGAATAAAACACACCCAGCTCAGTGACAAGTACTAAAACTTAAGCATTAAAGCTGCCAACAAAGGCAGAAGGGGAAAAACACCTGTCATTTCCATATACACACACACACAAGATTGTAAAAGCTAGATAGAAAGTAAAATAATTACCAAAGAGGCAAGAAATGGAACTTAAAAGCATTTTTTCCCATTTCAGTAGTAGTGGCCACTGTTAAGAAAACATACAGCATATGGTTTTAGAGAAAGAAGAACAGCTACAGAAGTAAAGATGGTATTTTCTGTTCATCTTCCCATTCATCTGTAACTTCTTTCAGGTAAAGAAATCTTCTTTTTAAGGTGAAAATTTTAGCTGCATGTTACACCAAACATACATTCTGCTTAAGAAGGTGAGTGTAATGGTACTTCTAAAGCAGTATTTGCAAAGTAAGTGGTTACAGTGATGTTTTCCATGTTTGCTGCAATTATTATCAACTGTATTAAAAAAAAATTTCAAGCATAAAGACAGTTGTGTCCAAGCTGTCAGGTAGGGTCAATCACAGAGCTCATCTTTAGAGACAAATTGGCACTTGCAGAAATACAGAACACCTTGCAGTTCTAACCAAAGCCAACAAAAAAGCAATAGGTGCTCATCCACTTATGAACAACCACTATTCCATGTCTAAAAACCACAGAAAGAATTCAGAGGCAGACTCAGGCACTGGATTCTGAAATACTCATCTCTAGACTAAAACTTAATCTTGTCGATTCATCAGTACAGTCATTAAGGCAAATTAAAGCCAGCTTACTGAACAGTTCAACAACAGTTCAATCCAGCCAACCTGCAAAAGGCCCATATGACAAAAAATACAACATAATCTCTTCTTGTGTCTTCATAATCTACTTCAGTGTCTAAAGATGGATTTCTACTGCCATGCTCTGGAATATTAAGACGTCTACATGGCACTGGCATGCATGAGACAGGACTTGCAGGAAGCCAATTACTTCATGTAAAGAAGGTCAAGCCAGGCAGAGTAAGACATTAAAATCACAGGTGAGCATAATAAGGTTTCCCACTCAAACACTTGAGAGTGTCACTGGAGAAAAAGGCATGATTTTTGTCATCCTCAAGTCTAAAAATCAGTCAGATGAATCGTGCCTGGAAGGCACTTCTTTATTTGTGCTGACAAAAGAGGAGAAACGCGATGAGCAGCTGAGCCCAACTCTGGCGCAGACAACACGCCCACCCTCAGCCTGCAGCGCAAAGGGCGCTCAGGAGATGGGCTGGGAGGTGCAGCTTGAGCAAGTGTCAGCTGAAACTCCCTTCTGTACTGAGCTGATGGCAAGTTAACAGCACCTAATTGCTCAAAGGCGCGTTTCTGACAAACCTGCCTACTACTAAACCACAGAATTAGGGCAAAAAAAGCAACACAGTACAGAAAAGAGCTCACAAACTCTTCTGAGTAATACTTAACGTCCAGGATGAAAAAACCAAGCAAATTAAGGCACAGAAGGTATTCCATGTTTTACTCTATCTATCCATTTTTATCTATTTTTATTTAGCTGTAGACACTAGAACTTTGATTAAACCAACGTAGCGTCTATCCAAGTACTCTGACAAGACAAAAGTTACATTTGAGAATGCTTTACAGTTCACCTGGAGAAACTCTTAAGATGTTTTAATATTAAAATAAGATTATTCTGGTATAAAATGCCTGTATGAGAGATGAGTTCTTCCAACTTAATAGTACTTTTCAGCTTTTCTGTATTGCTTAGAGTGATGAAATGTGAATCGTAACACTTACCCAACATCAGGAGAAAAATCCGTACCAACTCCAGACTCAATTAAGGCTTTGTAAAAAGGAGAATTAGGCCCATCAACCAACAGTGAAGACAACAGGCTTAGGGTGAATGTTTCAAAAGTGTCTGTAATACTGAAGAAAAACTATTAGCTCTTAAAAACCATAGGGGACACCCAGTATCACTAAGTCCATTTCAAAAGAACTAGAAAACAAAGGTAGAGGGAGCAAGGGAGAAATAATTGTCAGCTACGAACCCTGCATCAGACCTTAGGGAACTAGGAGGGCTCTGTGTCTTTCACTTGTTATAACTACCAGGAAAACAATTTAAATTGGGCTGCAAGGGGAGGTAAGTTAGTAGTAAGGTCATACAGAACAGCTTGCACATGGCAGGGCATTAAAAGGAACATAATGTTCAAATGTCTCATCCACTGAACAGTTCTGTAAACTAACACCTGATTTTCCTTTTGTCTGCTAAAGCAAATTTTCTTTAGCAATTTAACTTCTATTTACTAAAACAAGATTTGCCTATTTTTCCATTGCATTATTTCCCTTAAAAGATGACATTTATCAAGAGGGATTGGAGACAAGAAACATGCCTGCACCTTGCTTAAAAACCTAAAACAAACCTTTCATTCAGAATTTCATTTTGATATACTTACTCTGTCAACAAGTAGCTGACACTGACAGTGGTCTGCTTGGAAGGATCAGCAGCAAAGGAGTCTAAGCCACATGTTACCCTGTGTTCTCTCTATGAAGTGTAATAAATGATACACACTAAATTCAGAGCAGAAGTTACAAACAAAAAAATGACTGCTTTCATCTTCATAGCATCATCTTTCCAATGATTTAAAATAATTTTAAAGATTCTCATGAATAAATTCAAGATCCATGAGCAAATACACAAATATAGGACATCTTGAAAAATCTGAGTGGTATGTCAATTTTTTAAAGCGGACAATATAGGAGAGGTTGAAGAAAGTCTGGCCATAAATAACATTCTGAGATGTTTTTCAAGGAAATGTTTACACTTCTGGACAAGCCAGAGACAAAAAGGAGGTGGGGGGAGGGAGACAACATGAAAATTATTTTTGACACCACTGTTTGGAAGATTAGACACCATTAGAAAGCATATTTCCTGACACTAAGTATAAGTATTTCTTTCATTAGCCCTAAATGCTTTCCATTAGTAAGTTCTTCAGTGCTTCAAATGACAAGGGACTTGAAAAATGGAAATAAATAAAACAAACAACTGCAGGCAATCATTACCTTACTGAAACTCAAAAGCAACTGTAATTTTTCCCCACTGTGACAAAAAATAAAAATACTTCAGCTCATTTACACAATTCTAAACTAAAGAGTTACTCCAGCAGGTTGGGTTAAAATATTAACTCGGGTTTTTTTTGGTTTACTGGTTTTTTTCATTTTTTTTTTTTTTTACTTACAGGCTTTGCCCAGAGTTTCTGTTTTGGGATGTCAGTATTTGATTCAATTCTTTCAAATTTTACCAATGCTTCCTCATGTATTTGCTTCAGATGTTGCTCCAGTGGAAAATTACCATAAGTGAAAAATCTGCATGTCAAATAAAATACTGGGATTAAGCATGTGATTTAATATGAAATTTATAGTAGCAACTTATACTATACTCTGAATTTCATGTGCTTTCCAGTAATTCAGTTACATCTGGAGTGGAACATAGTTTGGTGGGTCTTCAACCTAGGGGTCTTACAATCTGCAACATATATAAAACTCACAGCTCTCTTGATAAAAATCCACATTTCTCAGCTTGTGGGCCACAAAACACCTTATTATTTTCACTATGTTCGGTTTTATTATGCTCAAATTTGTTCAGTTGCAGGATATACAATGTTCCAGAAAAAAAAATATTAGTAATTGAAGCCAGAAACCTTGTGCTCCTAAGTTTCAGAAGACTAAATTCTTACCATCCTCACACTTTAAGTATAAAACACAATGATCCTTGTTGTGGGTTTTGTATGTCTATAAAAGATGGCTGGGTTCCATGGGTCACTTCACCAAACACATTCCTGTACCTACAAGACTTCCACTGGACCAAATATGAGCACAAGGTATGCCTCAGGAAAATCTCATCCCCTGATTACAATCTCAACACAAGTACAGCAGAACACTTGGGATAATGAGAAGAATCAACGGATAGTAAATTCACTGTCATGACACAAGCTGATGTTCCACAATTAATCAGAGTAACAGCCCAACCACAAAACTAGTACAGAAGAAACAACTATTGACCTGCATGTAACTTTCAAATTGGCTTCCAGTTTAAATACCTTATCACTACCAACCAGATCAGTACTTGAATCAAATGACTATCCGTTATTTAGAACCCACCACAGTAATACATGAAGCAGGAGGAAATGAAATCATTCATTTGTAACTTTTAACTTAATCTGTGTTACTTCAAAGAGGACAGGAACTCTTAGATTCATCTGTGCTGATTGTGTCTTAACTCCCTAACATTACTGCTAAACACTTATTAGTCTGCTCTCTTTCCCCCCAGCTCGTATGAGTTCAGATCAATCAAAAATCCCCAAAACATATCCTCATGATCAAGCAAACAGACAAATCTGAGAATATCAGCCACTTTTCTTTCCTGCTTTCAACTCACTCTTCACTGCTCTTCCTAGAATAAATTCCTTGCTTCCATGCTGTTCTAGCTGCTGTAGGGCACAGGTTATCTTTATTGCTGGCCATATGGATAAAAACACTGTGCTGCTGGTTTTCCTCTCACAAAAATATAAACAAAGCACTAACACAATAACCTAGGAAATTAGTCACCAGTTTCACATACCTAGAATTGCTTGGATGATAATGTGTGGCGTGGAACTGCTTAAGCTGCTCCCATGTAAGGTCAGGAATACATAATGGATCTCCACCAGATATGACACCGTAAGTGTGATCAGGAAGGATTTTATTTTGCAGGTGCTGTGCAAATATCCTCTCATTATCTGTCTTAATAGGAAAACACCACATTTCAGTGAAAGCCATCAAAACATATTTTAAAGACAAAAGGTGCTCAATAATAAGACCTCAGAGCTCCAACTTACACAACCTCCTCCCAAAAGCAAGTTCTGCAGTCCCACATACTTTAATAAAACTAGCTACATTTCCATGCGAATATAAGAGAATACTTTACAATAAAATCCATTACCAAGGTACTTTTTTATACGTAAACAAACTTTTGACAGGCTAACTTAAAAAAAAAAACTATGCAACACCGTTGACTTTACTGAGGACTTATATTTTCAGAAGGAGGAACGGGAATCTCTGGTGCAATAACGCCATTGATAACCTACAGCTGAAGCTACTTTATCATCTGTAAGATCTTAAACCAAGCATTCACAAAACTTACAAATGCCCCTTTCATTTCATTAAAAACAACTCCTTTGAAGACTAGAGGTGTCTGAGGATCAGATGGGTTCTCATGTTCTAACCTCCAACCTTCTTGCCTGAAAAATTAATAACAACAAGTGTTGAGAGTTTTAAACATTTGTTGATTTTGGGGGGCTTTTTTTTTTTTTAATTTAAGGTTTGTGCACAACTCAAACTGTCTTACCAGAAATCTAGTTGACGTAAACATGGAAAGAAAGCTGCATCCAAGTACACCGACAGGAGATTCTGAAAGTCCTTGGGATTTTGTGTTGAAAATGGATAGAGTGTGTAATCACTAGCTGCATATAAATAAATGTAAAAAAAAATCAGCATTTTAGAAAGTCCAAGATGCATTTTGCCCTCATTGATTTTTAATTTCTCATCCGTATAAATAACTGGAAGAGAAGAAACGTACTAAATGAAATATATTTTTGCTGAGGAATACATAGATATTTAACACTGCAGCTATTTTACCATGGAAACTTTGCTTCAGCCATATATCCATATAAATAATTAAATGTACTGTTGTATACTATAAAGCTCCAGCTCTACTGGGATTTTGTAACTGACAAATGAACAAGATTTATTTTGTTGTCTTGCCTTATAATTTTTTTAGTATCTCACTCACAACATTCACACCTAATAATAATGGCTCCCCAAAGTCAAATTAAGGAGAGCCAACAGACAGCTCTACTGCAATAAAACATCATGCATTTTAAGTGGTATTACTTCCTTTGGGCTTACCTGTGAATGCATTCATAAAAGTGGACAGTGACCTGTTTAACATTTTAAAGAACGGATCTCTGCAGGGATACTTTTGGGAACCGCATAACACAGTGTGCTCCAGAATATGTGGAACGCCGGTGCTGTCCATTGGAGTGGTTCGGAACTGGATACTGTAAGAGAGAGCATGGAGAGAGAAAATCATGTGTGAGAAGTCCACCCACTCCTACCTGCACCTGTGATTTATGGGAGCATCATCACTGGCTAATAGCTAACGTGGCACACACCAGGATGCAGAGCTTGAGTTCTTCAGGCTCCTGAGTGCTCAGCCATCTTTTTCAGAGGGTGTACAGCCTCTGCACTTCTATTTCTAGAGCTAGTACAGAAGTTTTCAGCACACAAGTAAATAAACTTCATGGAAGGTTATGGTTCCATAATCTCTGTCTTTGAAAGTTTTCCAGGCAGGGACTCCACCTGAATTAAATATTGACCCTGTTTTGAGCAGAAGACTAAACAACAGACTTCACGACATCTGCTCCAACCTGAAAAATTCTAAGAAGCCCCACAAAGGAAGTACTGTCCTCCCTGTTATCACAGAATAATCCAGTCATGATCCAAGATTACAACTGAAAAAACACACGGCGATGCTGAGATTGAATGTGTAATACCTATATTAATGTTTTACCTGAACAGATTGTTGGAGTCCTCCCGAGCCACATGTAAATACCTGGCTCCTGTACCATCATGACTAAGCTTCACTGCAGTCAGGAACAGCTCAGGAACAGCTGTCACCTGCATTGAAAGAAAATATCTGTATTGCAGTGTGACTTCAACTAGGTCAAATAAATTGTGCATGACACAGGAATGTTCAGCTTGTTGATCCTGTACATAATACTGGCTTATATGGTATTAAATTAAATGGTATTTAATGGTATTAAATTTTTGCTCCTATGGTTTGAGGGGAAAAAATAATTATGCAAATGGAAAATAAAATTTAAATGAAATTTATAACCCAATGAAAGTATACTACAACCAAAGAACCATACTCTTATAGTATAGATAAAAATTCAATCAGAAATACAAAAACAAAAGGCATATATTCAAATGTCAGTGGCTAGGGCACAAAAGAAAAAGCAAGGACCCTGTTCTACCACTAGCTCTGTCACTAGCCATGACTTCTCACAAATAACCTTTACTCTCGGTTTCTGTTTTTTTCTTTAAAAAAGTAAAAAGAAATTAAACATATTTCCATGGCAGGATTTCAACAGAGGTATTAAAAGCAGCTTAGGAGATAAAATATAACTTCAGTGCGTTTAATAAAACACATTCACACAGTGAAGTTCCAGTATCTGTCAGGACTTTTAGAAGGCCAGACCGAATGGTCACATCTGCAGCAGACACATAAGCTTCTGGGGTGTGTTTTTTATTCTAGATTTAACTCCCTGTAATACGTATTAATGGCACCTGAAGTATTTGTTTCCAGAGAATTAACTACAAGGAACTCCTGTATCATTTTTATGACTGACCACCCAAAGCACGTATTTAATCTGCAGACCGCCGGCCTCACCTAGGCGTTTTCCAACCACGGGGAAGTTTATGTACACAAACAGAGGAAACGCAAGCGGCGGGCGACGCTCACCTGCTTTACGGTGAAGCCGTGGATCTGCTCGCCCACCCGGTACTGCAGCGCTCTCTCATTCGCGGCCACGCTCTTCCACCGCCACGACCTGCGACTCAAAGACCTGAAACGACACAATTCCCTCTAAACAAACGCGCTCCTGACGGTGGTGCCACAGCCGCGACCGACACCGGCCCTCACGCCCGGGGGCTCCGGCGAGGGCTTCCCCGAGGAGCAGGGCCCAGTGCCCCGGGCAGAGGCTCGGAGCTCCGCGTCCCTCGGCCGAGCCCCAGGGCCGGGGCAGCGCAGGGGGAGAGTCCCCGCCCGCTCCCCGCTCGCTCACCGGCCGCGGCCCAGCAGCCCCCGGTAGCGGCTCCACATGGCGGCGCGGGGCCAGGCGGGCCGGGCCGCACAGCGTAGCGCAGTGGTACCAGCGCAGGCGCCGCCGCCCCGCCCGCATTGGCGGCGGCCCCGCGGCTCCG
>VZTE01006125.1:0-33531 GCA_013397775.1 Eulacestoma nigropectus | reverse complement strand
CGGGGAACGGCCCGGAGCGGGGCTGGGGACACGGGGAACGGCCCGGGGCCCGGCGGAGACTCGGGGAGCGGCCCGGGATGAGGGGGGACTCGGGGCACGGCCCGGAGCCCAGGCGGGACTCGGGGCACGGCCCGGGGTCCAGGGGCTGCGCCTGGCCCTGCGCCGAGCGGGGCAGCGGCGGGGAGACAGCAACCGGAGGAGTTTGTCCGGCCAGTTTATCAGTTCGTTAAAAGAGCAGAAGGGAATGCCCAGAGGAGCTGTGGCTGCCCCATCCCTGGAAGTGTCCAGGGCCGGGTTGGACGGGGCTTGGAGCAACCTGGGATAGTGGAAGGTGTCCCTGCCCACGGCGGGGGGTGGAACGAGATGAGCCTTACGGCACCCTTCAACCCAAACCAGTCTGAGATTCTATGATTCTGCTAGTCTATGAAGTGTTTTTAATATTGCTAGTAGAAAATGAAGAATTGTGCAGTTGGGAATTAGGCAGGGGCTGTTTAATTGACCCTGAACCTCCCTTCACTCTGACATCTGCCTGCATGTCTCCTTGGGGTCATGGGAAAAGAAATTCTTTCAAGGATATAATTCTGCCACTGGACTTGAAATGTCTTTTCTGAGATGTGATGAAACACACAGTAGAGTCACAACTTCCCTGCAGACAGCTGGAGCAGCCTTTGCTTCATGCAGAGTTGCCTGTGTTGTCAGCTCCCTTTACCTGTGTCCTGTGAAGAGCAGAGGGTGACAGCAGTCTCTAGGCAAGATCTCTACACGTTGGTGGCTCTTCTGAAGCAGGAGCAAATGCTAGAGATAATTCTGTCTGCCTATCTGCAGCTCAGTCCACCTAACCAGCTGTCTTTGTCTGCACATACAGCTGTATCCATGCATCCATCCATCCGTCATCTTTCCCCCAGACCTCAGTCTGTCACTGAGTCACAGAATCTTTAAGTTTGAAAAAGACCTCAGAGATCATCGTGTTTGACTGAACACCACCACATGAGCTAAATCATTGCACCAAGTGCCATGTCCAGTCTCTTTTCGAGCGCTTCAGGAGTGGTGACTCCCTTGCTTCACTGAGCAACCCACAGCTGTCCCTATCCCTATCCACCAGCTCCATAAGAGTGCCGTGTCCTGTGGTTAAGCAAGGAAGAAACGGGATTTCTAGGAGGAGCCAGCTTGGAAATCTGAGAGACTCAAGAGTTATTTGCACAGGAAGATGGATCTCTGTGCTTCACAGGATGAAAGGTGGAGATGAGCAGCTGGTTTCTGTGTGGCACGTGCCGTCAGGTGGGTGGGTGAGCCGGAGCTGCTCTCCAAACAGCGTGGCCTGCTCAGCCTCTGTTTGCTGGGTAGGTCATGATGGTGGTGAAGTGACCTTCAAAGATGACCTTGTTCAACCCCCTTAGGAACATCTTTCAATAGACCAGGTTGCTCAAAGCCCCATCAAACCTGGCCTTACACCTTTCTAGTGATAGGTCATCTACAACTTCCCTGGGCAACCTGCGCCAGTGTCTTACCACCCTTTTATTAAAAAATTCTCGTTTACATATAATCTAAATCTCCCTTCTTTCAGTTCAAAACTGTAAACCCTGTCCTGTCACCACAGGTGTCACGCCAGGTCCTGTTAAAAGGTCTTTCAGTCATACTCTTAAGTATCCCTGTTTATATTGAAAGGCTGCAGTAAGGTCTCCCCAGAGCCTTCTCTTTCCCAGGCTGACCAACCCTGGCTGTCTTGGGCTGTCCCCTTAGCAGAGATGCTCCAGTCCTCTGAGCACCTTGGTGGCCTCCTCTGGACTCAGTCCAAGGTCTGTGTCTTTCTTGTTCTGGCGGCCCCAGAGCTGGAAGCAGCACTTCAGGTGCAGTCCCAAGAGCACAGTAGTTGGGGAGAATCACCTCCCTTGGTGTGGTGGCCACGCTGCTTCTGATGCAGCCCAGGATGTGACTGACTTTCTGGGCTGTAACTGCTCATTGCCAGCTCAATTTTTCATCCACCAATATACCCAAGTCTTTTTCTGCAGGGCTGCTCTCACTGCATTCATTCCCTGTACTGATATTGGAGGTTGCCCCTACTCAAGTGGAGGACCTTGCACTTGGCCTTTTCGAACTTTATGTCCCAATCTTGTTCACCAGATGATTTTGTTTTAGTGATGGGCAGACAAACCAAGCACAGATCCACGCTACGGAACAGGGTTACCTGAAAGCTCTGGGCTGCCCCTGACATGCTGCAATGGTCTGAGTGAGCAGAAAAGAAACTGATATTACAATAGTGGCTGTTGGAAAGTGCTTGCAGAAATTCTGGTGGTTCATGATCTACACACAGGGATATTACTCTGGTATTTTTTCCTACCATGTAGGATGGTTCTTATGCAAGGGGAGATAGATGTGTATGAGCTTATAGTACAGACACCTTTAATACCAAAGGGAGAAAGAGGTAACTATGGATAGTGATGTATTTATTTCAAAGTGATACTATTTCTTTTAAGAAGAAAGTGAACAAATAATTTATTTAAATAATTACTTTCTCTGAAAGGTGATTTCTGATTTGTAGTTGGCCCTGGGATTTATCTTATGTTGGAATATAATGAGAATTGAGAATCCTTGTGGTAGGATGGTGCTTCACAGTAAGTTCGTGCTTCAGTTACTTGATACAAAAGCTTTAAGTTGGTATTTTTGAAATGTGCTTTTTTAACCAGAATTTCAAACCACTGCAAGCAGCTGTAAAGTTGAACTTAAACATTATCTTCATGTTGTCAGATTGAGTTGTTACAAGCTTACCTATCACAGACAAATATCTCCCACCCTGTTACAAACACTCATGTGAACATGAACACAAACACGTGGAACCAGAATCCTGCTTTTTTTTTTTTCCCTTTTTTTTTGGTCAAAGGAAAAAAAGCATTTGACAATGCTTTTTCTCAAAGAGCATTTCAGGCACAAGATTTCACTTGTCCCTTAATGCTTAATGGTTGTAACATTAATTTCAGTGGTTCTACTGAAAGAAAAGTGATTAAAAGCAAAATTGGGAAAAAAAAATTTAAAATATTAGGAGTCACAGACAAATAAATCTTCCAGTTCACTCTTGTCTGACTTAAATGTGTATATGTAGAGTGAGAATGCCTCCACCTGAACTGGCTGTGTTCCAATGCACAGGAATAAGGTACTGCCAGAGTCTGAGTTTTGTGTCCTATTTTAGATGTTCAGTACCCTTAGATACACTTCAAATTGTCCGACCCAACAGTATTAATTATGGCTTTAAAATGCTGGTATCTTTTGAATGGCTGTAAGAGGCCTCTAAATTATAGCTCAGATGGATTGTAAATGTCTAAATATAGTTAAATGAAATCTCTCCTTCATCTGCTCTAGATTCTCCTAGATGTTTTTATATTTCCTGCTTTTATTGACCATCTAGAAACACAAAAGACTCCTGAAAGCAGGTCCTGATGTCCTTTATTTTACATTCTAAGCATCTGTCCATACCAAATTGGACACTGTGTTCATTCTCAACTTCAGCAAAGGTGCTAAAAAAACCCTTTCATTCTTAACCATTTTTTCAGAGACCCTTTTACTTCCTTGTTTCGAAGAGTGTAAATTAAAGGGTTTAGCATGGGAATAACAATGGTATAGAAGATTGAGATGGTGTTGCTTTTGTTGGGTGAAGATGTGGCTCCAGGCTGAGCATACATGAAGAAAACTGTCCCGAAGAACAAGCAGATTGTCATCATGTGAGAAGAGCAGGTGGAGAAGGCCTTGTGCCTGCTTTCAGCTGAAGGCATTTGGATGATTGTGATGATTATGTAACCATAGGAGATAAAAACCACCAAGGCAGTGCCCACAATTATTGATCCACAGAGTGCCAGCATTACGAGTTCATTGACAAGTGTGTCGGAACAGGAGGCACGGATCACTGCAGCAACATCACAGAAGAAGTGGTTTATTTCTTTGGACCCACAAAAGGATAAACTGAATGTGAAGCCTGTCTGGATGGTGCAGTTGATGCAGCCTGACAGATAAGAACCCATCACCATGAGAACACAAAATCTTTTGCTCATAATGACTTGATAGAGCAGTGGATTGCAGATGGCAGTGAAGCGATCATAAGCCATCACAGCAAGAAAGAAAGCTTCTGTTGTACCAAAGAGAGAGAAGAAGAACATTTGTGAAGCACAGCCATTGTAGGAAATGTTTCTTCTGCCCAGTAAGAATGCCAGTGTTGCCCTGGGAGTGATGACAGAGGAATAACAGATGTCCAAGGTGGACAAGTTCTCTAGGAAAAAGTACATTGGAGTGTGGAGGTTGGAGTCCGTTCTAATGATGAGTATCACGCAGACATTTCCCACTACAGTGACAATATACATTGTGGAGAAGAGAACAGAGAGAAAGAGTTGTGATCCTGGGTGAGATTTGTACCCAGCCAAAATGAACTCACTTATCCTGGTGTGGTTTTCCATGTTTCCTTTCAGATGATGTTCCAAAAGGAAATTAGGATGCAGTAGATTGCAGATAGTTTGCCCAGAGAAGCAGTTATAGAAGAATAAGACAAACAATGAGAGATATGAAACATAAGAAATATTAAAAATACAGAGACAGATGGAAAAGAGTAGAAAATTCATTGGAATATCATATCTGTAGATTTTTGTCAACTATTACAGGGTAGTTTGTAAACTAATTACCCTGTAATATTATCTTCAGTATAAAGAAACATTCTGCATGCAGCTTATCCAACCTATTTTAATTTAATAAACTTTACACTCAACTAGAAACAGACATTTCATTCTACAGTTGAAGACCTTTTTCAGATTTAACTGGGCAGAAATTAATCTCATACTAAGATTGCAACTAATCCACAAAAGACCTCTCTCCCCTAAACAAAAGAACAAGTGAATATGCTTCTTCAGATGATGCAAAACAATTAAAAATATATATGAGCCAAGAAATGTATTAAAAGAATGTGGATAATTGTTAAAAAAACCCAAGTCTTTTATTTAAAAAACCAACACTTTTATATGTGAGAAACGGAGTTTTTTCTTTTATAAAAGTACTTGAAACAAAACCTTCAAATGTTGAGATTTCTGAAATAAGTTTTCTGTACTCAAATATTAATTCACATAGTATGTTAAAAATTGACTAATTGACAGAATATTTCAATTCCTTTTCAATTCTATTTAGTAATTTTATTTTCATAAGCTAGTTGTCCTTTCACCTAGGCTTCAGTGTATTCTGTGGGTTGATGCCTACATTAGAACTCATAGTTTGGATGCCTTTAAATTCAGTGGACAGAAATAAACACTCCAGCTTTACAATATTTACCATGGAAGGTATGAATCATGTTTTAAGATTTTCTGGTGTTCTCCACTGATCTAAAGGGAAGTCCAGCTATTCTTTATGTAAAAAGATGGACGTAGATGTGTAAAGCTGAGTGATAGAAATCCCCATCCAATTACTGGAATTTTGTTTGGTTTGCTGTCACTTTTATTAGATAATTTTTCATAACCAACATATACCTAATCTTTTCAAAGCATTGAATTCATTTTTAACACATTACTCCAGCTATCCCTCCATGGTCCTTGAAATGTAGCCTCAGCTCTAGGTACCCTCAGAAACTCTGTTTAATCTTAGAAGGGAGAAATAAATTTGGAGAAAGAATTTATCTTTGCATAACCTTGCTCTTCAAATATTTTGGTTAATTTTCCTGGGGATTTTTGTGTACAGAGAACTCAGGTTTAGGCAGTCAGGGTCAAGTATCCAGTCAAAGCCTATTCAAGCCTGTTGTCTACAGCTTTCACAATTCCTGAAGCTTCCCCTATAGTCAAAAGAGAGAAATAGATGCCTCCACAGTGTGATTCTTCTAGTCTCACCATGCCTGTTCAAAACAGGAAAAACAGTCCCTTAGAAGTATCTTTGTTAGAAAATGAATAAAGCCAGCCAGCAGAGAATAAGAAAAAGGAGATACTTTTGTCCACAATAATGTAAAAGAAAATGTCAAAATTGTGTGTCACTATGGTCAGCCATTTAACAGGTGTGTGGTCTTGGCTTACCTAATTGACCTTATTTTTAAATTCTTATTTTTATTCTGGTTTTATGTGTAAGCATCAATGATTTAAATGTAATAGATGTAAACGTATGAAATAATTTCATAATAATCAAACATATTGTCCATCCTACATGCTATCAAAAATTGTTAAGTTGAAATAACAATTACTACTGCTTTAAGTAAATGGCTTTTTAAAGAGGCTAACAAAAACCTCAGCTAAGAATGAAGATGCTGGAGATACTTTTTTAGCCAGTGAGAGGGGAAGATTTTTGATTCACCTGAGAAGAATTCTCTGGAAATGTCTGTTTCTTGTTTGATCAAACGGAAAGTCTAGAATGCAGACACATTAAATCCTGGCTTCCTGTTAATGTACTTAATTTCCAGAAGAACTAGCTGTATTCATAAGCCCTGATTACTACATGCTATGTAATGAAAAAAAGAGAAAACAACAATTTTTAGTCCAGTTCTGTCACTAAATTTAACAAAGCAAAGCTCAGATTTCACACACCACAATACACATACCTTGTAATATGGTGATTAAAGCCAGGTTTGGTTTTTGGAATTCAGGTTTCTTGAACACATTGCCAAAAAATAGTGAACATTTTTGCTACTCAGCTGATTTTTCGGTAGTCTCTTGGTAAGCAATACATCACTGGCCTTTCATCTTACTGGTTCTAAGGGCATTCTCCGTAGCATGTTGTTTATTTATACTTTAATAGGTGTACATAAAAACACTAGGGAATCCGTTTCCAGAGTCCTGGACCTTCACAGCAGACATCTGAACCTCAAATGAGATATTTTTCCCTTGTGCCATTTTTCTTTGCCAGCAAAAGAAGAAAAACACAAGGAATAAAAGGAATAAAATAATAAGGAATAAACCACAAACAATAAAGCCTAATGCTGTTTCTGTGTGTCTTTTACCCCTACTTTTTTCACTGTTTCTTATGCAGAACCCTTCCTACCCCTTGTAGATTTCTTTCTGCTAAGCAAAACACTGTGGACCTAATCAAAACCTCATTAGCCATTAGAATCTGCTTCCTTCCAGATTATCAAAATAGAACAGACACCATTACCTTCTCCCCAGCCACTATGCTTCTCTTCTCTAAACAAAAGCAAGTTTTCAATTTTCACTAAATGTGTTCTCTTCTCTGACTGGTAGGGAAAGTGTACTCACCATCTAAAGCTTAAAAAGTATGGTTCAGATGAGGGTCCAGCCTCTAAGGGAACACTGCTCTGGAATCCAGCAATCACTCAGGAAGGGAAAAAGCATCTCACAACTCTTGTGTGGGTATCTCAAACACCCTAGGACACGGCTATTTTTCAGCAAGCAAACCTGCATTCTTCTCAGCACAGGAGCGTCACATTTAGTTACAGTAGATATTAAATTTTCTTTGTTTTGGCACGTGGTTTTAAATAAATCTACATTAAATAGATGTTTCTGTTCTTGATATAATGGCTTCCCAAATTTTGTAACTGACAATAGATCAATATCTTCTAAAACCAGACTATCTTACATTTGCATACATTCTTATCAGCTCCCAGGGGCAGAGAGTAAGATTAAGAGAAATGGAACGTTTCTCAAAAGCTAAGATTGGGCTTGTAGTCTAACCTGCTTTACTTGTGGGAGGTGACTTATTTGCCGGCACCCAACCTTGAATTTGCAGAAGTGTTTATTGGGAAAACTTCCAGAAATAAACTTAGATGCAAGAGAGAACTTGCATTCTCAAAACGTTTGTGTTTGTGTGAGACTTCTCTGTGTTCTCTCCTTCCCTAAGAACACTTAGAACCCCCTGTTGAATAGGTTATGAATTATTTGTTTCAGGTTTTCTAACAACATTATTGCTAGTGTACATAAACCCCAGAAAAATTGGATGATAATCCTCTTCACAGTGTATTTGAAGGATTTTCCTGACATTATTTCAAAACAATCACCTTCAGATCAGTGCTTTAGACCCAGTCAATGTGTGTAGCCAAATCCCTGTATTAAAGAAACTTTGCACCCTGCAAAATTTCTATGAACAACTCACTAAGGAGTACTGAAATGCTATGGTTTGCACTTTATGTATGAAAAGCTGAAATAAGAGAAGAAATAGATTAGGTGATTATTGGTGTATCAGTACTTTAATATATTGTAGTAAGAATGAAGCAAGCCTGATGCTGGACTGATAGAGTCAAATTACTTCACTGTAGCTTGTGTGGGACTAAATCCTGGATTTGTGATGAAAACCAAATTGAGAACACAGGATTATTAATAATGTTTCAGTTATTGCTGAACAGTGCTGGCACAGGCTGGGAGCGAGCAAGAAGCTGTGAGGGGACACAGCTGGGACAGCTGACTCAACTGACCAGAGAGCCATTCCAGACCATGTGGCATCATGCTCAGCAATAAAAACTGCAAGAAAAAGGAGGAAGGGATGTTTCCTCCAAAGTAACCATTAGGTGTGATCCCCATTTTCTTGGAGGTGGCTGAACATAAAGGCCAATTTTATAGATAAATACAGTAAATATCCTCTAGGGCGATAATCCATATCCATGAGTAGTAAAGGAGCTGAGGGTAGTTTGCTTAGATGTCTAAATAGGCATGTCTAATTTTTAGGTATTTTTAGCAGAATTCATATCTAGCTGTACCTGTGGCTGTTGATTTTTAATGCAAATTTAAAGAACTACTGGATTTTTTTTGGCTCCTTTCCAATGGTTTGTATTGTAAGGTAATACCTGGAATACAGCCAGGACCCTACATTTCTGGTGACAGCTCTCCACTATGGTTAACTTCAAGCTGTTCTTGACATCTCTCCTTAACATTGTGTTCAAGTCCTCAAAAAGGTCTTGTTTGAAACAATTGTGTCCGTGGCATTACCTGGCACAGGATGCACAGACAAGTTTCTTCCAGGTTTCTTCCCTGGAAAACTAAATGTTTCATCTGCAAAACTGGAGAAGTCAGTATGCTAGTACAGAGCATAGAATATCAGATACCACAGTCTTAGTCATAAACTTAAACCCAGGTTTAATTTGGTCATATGGAAATGCACTCTGCTGACAGATTTATTTATTTATTTGTTTGTTTATTACAGAATATTAAAAGTTCTGAAGCACTGTGATAGTCTGAACACGGAGTAGTTTTCTTAGAGGCACCATTTTATTTCTAACTGATAATCAGATTTTCTCACAGACGATCCGTGTTTAGCTCAGATTCATCAGCTGTGTTTCCAGACTCCTGCATAAGATCATTACTGCTGATGAAATACTGCTGGATCCAAGGCTCGTGCAGCCTGAAGGAAATATTGAAGTGATTTATCCTTTTAGGTGTCTCTGAATTTCTTCATGGAACAAATTATTTGGTGTGCAATAAGGTTATTTAGGGGTACCTCGGTCCTGTTGTGAAGCTGAGACAGAGGCCGAGTGACAATGCAGCTGTACCATGTGAATAGCAGGAGCTACTCACATTTTACCTTCTCTAATGCCATATTAGAAAAATTTTCTTCTTCAGAGGATGATTCCTTTTATCCTACACCACGTGTCCAAGAATGTTAAAATTTCTGCTGCCTGTATCTTTCAAGGGATAATAACAAAATCTTGGAGTAAATAAAACACACATAGATAACTGGTTTTCACATGCATTTTACAATGTTTTCTGGACTCTGTTCTATGTAGGAGAAGCAAATCTGGGGTTCATTTTCTAGCATTTCCAAACCTCTTTAAAAACAGAGCAGTCATTCAGCAGGAGACTTTTAAGAAAGGGTGACAGCATAGATTCTTAGGGGGAAAACAAGCAAAAAAAACCCCAAACCCAAACACCTCAAGTCAAAGCCATAGTATATACATAGATCCAACTTAGTTATATTAAGGTCTAGTTCAATAAATATGAGTAGTGTGTGCTTGAATAGGAGAGTTTCACTTTGGCTTGGATTAAGGTCTGCACCTCCTGGCTTTAGCTCATCAGCACCGCCAGTTGATCTTCACGAGCAAAGCCCCTTCTCCGGGACCCTTTAGTTGATTTCTTTGGTGTGTCTTCTGCAAGTAAAAGTCTTTCTCATGGCAAACCTGACTTCTTTGTTTCTAAGACAATATATGAGAGGATTCAGAAGTGGCACAACCACCGTGTACAGAACTGACACCAACTTGTTAGCACGATAGGTGTACATGAGCTTGGGATGGGAGTAAGTGAACAGGGTGGTGGAGTAGAACAAAATCACTACGGTCAGGTGGGAGCTGCAGGTGGAAAAGGCCTTTTGCCTCCCCTGAGAAGAAGGAATCTTCAACACGGTGAACATGATGCAAATGTAGGAGGCCACCACCGTACACAGAGGTACCATGATAACCATCAGAGCCAAGATGAAGTCCGCTAGCTCAGCCAAAGAGGAATCGCTGCAGGAAATATTCAGTAGGGGTGAAATATCACAGAAATAATGATTGATTTTGTCCACATCACAGTATGAGAGCCGGGCTACAAAGCTCAGCTTGATGGAAGAAGTGGTCAAACCACACATCCAACACCCAGATATCAACTGAGCACAAAACTTGTGATTCATGATGAGTGGGTATCTGAGAGGTTTGCATATGGCCACAAAGCGGTCGTAGGCCATAACAGCTAACAGAACATACTCAGTACAAACAAAAGTCACAAAGAAATACAACTGTGTCATGCACCCCTGGAATGAGATACGTTTGTCATGAGAGAGGACATCAACGAGCATCTTCGGCTCAATGACAGAAACATACCAGATCTCCAAGAAAGACAGATTCCCTAGGAAGAAATACATGGGGTTTTGCAGACTGTGGTTATTTCGGATGATGAGAATGATAAGGAGGTTTTCCAACACAGTTAATAAATAAACCAGAAGTAAAGTAGAGAAGAGAAGCAGCTGCAGTTCAGCAGTGATGGGAAAACCCAGGAGAATGAAATACATGACTTTGGTTTCATTCCTCCCACCCATTCTGTAGAAGAAAGATGAACCTTATCCACCTGCAATAAATTAATACAATGACACCTAACTACGCAGGCTTAAATCATAGCCATATGTTACACCACCACTTAAAGACACTGTAAAAGTTCAGACATTTTGTTGCTGGATTTTTAGAAATTAACTTCGTGAAATTTATCTGCTCGATTCAGAATTTTTAATTTTAAAAATTAAAGCATGCTTTTTACTTTACATTTCATTGAGATAAATATGCACTCCAAGTCTTGTCTCTTCTAAGACAAAGGTCTAAAATAAGCCAGATGAATGATGCTATTAAATTATCCATCCATTATAAAGAAATGATAGGTTATGAGCTTATAGATAGACATTCACATTGTCAATGTTTAAGTTTCTACATCTAAACATTTCTAAAGTTATATCATGTATATTCCATGAACCATGAGAGAAATGTGAAGTACCACAAGGATATATTCATTTTGATATTAAAAAAACCCTCCAAACACATCTGAAGGAGCCCACTAGAGGTTTCTATACATAGCTCTGAGGACACTTAACATCTACACAGTCTATTGAGATAAAAAGTACACATAGCATCCTAGATACAGCATAAGTGCAAGAAAATTATAATCCTGGGTCTGCTTTGTTTGCAACTGACTCAGATTAAACCTTCAAAAATATGAATGGCTCAGCCTGTGCTGTTAAAAACGAAACTGTTCTCAACCTTCTGTGGAGGGAATCCACTGCCTTAGTTGATCCTGGAGACTATGATCAGTAGGGCACAGATGAAGTGTAGACTGGTATGTCAGTTGTGTGATTTATACCAACACAGATAAATCAACACTTTATTTACCTTTGGTGTCTCATGAGATGTGATTTAGAAATTAGAGCTAGCCTCCCAATGGAAGCAATCACAGAAAGAGGAGGGATGTTATTGTTTTCTCTGTGATTCCATGAAGAGTAGAAGTAAGAAACTCTGAAGGTTTTTTTCTGAGACACTGAACAATGAAATAATACCAGCTAGTGTCTACTGATTTTTATAGGGCAGAGGAAAATAAAAACATGCCCTGAGGCAGATGATATGGCAATCTTTTACCAAAAGGTAATCTAGAAAAATATTTTAGTGCCCTAATCTAAATCCATAGCCTTAATTGGTAATCGCTTTTGGAGTAAGTGATTTTGGATAAATGTAATTTCACCTACTTGGAGTTACATTTACAATCTTCAGATACACAAATAGCCAAGCTGTGCTATTTGTGTATCTGAATTTTATAACACAGTACAAATATGTTCAGAGCAAAAGGAGGACCAGAGATGACATTGGTCTGTTACCTGAGGAGCTCAGCTGCCTCCCAAACAGGGCTGAGGTGCTGCTGCAGGATTTTGTAGCAGGAAGAATACAAAACCTGCTCTGGTCTCCTCCATACTGCCAAGTGGGAGCAGTCCCTGCAGTCAGCTATTTATAAAATCACCTTCAAGTTGGTCTTGTGAGGCAGATATCTTACTTAAGCCAGAACCATGATTAAAATGACATTCCTACAGTGAGAATAATGGGAGTTTAGCATCTCGGAGAGTTGGAATTACGGAAGTTATTTGGCTGTTGGAGCATACGGTTTGATTTAATTTGCAAATATGTTAGAATCTAGTGACATTTGACTTACCTTATGGTATATTGGTTGAATTCTAACTACTGGCCAAAGCCATATGTGCATGCTCAGGGGTGTAAGGGCATCTCATGAAGAAGGCATCTTTAAAATAATGTAAGTGCATGGGGAAGGAAGAGTAGTGTTGTCAGAAGCACGAGTTTTAGTTTTTACCTCATTTCTGTTGGGCTGGTGAGGGTCCCACTACCATGGGTCAATTTTGGTATCCCCACAATTCAAGGAAAATGTGGATAAACTACAGAGGTGCTTGCTAAAGCCTGCTAAGATGTGAAGATACAACTCAGGGTACATGCACCATGAAAAGAAGCTGATGTAGCTGGGTTTGTTCAGTATGGTGTATTGGAGGCTGTGCTGTGGTCAAACAGGTACAAGGTATGAAAAGGGACAATCATTTGCAACTCAGTAGCTGCTATTTAGGCCATTAGAAGACAGGAGGTCAGAACAGTGCTTAAACAGTCTCCCAGAGAGATTATAGTACCTCTGATGTTTTCAGCTCTCAGCTAGACCAATCCTCAGCTGACATAATCGATTGTGAGAGTTATGCTATAAAAGGGAAGTCAAATTATAAATATATTCATATCTGGAGTAGTGCATCCAGTTCTTGGCTCCCCAGTGGACAAGTGATGTGGATATACTGGAGAGCATCCATTCCCTGGGTAGTACTGAATGTATTGCTCATATGTGGAAACCCACTGATTGGCTTGGGAGAAGGAATTCTTAACCACTGATGTTGAAAGAAAACCCTAATAACCATTTCTGTCAAAGTAAAAATCTTATTAGACTTTCATGGGGCTCAGACAAATTCAGTCGGAAGATTATCTTCCAAGCATCATGTTAGTGATCAGATGCAGAAACTCTGGAGAGAGCAGCCCTGCTACACAAGACCTTCAATAAAGTGTCCTTTACTTCCTGGTTCCTCAGGCAGTAAATGAATGGATTTAGCATTGGAGTGACTATAGTGTAAATTATGGAAACCAGCTTGTTGAGATCCAAGGAGTTTATACTCCTGGGCCGGGCGTACATGAAGAGGGTGGCTGAGAAGAAAATTATGATCACAGCCAGGTGAGAAGCACAGGTGGAGAAGGCTTTCTTCCTGTTCTGGGCCATGGGAATGAGCAAAATGGTTCTGATTATGCAGATGTATGAAGTTATGATGACAGAGAGGGGGATCAAAAAAATAAGCAAGGCCGAGACAAAATCTGCCATCTCTGCAACTCGCCGCTTAGAGCAAGAGAGCTTGAGCAAGGGGCTGATGTCACAGTAGAAGTGGTTGATGACGCTGGGACCGCAGAAGGACAGCTGGGAAATGAAGAAGACCTTTATCACAGACAGCAGAAAGCCAAGCAGCCAAGAGCCCGTGGCCAGCTGCACACAGGCCCTGCAGGTCATGATGACCGGGTAGTGCAGGGGGTTGCAGATGGCCACGTAGCGGTCATAGGCCATGACAGCCAGGAGGACACACTCAGTACAGACCAGGGCAATGAAAAAGTAGAGTTGGGCCATACAGCCTGTGAAGGAGATGTTCTTATTCCTCACTAGCAAGTTGACCAACAATTTGGGAGCAGTGACTGAAATGTACCAGGCCTCTAGGAAGGCTAGATGGCCTAGGAAAAAGTACATGGGCTTGTGGAGCTGGCGACTGCTTATGATTAAAGTGATGATAACTATGTTCTCAGTGACAGTCAACAAATACACAGCAAGAAAAACTACAAACAGCAGAGCCTGTAGCTCTGTCGTGGTAGTGAATCCCAAGAGAGTGAACTCATGGATGTGGGTATCATTTTCTTGTGCCATGATGACCTTGAAGACCTGGAATGTATAAGGAGGAAAAGGGAAGGAAATAGGGAACATTTTGTATTATCTCCCCCAAGCATCCTCTTCATACTAGACTTGCAAATACACAATTTAAGTAGAGATTCCACACCAGTTACTTAACTGACATTCTTTACTCTTTAACCACTTCTGAATTTTTTTGTGTCCTACAGCAGGATTGGTGATTCAGATCCTGGCTCCCAGAAAATGTTTGGGCTTCACTGATTTCTTCACAGACCTTCTTACTATCTTTACTTAAAACACAGTCAGAGGGGAAGAGGAACATTATTAAATGTGCATTTGATCTCAGTTCTGAGCTACCCCCCAGATAGATGCATAGTCTTGCTGGGTGGCTGCACTCATGCACAGCAAACTTGGCTTGAGCTGTTTTACTGTCTCCCTTACTCTTGAATATTTGCAGAAGAAAATAAGTGTTTGTTCTCTCACATAGAGTACTTTAAATAAAGTTTGCTAGGGTTATGGGATATATGCATTTGGGTTTTTTCTTTCAAAATTGGAAAGGACCTGTACATCTGAAAATTTCCCTCATTTTCAGTGGATTGACTAAAATAGGCCACTTCTCCCCCCAAATAACAGTTTTCACACAGACTCTTAGACTACAATAATTACAGTAGCCATCCATAATTTTTCTTCTGCATTAATTGATGGAATTAATCTTGATTTATCACAAAATACCTGAAGTTTGATGTTTCTTCTTCTTCTTTTCCACTTCTTAGGGAAGGTTTCAAACAATTTTTTTTACCAGTTCCTGCACCTTCCTATCCAATAATCAACTGGTTTTCTAGAATGATGTTCAGTATTTGTTATTCACAAAATATTTTTCATATAGAACATTAAGGAAAAATCCATTAATGTTATGAAAGAAAAAGAAATAAGTATTTTTGTGATTTCATTATGTATTTGTCTTTGAGTCTCAAAATATTCCAAATTTGATTTTCCTCTTGCATATGGATAATCTGTGTAGAATCAATCTAATTACATGACTTACATATTTCATTACAACTATATCACTGCTGCCAAATAATAAAGTGACAGAATACTAAATACAATTTCATTTCTAAGGATGGCTTTCACATGTCCTAGCTTTCCATGAGATTTAAGCTGTAGTAAATGCTGACAGGTAAGGCAGGTAACTCATTTTCCAGTATAGCCAGTGGAGATTCAAGCAGTACGAGGAAAAACCTAGTTTAAGTGATTTAGCATGCTATAGAATACAAACCACAATTGAAAAGTGCCTGAATGAAAAGGATATCAAAAAGACAAAATAAAAATTATGGTTCCACATTCCAATACAGGCTTTAAAAATTCCAGATCTACCTTATAGTACCTTACAATATTGACTGGCAATAATATCATTTTAAAAAGGTGATTAATTGGAGCATTTCAGGTACCTGTCCTCACATAATAGATCACTCTCAGGTGGCATAGAAAGATAACTTCCATGTTTCAAGAATGAAGCTTTTCAGGGTAAAAATAATGGTGAATGTTTTTTACATTCTAGTCCACTGAAAGTGGAATACAAATGCCTTTTACCATATAAATATGTTCAGAAGTACTGCTCCTGCATAGGAAACAGAGAGAGAGAGTGAGGGAAAGGTTGTATTTAACTTAGACTCTTAACAGAGGTCATAGGATTTTTAAAAGCACATAAAGTACAATAATAAATTTCCATATTTCTAGTCTTTTAATCTATTAAGTCCAACTCTGTTTTCCTTTCCAAGCAACCCCCCTCTCTCTTCTCTCTCATGCTTTGAGAAATGTGTCCATATTTCTCTTGAAAACTACTCATAGAATCACAGAATCCCAGACTGGTTTGGGTTGGGAGGGACCTTAAAGCCCACCTCATTCCACCCCTGCCACGGGCAGGGACATCTTCCACTGTCCCAGGGTGTTTCAAGCCCCGTCCAGCCTGGCCTTGGACACTGCCAGGGATCCAGGGGCAGCCACAGCTGCTCTGGGCACCCTGTGCCAGGGCCTCCCCACCCTCCCAGGGAGGGATTTCTTTCCAATATCTGATCTAAACCTGTTCCTTTTCAGTTGGAAGCCGTTCCCCCTTGTCCTGTTGCTACAGTTCCTGATAAGAACTTGGAATGCCATTTCCAAGACACTCACAAATTATGCTGGTATTCTCAGAGCTCAGGTGAGATCAGATGAGAAGAAAGACCTCTAACAAAGCTAGAGAAAAAGAAATTAAATGCTCTTTGTCTGAACAAGAGATCAGTACCTACGCTTCTTTCTCTCTTCCATTTAGCTAAAACCTTACCCCTTTGTGTCTCTGTTTCTCTCTGAATGGCTGAAAGCCGCTGGTTTGTAAAAGGCTGTGAGCATAAACAGTCCCTGCAGGCTTTCTGTAACTTTGGCTGAGCGTAAGATTTCCCAGGATGGTAAATATCACTCAGTATATTATCCTTCAAAGCTCAAGAGAAATGAGAACAGAATTAGAGGGAGTAAATTTCCCTCCTTTTTCTAAACCTCACAGAAGGTGTTGCTCTGCTCATTTGCTTGTTAATTTTTTTTAATGTGCTAACTAGCTACTGGAGCACTATTCATACTTTTTTTTTTTCTTTCTCCAAAGTCAGTGCTGTCTATGAGACAAGGCATCGGACCAGAACTCAGGACATTTGTACTTTGCTGTTGGCTAACCATGGGTAGCTTTGACCAATAACACTCTTCACTTATCAGTGCCTTAGTTTCTCCATACATTAAATAATTATTACACTGGTCTTGAAAATTACTTGAGGTTCCACAGAGAAAGCAGCACCCAAGCATTAAGTATCAATAATGCTTATCAAAATCAATAACTAAGTATCAATTTGAGTTGTGAAAGACACCATTCACAGGGGAAATCCAACCCCCTCCACGTGCCTACAACTGAGAGTGAGATACAGCCCAGAGAGAAGACAGCTAAATACAAGTGACAATAGTGCAAATTTCCATATGTGAACTACATGACTGAACTCTCATTAAAGTCAACAGAAAAGAGTCTGGACACTGTTTCACCTCATTCAAGAGTAACCAAATTGTTTGGGATTCATTTTCCAAAATGTGTGTCTTTTCAAACACTGTTGAGTGATCTTCACAGCCTTCAGCTCTGTATTTTCTGGGATCTTCCAGACCTATAAAGATGTCTTGGATACCCAAGGCATTAACCCTCTGTTCCCTTCTCTTTGAAATAAAGCAGACATCTATGTGGGGCTACAGTAACTGCAACTTTGTGCTGGAAAATCCATTGCTTGGGAAAGTTCAGACTTCATCTCTGGAAATCTGATTCTCACAAGAAGTAGAGTGCAAATAAATGTAACTCAGGCAGACAGAATGTTCAGGCCTTATTTCAAGGTGCTGTCAAGCAAAAAAGGAACAGTGAAGCACTCCAGAAGGGACCTGTTAAGTTTTCAGGCAGGCTTGCATGTATTTTAGCAAATAAATTCAATTTCTAACTTAATCCAAGGAAATCTTGAGTTGTCCATTAAACACACCTGTATGCTTCATGCAATTACAGATCTCAGAACTCACACAATCTGTTTCATGGAACTGAAAACACACTTTTCTGGGCTGTGATACAACTTGCAGTTACTTCAAAGAGAAACCTCAAAGAGTTCCCAGCAATACAAGACCGAGCACAAGGAAGACCTGGGTGAAATGCTGGGATGTGCTTATAGCAATCAACTCTATGGGTTTAATGCCAAGTAAATTTGATGGGGGGGCATGGATCACTTGGGGTGGGGTGTTATCAACTGCATACATGTAGGCAGACTTTGCGTTTGTTGTATTTATTGATGCTCTGATGAAATTCATGTCAATAGCTGAAACTATGGATAGACATTTGGAGTTGTACCAAGCATAACTAAAGTCATAAATAACCAATGTTGGACACAGTACTTTTGGATGCCTGGAGACCAGAGCAGGAGGATGGAATTAAGAAAAGTTGGGTATTTCTAAGTCTAATTGTGACCTGCTAATTCTCATCTCACTCTTCCTGCTTCTCAGTATTCTGTTAAATTAATGCTCCTTCAGGGATGTAAATAGTGATAATGCTAGGTGCAAGAGAACTCTGCAAAGCATTTAAATAATTTTGCATATGTGACCACTTACCTTCATTTTTATGCCTTATTTTCTTGTTATTATTCACCTACCCTTTCTTTAGCCTACCTTTTTCATTATTTCTCATACCCTTTCTGCCTCCTAGCATTTTAAATTAGGAGTAAGCTTCATTTTTAGGCATGTAGGACAGAGCATCCTATACCTAACAGACTGGCATCAACAGAACAGAATCACCTTATGTAGATCTTGAATAATTCTTTGTAGACAACTGTATTTTCCATAAGTAAATGAAGATAAACACTCAGTGGAGTAGGTCTCTTAAGCATCCTTTAGCTCTGGTATATCTAAAAGTCTCCTTTAAGATTAAATTAATCATTCCCTGAAAGTGTTTATTTCTCTCCTGTGACTACAAGAAGCACCTTCATTTCAGTGTGGTTGGAAATGTCTCTATTACAGATATTTGCCTCTAGGACAACTCTAAAAAAAAACACCTACTTTCTAAAAAAACTAAAAATCTCCATATTGGAAGTTTAGGCAGTCGCCTTCTTGCTCATCAGAAATCTCAGTGTGGAAGCGTTAGGGAATAACTGGTTGTTGCAAGTTTCTTGTTGTTTTCCCATTACTCAGTAGACAGCACTCCCACAGGAGGTGAAGAACTGGGTGGGGGCCCTCCTCTGGCCCTGAGCCCAGCTGCTGACACACGGCTGACACACAGAAAGGATTTGCTGTGCTGGTTCTGGTTCAGCAGGTGTGTGAGCAGAGGGGAAGCAGAAGAGAAAGAGAACAGGAGCTGCTGGAGTGTAAGGATTGAAAGAACCACAGGTGAGTACTGTGGCTGGGGGTAATAGGGTGGGGTTAGGGCACGGTGGCTAAGGGGATTACAGCTGGAAGAGATGCTGAAGAGCAGCTAAAAGCAGGGGATGGGAATATTGACAAACACAGAATGCTACAAGGTCTTCTCAGAAGGCTGGCACAAAGGAAGATCTGGCTGAAGCACAGTTGGAAGGAGAAGAGAAGCTGACCCAGAGAAAAGGATTGTGACCTTCAACTTAGAAAGAAAGAGAACAGCACTGGTGAGAGACACAGTAGAAAATCCAAGGAATCCAGGTCGAAAAGGAGAACTAGACAGAAAAAAAAGAGAGAAAGAAAGAGAGAAGGAAAGAGAAAGAAAGAGACAGAGAGAAAGAAAGAGAGAAGGAAAAAGAAAGAGAGAGCAACAGAACAGAAAAAAACCAAACCTGATTCAGAGAAAATCTGAAATGAGAATTATTGGTTTGAACAACTTAAAATGGTTTACTATAGTACTACTTTAAAATGAGAGCTCAGTGTGTGGAATATCTATTGTAAAGATGTAGCATGTGTTATAAATACCCAGATGTAAAACTTTCTATCCAGAAAAATTAATTTTTCTCCGTATTATGTCCAGACCTGCAGTGCAAAACAAAAGACTTACTCAATATTTAATAACTACAGTATTTTCTGCCTTTTTCTGTGTTTTCTTTTTTTCACTTTGCTGTCAGTCCAGAGTTCACAATCTTTTTTTCAGCACTAACAACATGGGAATCACAAAATTACATGGACTGGCTATTCTAGTGACAGCAGGAATCACTGGCGCAATCTGGTGGGTGTTTAAACTTTGATAATTATTCTCAACTAGCATGTATTTCTATTGCCCAGACTCAGACATGTTTCTTCTACACTACACTTATGCAGATACTATGTAAGCATTTACACAAGGCTAAATTCAAAATCCTCTTTTACATTCAAAAGATGAAAATAAGCAAGGTGTGGACACTTTTAATCTCTTCTGTGAAATTCTAAAAGTATGGTGAATTGGGCTCTGTATACTCCTGTGAGCCCAAGTGTGTGTTTTCATGTTTACATCCCACAGTGACACCTCTGTGCTCCAGACCAACACAAGGATCCTGGCACAGAGCTGGAACTCTGTGGAGTGGATTTCACTGTGTTTATTCTGCACCATGGTTGGCTTGAGTCTCCCTTGGTTCTCACGTCTCTAGAGTAGCCTGCTGCAGTAAGGCTTTCATAGTGTGTGTTTAGTGCTCTGGAGCCCGAAATGAGATCAACTGGGATCAAATGAGATCAATTCAGAATGCAGAGTTTGCTGGAACAATATTGAAGATCTGTTCCAGCTGAAGGAATTAGGACAAGCTTTTCATCCACACATTCTCTCTGCAGCAGAGCATCCATCACAAATGCTCACATTTTTGTTGACAATACAATCAGGTTCACATCAGAGGAGATCCCACACACTGGCCAGAGCAAAGTGATGCTGTGAACACCTTGCTTCAAAAGGCAACTGCACAGTCAGTTTCTAGCATCAGCTGAGACCAAGCTCTGCTGTAAAGCAGACACATTTCGTTTGGTGCAAGTAGTCTCGGGCAATTTAAATCATTCACAGATCCTCGGAAAATAGATCAGATAACTTGAGGCTGGACAGCTGTCTTGAAACTGCTGAGCTTTGCAAATCCTCATCACCATATTGATCCCACAAATATGTATTCTGTTAGCTTTGTTTTATAGTTTCAGTCATAAAGCAAGTGGAGGAGAGGTTGATTTTTTTTTAAGTCATTGACTCATTGCTTTCTTATCCTGTCCAAGGTACCATCACCCTTTCTCCCCAGCCAGAGACCAGGAACACACAGCCTCGCCTGAAGAGGATGCAGTCCTGTAAGTTCATTCTGCATGTTTTGCAAGATCCTGCATGCCTGTTATTCTTGGCCATGAGGACAAGACTCATCTGAAAAGACTCATTCTTAAGCAGAGGATCCATGCCCTAGAAGTGCTAATTTCCATTTTGAGATAAGCCATCCTGCAGTGCCCAGCTAAAAGGCTCCTCTACTCCTCTACTGTCAATACCTTGAGCTGGATGAGCAGGCTCAGACTCCAGAGACTTTAAATGGGGAAATAGGAACCCACTGATGCAGCTCCCCCAAAATCATACAGTGAAAAGGCATCTTAATTCCACCTGGTTTGGACACCTAGAAGCTGGCTGTCTCTGTACAAGGAAGTCATCCAGGCTTCCTCTGTATTCATTTTAAAAAGTGGGCCCTTTGGCATATTGTCTACGCCCTCTGAGTTAGTGTTGTCCACAAACTCAGTGAGAAGTAACAGATTCTGGATACGGAATGAAGAAAGAGTTTAATCTGGTAGTTTACCCGACTGAAACTTCCTGGGTTTTTAATGCTTGATTTCATTTAACTGAACCATATTTTATTATTTTCTTTTTTTGCCTTATGAATTACACTTTTCTTATCCCCGCTGCTTTTTGACTTAGGTTTCCCCTCTTCATCACTTCTTTTATAATACACACAGTTGTGTAACTCTCTAGAAATGCTGCTCTAGGGAGTCTAGCATATATGACTAGGGGAGAAATAAACTCTAATTTATTCTTATTTAATTTATTTTTTATTGCCAATAAAACAATATGACAAAAACAATGCATTATTTTTGTAATTAATTTGAAAATTAAAAGATTCCAGTATGAGACAGCATTTTCATACCACCACCACTCAAAAAAAGTTAATGTGGCTAGATATCTTTCTGGTTTTCTGTATATGTGATTCTTTTAATTTCCCTCTATTAGCCTGTTTAATCTCTTACTTTTAGTAAGTGTTTCCACTTTATAGAACTGGTTTTTTCCTGCTGGAAAATCTAGGAATCAAGACTGGTGGCTTCCCATTCAGTGACCCATCAACAGGAACCTGCATAAGCAACGAGAATGGAGAGCAGGGACACCTGCTCTGTGTCCTATGGACATAAACCTCTCAGCAAAATACAAACTGTGTGCAAAGTGTTTGGCCTTATTGGACCAGGCTCTCACTGTGTAGAAGTAAAACTGAATTTTCGAAAAATGCACCACAAAAACAGACATGTTGAAAGTAATTTTAAAGCAGATTAAGTTGCATTCAGCTCTACTTACACCAGCTGAGTAGTCTGTTAAACGTAATTCACATTGCATATGAAGGTGAACTAATATAAATAATATAACAGTATTTGTGATGGAGTCTGACTGGATACTCACTGACATTGAGTCACAGGGCAGTACTGCTGGAACACATAAAGATCTCTTGTGGGGCTCATCTCTCAGAAAATCTGAAACTTCTGTGCCATGATGTATTTATGTATCTTTTATTTCTCCCTCATTTGAAGAAAAGCAGACTTACATGAAACATCTCTGATGCTTCCATGGTAAGTGTAACTCCTCTGGCTTCATTAACGTGGTATCACATTGATCTCAGAAGCACACACAGCTGTGACTCTGGCACAGACAAGTCAGGACAGCTGAGAGCAAGACTGAATGAATAGGAAAGGATGTCTAACTAGAACAGGTACCCTTCCAGAAACCATTAGAAATGCATAGTTGCAGAATCTTTGTTACTTTCAGAAGGGAAACTGAGAAATTGTGGTGAATGTTGAAAACATTTTGGTTTAATTTTATCTTAATTCATTTTTTGCATCCCCTGTCACCACTCAGAAGCTGAAAAACAAGAGGCCTTGGCTGATACTATTTTTAGGGGTAACAGTCAGCATCATACACGATGTGTAAATGTGGAAGGAACATTTTAGGTCACTGGGATAAATTATTTTCTGGATTTGCCTATTATAGAGCCATTTCTGATAGGAAAAAAAAAAAAAGTAATAAAAGAGGTATGGACATACTGGAGAGAGTTTAACAAAGGATGATGAAGGGACTGGAGCATGTCTCCTGTGAGGTAAGGCTGAGAGAGCTGGGACTGCTCAGCGCAGAGCAGAGAAAGCTCTCATACCTGTTCTGGAAAGCAGCCTGGCTGAACTCACTAGCAGAGCTCTAAGCAACATTCCTTGTGGGAAGGGGATGTTCTTCTGAGTGTCAGAGATAAACCAGTAAACAACACCCTGGGAAGCATCAGGGAAATACCTGTCCATCACCCCAAAGGAATTAGAGAGCGCTCTTTCCAAAGGATGATGAGATCAACAGCCCAGCTGAGGTGCCTCCCTCAATGCACAGGGCACAGGTAACGAGCAGAAGGAGCAGAAAACCAGGGTGCAGTCAAAAAACTGTGGGGTAATTGCTATCACAGAAACAGAGTGGGGAGCTGCACATCTGGAACACTGCAGCTGAGGGCTGTGAGCTTTCCAGAAGAGACAGGCTGGGAACAATGGATGGATGTGCTGTGCTCTGTGTTAAGGAAGGGATGGATTGTGAAAAGCTGCTTCTGAATAACAGCCACAAACAGCTTGGGAGCTGGCGGGTAAAAATCAAGGATAGACACCAATTTCAGGTGTCTGTTCCAGCATAAGGTGACTCACATCTCAGAGTTTGCTGACAGTACTTTCTTGACCCCTAGTGATTACAGAGGGAGACTGAGATGATTAACTCAGAGGTAGATGTCTGTGCTGAAGAAGCTTGTGTTTGTCTTCATGGATTTCCTAGGCCATCTAAACACTGCCTTCTTTCTCAACTCCTTGCAGGAGACGGGATGTGCTGGTGTTGACACCGTGGTTGGCTCCGATTGTCTGGGAAGGCACGTTCAGTAGAGACATCCTGAATGCTCAATATGTGCAGAAGAACTTGGTCACTGGAGTGGTCACTTTTGCTGTTGAAAAGTATTGGTTTGTCATTTATTTCTTGTCAAATAGTTAAACCTCTCACCTGCCAGTGATGCTGCAATACTGCTCGTGCAGCACAAGTAAGAAACATTCCAAAGACTGAATACGAGCAGCTTTAGACTGGGAGAAATGTGATATGTGAGGGTCACCTTTCAAAGCAAGGCAACTGGCTGTGACATTGTTTTGAAAAGAAAAAATATCCTTGGAAATACAACTAGCATTTTGACTCCTTGAGATAAAAATTCTAGCTCCTGCTGTGTTTCTAACAACAAGCTTTCCCTCTATCCTGCACTAAAAAATAGAAAAATTCAGTGAAGCTGAGATTTTATTGGGTTTTGGTAAGAGTTTAAAGTTAAAATATTAGCTCTAGTAAAATTGTTAATCAAGCTGTTACAGCTTGTATGTTCCCAGGGAGGTTCTTTTTCAAGTTTCTGAGTAAAGAGCTATTCTGACCCTCTATCTCCACTGGCATTTTAGGGTTACACAGAGACTTCAGGCACCTCAAGGCAATCAAAACTATTTAATTGATAATTTTGACCCTCTCCTATGAAAACAGGCTGAGAGAGTTGAGGAAGACAAGGCTCCAGGAAGACCTTAGAGCCCACTCCTGTACCTAAAGGGGGCCTACAGGAAAGTGGGAGAGGGATTTTTTACAAAGGTAGGTAGTGACAGAACGAGGGAGAATGGCTTTAAACTGAAAGAGGGTAGATTTAGATTAGATATTGGGAAGAAATTCCTCACTCTGAGGGTGGTGAGGCGCTGGCACAGGTTACCCAGAGAAGCTGTGGCAGCCCCATCCCTGGAAGTGTCCAAGACCAGGTTGGACAGGGCTTGGAGCAACCTGGGATAGTGGAAGGTGTCCCTGCCCATGGTAGGGGGTGGAATGAGATGGTCTTTAAGGTCCCTTCCAACCCAAACCATGCCATGATTCTCTATTGATTCTATAATCCTCTCTAGGAAGTTAAAATGTTACACTGCAGAAAGAGTTCCAGGTAAAAGGGAAGGATGAGAAGAAATATTTACATTATGGAGTGATATTAGACAGCAGCATTGGGTAGAAGGCAGATGTTCTGTGCATAGTGAAAGCTAAAATGTGATACCACGTGCAGCAGCGTGGGGAAGGTCTGAAGGGTAGCAGCTGTGTTAAATAAAGAGCACTAACATTGTAAGGAGCAACGGATAGAAAAAGACAAAGAAAATGAACTTGAAAAGCTGTTGTTCTTCTGCAGCAGGAGCCTCTCTCCATTCTTTTCCTTTCCATGTCTCTTAGATATGTCCAGTTCATTGAAGGATTCATGAGATCTGCCAACAAGTACTTCCTTGCTGGGCACCAAGTGAATTTCTACTTGTTCACAGACAATCCTGAGAAGATCTCTCACCTTCAGATGGCCCCTGAGAACCACCTGTTTGTCATTCCTGTCCAGAATCACTCAGGGTGGCAGGATATCTCCGCAAGCCGTATGGATATCATCAGCACATACATCCACAGCCAGTTCCAGTATGAGGTGGATTATCTGTACTCCATAGACATCCATGTCCAGCTCTTGGCACACATCGGTGTGGAGATCATTGATGCTCTGGTGGGAACCATCAGCTCTTGGCAGTTCACCTCACACCATGAGAACAAAGGCTATGAGACACACCCTGAGTCACAAGCTGCCATCCCTGAGGGAGAATGGGACTTCTATTACACAGCAAGCTTCTATGGAGGGAGTGTCTCCGAGGTCTACAAACTGACAAGAGCCTGTTTTGAAGGGGTGATGGAGGACAGAGAAAATGGCATTGAAGCTGGGTGGCGTGATGAGAGTCACCTCAATAAGTATCTCCTGCATCACAAGCCCACGCGCCTGCTGTCCCCAGAGTACTACTGGGACGCAGACCTGAGCTCCAGCATCATCCAGGTGAAGAGGATGTGCTCTGTGCACAAGGACAGCTAGAGGCAAGCTCCTGAAACAAAGAATGTAAAGCCTTTCCTCTTTACAGCCCCACTAAATTGAGGGTAATGGGCAAAGGAAGTTTCCCTCTGTTTGTAGGACTGCACACACTTTCTGCATGACCTTGCCCGTGAAGTCGGTCTCCTTAGCTAAAGACCACTAAACCCAGAAATTTCTTCTGTTAGCAACTTTTTTTTCAACATTTTGCCCATCAACAGTTCTTTCATCTGCATGTTTACAAGCACAGGCTTCTAGCCATGCTGAGAACATATCAAAATTGACAAGGACATACTCAAAATGACAGTATTTAGGCATCTGAATAAAGTCAGTTTGCAAATTTACAAATGGTCCCCACAGATTAGGGTGTGCAATTACACTTGTCTTCTGCTGTCTTATATTATTTGCTGAAAAGATGTCCTAACAGTATGATAATTTAAGAATTTGAACGATACATTACTAGCAAGCTTCAATCACTTACTCCTTAATTTCTAACAAAATTAGACCCTTCCTCATCATTCAAGCTATAGAACTATCTGATTAATTAAAAACGTGGGAATTTACAAATCCTAAATGTATGTGGACTATCAAAAGAAAATTAAACCATACTTAAAGTTTTCCAACTTTCCTTTTTCAGTATTAGCTGTATCTTCAGATATTTTAATAATGTAATCATTAGCTGAATGACTTAATTAAAGCTTGCTATTGCTCTCAATAGACATGACAATAGACAAACAACTGAAAATTATGTACACAAGAAAAAACTGGGGCAAACCAATCCTGTCACACAGCTGCAGTCATGACCCTGTTGCTGCTGGGGGCCGATGTCGCTGTTGGGGCGGCCACGACACACAGACAGTGCCTCAGACAAGGGCAAAAAGCCATTTTTTCAGGAATCAGTCTGTTTTTACACACCTTTGTATGTTATCATTCGTGTTACATATTCATTGGCTGCTAAATTACTACAATAGACTCATTGGCTATATTAACTACAATGTGCTACCATTGGACACCTGTAGTGTGAGCGTGCTGCTGCCATGATGATTTTTTGCTTTTTCATATACCCCTCTCATATACCCTTTCATACAGCTTTGCCTGTATCCTTAGTGCTTTTAGCCCACATACTTGTAATTCCCCAAGTCTGATAACGAGCTTAGACCCAAAGTTCCATTAAGCCAAGAGACGAAACATCTTGGAAACCTCAAAGTTGGTTCAAAAAGCCCCAGACACCAAGGTCCTCTCCAGAACACATTCTGTAAACCAAGATAAGCCCATCCAGGGGGAAGGTTCCTCAAGACGGGGCTTCTCTTGAGCCTCTCATTGGGGAATCTTTGATAGATATGCTGATTTGCAAGGTCTATAACTGTATATGTGAATTATTGTGTGTGTGCGTTTTTGGGGTGGGCATGCTGGTGTGCATCTTTCGGGTGTGCATTTTCGATGTGCATTCGGGGGTGCTTTCTACCTGGATGTGGTGCACCAGAGGATCCTTAAATAAATACTGAGGTAAAACCCTTTTTCCCCTCTAACTGTGTTTGGCTTTCAATTCTAAGCCCAGGGAAAGGCAACAGTACAAGCATTCAGAAAAATAACAGGTGCAGGGTATGTTGCTCTTTTTCTCCTTCCATTGGTTAGATTCCTTGCTTCTGCTGATACTACATTTTCATGGATAGAAGCTAATTGTTTTTCTTCTCAGGGGCTTTTCTCACGAATAGAAGCTAACCATCTCCAAGTTAAGGTCTGTGAAGCCTTCAGGCTAGCTGTCGGCCTCAACAGGCCACTGAAAGGCTACATGAGCAAGAGCAAGCCCATCTGTTACCCTTGCTGTACTCCTGTCATGAATGGGTAACTTAGACTGTCTGAAGAACCACTGTCAAAGGGATCAGAGAAAGTGCTTCTATTGGGATATAATGTTGTAAAAACACAACTTAACAAAGTTAAGCACAAATCAGAACATAAGGTAGCGTGGCTGACCCATACTTAGGACACATGAGCAAACCAGGCTGTGCAGAAGGCTGAAGTGGATGGGACTACCTCTTGTGTGTCTGGGTTACACATTTGTCATAATATCTGTTATGAATGTGATGTTCTTTGCTCCATAAATCTTGTTTGGTCTTTTGATGGTATTACCTGTTTTATTGCAATTGTATTCCTTAAGAGTGGTTTCCCAGATTTGAAAATAGAACAAGAAGATAACAACATGCTCAAACCTGGTTTGTCCAAAGACTGGGCAGTAAAAGGTTACTGGAAAAGGGCTAGGCAAGAGGAATCTGTGTGATATGAAGAATTTTCAGATAAAGATTGGTCTGAAAGTTTAGCTGAAACATTCTGGTGAATTGAGTTAGCATACTTAGGCTAAAGTAATCAAATAATTTTAGATTAATGGAACGGGACACAGATTGAGTTATAAGACTCTAGAGAGAGTAAATTCTAGTATGAACCAGCCCTTTTGAATCACTTTAGAAAGCATAGATGATGATGGTCCAATGAAATCACAGTGTTGAACTAGGTGAGGGGAGTAATTTAATATTCTTTTTGCAGGATTTCCCCTCTGCAAGGCTTAATCCTCTGTTGCTATCTGATTTCTCAGTCACTCTCTGCCACTGCCAAACGGGTTTTACATGTGAAACTTGACACCTTGGGGGACAGGACCCTGCAAGTGTCCCACTCCCACTTTGCAGTGGAGAACAAAGACCTCCACAGGTTCTACAGTCCCACTCCCTTGGAACATCCTGAGAACTGGAAGATCTCTCTTATCCATGCCTGCTCACTCCATGCAGCTTCCTTGCCCAATGCCTCCGGAAGCTGGAAAAAGGTTTCCTACCACCTTCACAGACAGGATTGAACACACAATGCACAGAGAAGAGCTGAGTTGGCAACTGTGAATAAGGACTACCAAATGCTCTGCCTTAGTAGCCCTCATCTTATTAAGGTAAGAAAATTTGGCTGATCCTCGCACCATGCAAATTCATGCCTTGTGCTGGCGCTAAACCTGGTCAGGAAAGAGGGTTAGTGAGGGTGGGTCATGGCAAAATGTACTGCAACTGCATGAATAGAACAGACTTCAACAGAGTCCTGTACCTGGGCCAGAGTAACACTGTGCAGCAGGACAGCTTAGGCCACAGGAAATGTAATTTTCTATTATTTCCATTCAGTCGAACACCTGGCTGCAAGGGATGGTATAATAGAGAGTCTGCTGAGCTGCAATTTAACTTTTAGGACAGTATAGAGATTTCTTGTGAGATTTAGCCTTACTAGCTTCCAAAATCTAGTCCCACTGGTAATAAGAAATCAGTCTTTAAAGGCTAACAAATGGTTTATCCTCCTGGACAATCTGACACACATTACCAGGACTGTTGACAGTGCCAAGGCCTTCCATTATCAGAGGTGGAATGGGTTGTGGATATTTTAACTCACTGCTGTGGTATTTTCCACCTCTTGTACAGGAAGAGCTGTAAGGGCCTAGTAATGAGGATGTATACAGATGATAGTGAGTGGTTCTGCTTGAGAGGAAGGAACAAAGGACTGACATAATCGTGTCAGGCCAGGCAGTGAGTTGGGATATATCACTGACTTACACTGGGGTAATGTGGGAGAAAGAAGCCAGAACAGAAGGTTAATATGGGTAGGTTAGAACAGTGCACAAAGTCTTCATCATTCCTAACCTAGGAGTAAGGTTGAACCAGGATGCCTTTCAGAGCTTAAAAGAGAACTGAAGAGGAAAAATGAAGCTAGTAATTTCCTAATGTTCTTTAGTAGGCCACACCACCTAGAAAAAATATCCAGGATCATTTTAGCTCCATGTACTTGTCCACACAGATTCTGCAAAGGAAAAATTTATATCCAGATTTCCACAAACTTGAATATGTGTCAGGATATTATGTCTTAGGCTGGCAGCTGGAGTAGATTGCTGTTGATCCCTTAGTGTCTTTGTACTTAAGTGCTTCTGTTGTATAAATTAGGTGGAACAGGTCTCTTGAAACACATCAGTGATAGGTCTGAGGTGGATTGCTACTTCTTTGGCATGAATGGGGTGAGATTTTACTGATGTAATCCAGCATACCTCAACACATGGCTAAGTTCTTGTTACCTGTAAGAGGAAAATACATGATTTCACTTGAGTGAATGAGAGCCAGATGTCCATGTGCATACATTAAGAGGTTCTTATTAAATCTCAGGTTCAGATAATATGGATAATTTACTGCTGTCACAACATTCTTACTTTTTTTCTCCATCCACACTAAATCTACTTGTTTTCTTGAAGTGTGAATAGAAACTGAACACGGGTAAGTTAGCCCAGAGGAAACTGTATTTTGTTTTGTTGGGGCTTACAGATATCAGTGAAGCAATAGGTTTGAACATGACTGAGATAATGGGTGTAAAATGGGCAGAACAAACTAAACTAAAGAACTAAGAGTGATGGATCTGGGCAAGAAAATAGTAGGATAGGTGACCAACACATAATCTGGATTGGGCTCAGATCTTCAAACTTGGAACAAAACCTGATGGATTAAAATTGAGCACAAACAGTAACAAATAGCACCAGGTCAGAGCAGAAAGAATAAAAAAACATACATAACACAGGGACATACCTTTAAGATAATCTCTGAGTTCTTCCTCCCATCAGGACTCAAGTAAGTAAAAAATAATTTTGATTTTAAGGCAGTGAATGGGCACCAGATACCCAGATCCTGTTGTTTTTACTCTAATGGAGTAAAATGTCATGTTTAGGTAATCAAAATAGTTCCATTGCTTTCTCTGCACTCTTATCTATCACTGTGATAATAGTGCTATGATATTCACTCTGCCTATAATTAGACTAGGGCTACAACATCCTTACTATGAATTTTTTCTCAGAAAACCTTTGTACCAGGTCATCCATTATTACCTTGGACTACTTTCAAACATGAGTAGACAGACTATCCCTGAGGAGTAAATCCAAGTTCATCTGTTTTAGGGCCAAGAAGCTATGCTCATTTCTGAAGAGGGTAAAATTTCAGATCAAAGAAGTCCCAGATTATAAAAATGAACAACAGAAACCTGTTTCAGACCCTTTTAATTAACCAACTAATCAATTAATTTATTAATCCTCTATCGAAACATAATCATCTTCCCTAGAGAAGAGCGTTGACCACAGCCAGACAGGGCAAGGACTTGTGTACCCTGGGTGGGCTAACTCAGATCACAGTAACTTCCATGGATCTCACCAAGGTACTATGTTACTAGAAGTGGACAAATCTTTAATAGTAATCTTTTTTCCTTTTTTTTTCCTTTTTAATGGGATCAGGCAGTTGATTGATTTTTGGAACCATGTTTATATAGTGCCTTAATAACATTTCTCAAGGTCAGGAACTGCGTTAGGGTTTGACACACCAAACCAAAGGGCTAGTGTAGGTCAGTTTTGTCATTTTGTTAAACTGAATGGACTAGGGCAAGGCAGAAGTTATGGTCCATGCTCTCCATGGGAATCAGTTATTTTCTGCTTGTTTGTGTCCCTATTAAAAGTCATGCCACCTTCAGAAATCCTTGGCTTTTAACAGCTGACACTAAGAGAGTATTGGCACCATAAGACAAAGGCTTGTGAAGCCTTAGAACTTTTTGAAGGAGAATGAAGATGCCTATGCAAACTGCTCCTCATGGAAAAGTAAATATTAAAATTGGTGCATTAAATTGGTGCCTGTTTCATATATAAGGATTTATGCCGTACTTAAAGCCTATACAAATCTGTACAAATTCATTACAAGCCTCTTTATACTTGCAGGAATGTGAAATACAGGTGGATTTGTAGTCAGGGAACACAAGAAAGGAATCATGGCTTGTTGCCTTCAGAGGTCAGGTTCACTCTCTGGTAGGCTCTGTCATCCAAGTGTTTGAAGGAAATTCAGAGTGATGCATCCAAAAGAATTCCCAAGACTGAACCAGTGTTCTCACTGAGGGAACAGGGGGCTATGCATTTTAATTGGCACCTGGAGGAGGGAAAGGCACGTAGCTGAACCTGTCCAGGGCAGTGGAACACTGACAGAGCAGACCAGTCCAGCTGGTGAATGCAGAGGGACTGGCTCTGTTAAGGAACTGCTGTGGGTGGAACAGGCCAAGTGCCAAGCTGATACGGTGGAGCAGAGCAGGAAGCCAGTGACAGCATGAATGAGAATGGAGCAGTCTGTGATGACCTAGCCTCTAGCATGATAAATCAATGGCTCAACATGGAAGTTATGGCCTCTAAACAGAGATTCATGCTGTGGGTCAGGTTTGATAGGACCAGGGCACAGCAAATCCAGGCTTCTAAGAAAATATATATGGGCATGGCTAAGTAATGAGTGGAAATGGATGTACCAGAATAGGGTAGGAATCTTTAGATTGGGGTAGTGGGCAAAATATGAAGCCAGAGCAGGTTAGCTGGGATGCAGAAGTGACTATAACTAAGGAAGGAGACAAAGGTCAGTCTTGTCACACTGTTCTCCGCTGCCAATGAATTTTCCAGCTGTGTACAAAACCATCTTCAGAAACGCCTCCAGCAGTGCTTGTGACAGTTCTGCAAGTCTGCTGAACTACCCCCCCACACACACAGCCTGCCCTCAGCTCTTCCTTCCACAGTAGCAGCTCTAGCAGTTGGCATTCCTGTCTCTCCAGATGGTGCCTACAGCACAAATTCAGGCTGCTGCTTCCATCTGCTGCCCACAGCGTTCACTGCAAGCCACTCCCTGCCTGTGAGCCAGCAGGAACAGCAGCAGTTTGAAGCAATCTTCCCCAGTCCTGTTGCACCGGGGTTGCTCAGCAAAAAGGAGAACTTAAGCAGAACTTACACTATGGATGTACCGGATCAAAGAAGATGTTTCACTGCTGTCAGACATCAGGAAAATTTTGGTGACAGCATGTGACTGAATGAGCCTGAGGAGCAGGCTTGGCAAGAATTAATGTGGAATCACCTCCCTCGACTTGCTGGCCATGTTTCTTTTGATCCAGACCAGGATGAAATTGGCCCTGTGGGCTGCAGGCATGCATTTTCCAGTCATTTAGAGTTTGCCCATCCCCAAAACCCCCACATCTTTCTCCTCAGGGTTAGTGTCAATTCATTCTTCACTCAGACTATTCTTGTGCTAGGGATCGCCCTGACCCACATGTGGGACCTTGCACTTGGCCTTGTTGATCACGAGATTGGCACAGGCCCATCTCTCAAGCCTGTCCAGGTCCCTCTGTATGGTTTAATGCTGAGCTCAGCCCAGCAGGTACAAAACTGTCTTGCACTGGGGAGCCCAGAACTGAACACAACACTCCAGATGTGTCCTCATCAGTGCTGAGCGTTTCCTTCCACCTTCCTTGCCAGCGGGGCAGTATGAGGAGCAGAAAAGGCCTTGGCTCTGTGCAAGCACAGCTCAGCAATAAAAAAACCCTAACGTTTACATGAAGATTCTGGTGAGAAAAGGGGAATGAGTAAATTGTTAGCAGAGGAAATATTTTCATCTCCTTCTTTATGTAGTGGTAATGGTGGGAAAGAAGAGGTTTACTCTGAG
>VZTE01006124.1:0-23012 GCA_013397775.1 Eulacestoma nigropectus | reverse complement strand
GTGGGATGAATCACTGCAACATATTTCAGGCTCATTTAGCAGCAGCCTGGGAACTCTGTCCTGTTGTGCAGTCACCCATAGATGCCTGCAAGTGAAGCACAGAAAAAAAGCATAGGCAGAACTTTGTCTCACAAGATGACAAAAATGCTTTGAAACCTCTATGCATTCATCCCCTCAAAACATCCTTTACCTCAGTGGGGGCTATGACAGATTCTTTCCTCCAGAGCTTATACAGCTGCAGATGCAGACACGGGGCACTCTTTGTCGCCATGTAGTTATTCTGGCATTTCTGTTGGATGTAGAAAACAGACATGCTTTTTCAACAATGTTTCTACCTTTCTAATCCAGAGCCACTGTCTTTGGCAGAGTCTGAAAAGTGGGAAATGACTCCAAAGCTTATTTAGCCCTATACAACCCGAAGTATAAACTATTTGCTATTTTTCTGTAGCATCATTCTATATCTTCCATCTTGTCTTTGCAAATCCTGAGAAAGCAGACATAGTGGGACTTGAAACAGTTCTCAGGGGAACAGGGAGGCAGGGTTGTCTCTAGACAGAAAATGACTGCTGGTGTACCCTTCATGAAGAACAGACAGAAAGGCCTGCAGTGCTTTGAACAAAATCATTCACATTTATGATACAAATCAAGCGTTCTCTGTGACACTTCCCACTATCACTTCCCACAGACATCAACAATCTCTATCGTGCACACCGTCTGACAAGGTCCTAATCCCTTTGCCTTAAAAGTCTTTTTGGACACGTATTGCTCTCTGCAGTTAAGAATGGGCTTTGCTGGCTCTTAGAGACATTCAGTAGGATGCACTGTATGGAAAGGCACCTAGGAAAAAGGCATGTGGGCATATCGCACTTGAAAGCATCTTGCTACGCTGAATTCCTTTTTATGCGCTTTATGAGAAAGGATGTTGTAAGATCTTGCATTAAGTGATGTTTTACATGTAAAATACAAAGGAGAATTGGTTGGTGAATTCTTTCTGATGTTAGCAATGTTCGCTGGATTTTGGGAAGAAGGGCACATTTGGCTAACTGATGCCATTACTTGCCAAACCTAGGCTAGTTATTCTACACTCCCTTGACAGCCAGTGCTGAATAACTGTCATTTCTAGAACATATTCTACTGCAGTCTAAAGTAGGTATTTTGAATGTCTGCTACAATTAGGAAAAATCGTGTCCTAACATTCTAGAAGGTAATGCTGTCTTAGACTTGGCTTTGTTTACAAGGAAGAAACTTCAGAAGAGCTACTTGGAAAAATACCCTTGGAAGCAGTAATCACAAATTTAAATTAAATAGTCTGTAATTAACGCACCCATTTCAAAATGGATGACTTTGAGCTATTTACTAAAATCAGTGTAAATGAAAAATAAAGGACAAGAACACAGTTAAAGTTTGAAATTTCCTTTAAGGTGCTGTGAAACAAATTACAAGTGAAAACATTGCATAAAAGGACTTCAAACTGTCTGTGAAGTATTCCAGAAGTAATATAGGGAATGAATGGAAAAGAAAAAAAAATAAAATAAAATGAAAGAGGTGTCAAAACTCAGCCTAATAAAGTTCTTATAAAATAAATCAAAACAAATAGAAAGAGATTATTCACTAAAAAGTGCAAAAGCGAACAAAGCAAGTAGAAGCAGATATTAAGAAGCAAGAATGGAGTCATCATTTAAAATAATGTAGGTATGACCCATGAAACAGGTGACTGATGCGTATCAGTTTTCAATTTGGCTGATAATATTGGCTATGGAGAAAAAGACAGAACCACTACAGACAGTGAAAAATAGTAACCTAAACTAAGGGAATATGAAATTTTATAATGAAAGAATAATTAAAAAAATTGTGGAAGGGTAATCATGACTGAAGCTATATGTGCACATTTTTCCACTGCTTAGAAAAAACACAGAAATAAAAGCTGTTGGGGTGTGCTCTTACAGGGCATCCTCCTGGTTGCCCCAGAGACCCCCTCTTGTCAATCCGGACAGGGCTCTCCCCTGGATTGACGAATCAGAATCGGAGGGTGGCTCTCTGGGCAGTTCCCGAGTTTAAGCCTCGCGCCCCCCCCAAAGCTAGCCATGCCTCTTCTTCCAGAACCCTCCAAGCCGCTCGGCACCCCATAGGTGCATGCTGACGGTCTCCCCCTTGTTATCACCCCGTTGGTTGATTGTACCCTGGTTCCTCCCAGTTGCCCCCTTCCTATTGATTCTCGCCCTAAACTCCACCCGGTTTTCCTCACCTTAAAACCCTCGGCGCGGGTCCTCTCCGGGAGTTATCGCTTCCGCCCGGATCCGGCTAATAAAACCTGCTGTGGTCCAAGGAAGGATACCCCTCCTCGTTCGTTCTTCGTCTCCGGGGTCTTTGGGCTTTCACCACCTCCTCCTCTGCCCTGAGGAGCGCGTGCAGCTGCCCGCTTGCGCGAAGCCCCAGCAGCGGCGGCTGCGGAACCGAAGGGGCGGAACTCGTGGCTGCAGGCTGAATCCTGGGTCGACTGTCTAGCTCTGACAAAGGGGTCTGGGGGCAGCTAGCCCCGGTCGCAGATCCAAAAAGCAGAAAGAAAGAATTGCAAACTGCAGCCAAGGAAGGAAATTTTGGGTTTAAAGCAGCGTAGATTAATGAATATTTGTCTGGATAAAAGTTGCTTTGGAGGAAAAAAATGATTACTTATTTTGGTGAGTCTAAATGTTTTTATAATGTTATTATATAAAATAAACTTTACCTGAGATTATAATCAGCTGTATCCTCCAGATTACAAGCAGAAAAACAGCAATAGTTTAGGGATATACGTGTAGGTGACTGTCACAACTGTAGTCACACAAAATCTGGTACCCAGATTTTGGCTATGTGCCCTGACTGAATACCCACTCCCATGTTTCAGCTCCTCTTCTTTTTTCCTTCACTCTGAATCCTCCTAATCCTTCTGTCCTGGTTCCAGGCAGACCAGCGTCAATTTTGGCAGTAGCCAGTAATGGGCACGGCTGGGACATGGAAGCTACTTCCTAGCACCTCACATCATTTTCCAGGAAAGGGGAAAGTGGTTTTTCCAGGTTGGGGGAGTGTGGCCAGGAAGTGGCAGGGTGTTGTTGGGCTCCACGTGGTATAGTGGTGACTCACTTGCCTCTCTTGTCTGCTTTTGTTGCTGTTGCTGATCATTTTCTTATCTCATTGTTGTTCCCAGTAAATTGTTTTGATCTCAGCCTGTGATCTTTACCTTTTGTGCCTCCAATTCTCCTCTCCAGCAGAGCAGGAAGAAGAAGTGAGGATGAGCAAGTGGAGTGTGGTTTCAGTGGTAACACTTAACTGGAGAATACCATTTTAAAACCATGACACCTTCCCATCCTTTCTTTCTGGCCAGCAACATCAACAGCAACTGTATTTTAAATAGAACTGCTTTTTCTATATTGTTGGTCTGATGATGAACACCAAATATGTCCACCAAATAAAACCAAATAAGCAAAACGAAAATTGGAGTTGATTTATTTATGAAAATAAAGTTTTTACACCTGACTTCCACCATGCTGTAAGGTGTTTGTAAATCAGCTTGGCATCTGGAGTAAGCTCTCCAACCAACCACTATCTACCATGGAACTTGCCTTCAAACATTTATACTTAGACATCCGTATTTGACAAAGTATTAAGCAGAAGCTTAAGCCCCATTAACATCAGTGCCTGAGCTGATACAGGTGTTTAAGTGTTACTTGAATGAAGGTGCTGCTCTGAGCTATAGTGTTAACAAAAAGTCCTGCAAACCTTTTGGTACAAAGTGCTGATTACCCTCAGTTTGGTCTTTACCAAAGAAATTGAGGTTACTCTGTGTAAGGAATGATTGGTGTGTTCCTGCTCCCATGAAAGTCAGTAATTAAACAATCCACTGTCTTGGCTTTACAAACATTTTTTTGACATGTTAGCCCTAAATCTGTAATCACCTATGTTTTATATCTAGTTAATGATCTATACTTTTATCCTATTAGCATGGTGTGGTCTGGCTTTTGGGAGGTATGTCTTATGGCTGCAAAAGGTGGCCAGACTGAGGCCTACATCCCCAAAACTGTTCAAAGTAACTGTTATTTCTCTGTCACACACATCTAAGTGTATTAAGAAACTCATGAATCCAGATTAGCTACAAAATATGTACATGGAAAGTTTTTATTTTAATGTACAATTAAGTAGTTGGATGAAGTTACTCAGTTGAAATCTGCCAGTTATTTTAAGCGTTCTTGTAATGGAGTAAGCAACTCCTTGTAGGAGGAGTCAGGGCATTATTGTCACCCAGCTATATTTAGGGACCGAAACAGTGCTGTAAAGACAAGAACTAGAATTTTGTGCTCAGAAAGGGATAGCCCTTTACAGTGTACCAGAAAATGCCTTGAGGTTGTTTTAAACAAAGCTCTCAAGGAATGCTCTGGCAAATGACCTGACAGCAGTCATGATTTATTTGTATTTTCTTAGATGTGTCTCTTGAGTCATAAGAATAGATTATAACCTAGTTTATCTGTGACATGAGATCATTAGCTCCAGGAAGTAAAAAATGATACCTCTCCAGGGCAGAGTTCTTTAAAACGCTGTTTCTAACAATTTACTGGCCTTAGAAAGTTCACTGCTTTGTTATATTTACAACTTGTATCATATTAAAGCCTCACACACACATCATTTTGGGGTCAGATAAATGGATAATACATACTGTATTATAATGTAGTATGGCATTTTCAAGTATAGATCATTATAAAAGTGCATTTTAACATGGAATATTCCTAGATAAGTAATATCTAATGAATGCTTTATATTTTCACTTTGCAGAGATTTTTGATGTTTGGGAATACAGATGGTGAAATCAATAAAACAACCATGTCTGAATAGGATCTATCATGAACTCTTCTTTCACCCATAGACAGAGTACTGCCATGGAGGCAGAGATGAGCAGAAGAACTAAAGGAGTTAGTTTCCCTTTTGTTACCAAGGTATTGTCTTCAATATCAGATACTTTTAAAGTGTAAATTAGCCCGATATTCAAAATAGCTTTGTTGATTTTTCTGGGGAAGTATTGGCTTTGTTTAATTTTTAAAGAAAATCCAAGTGCAAGATCTGTCGCTGTCCGTACCGAGAGCGGCAAAGAATGACATGATAAAATTTAGGAAAAAGTGGAATCTTTAATTAATTATAAATTGGTTTATATAACTTGGTTCACAAGAGTAGCATAGTACTATTGGTCCCTTGGTCAACCACCTCCTAGATTGATTGGTGGAGGCTATACAACACCCATTTGAAAATATTTTCCTCAATGTACCATAACAGCACTTCACAACAAACTCCAGGTGCAAAGATAAAGAATTAGTTTACAAAACCATCTTCACTGTTTTTGGCTAGTCTGTGTGAGAAAGCAATGCTCTCAAAGAACACTGAGAAAAAGCTGAAGAATTTCTCTGCTTCTAACTTTTCAGCATCCATAAGGATCTACTGAGATGCCATCAGCCTGATAAGTACTGATATGTAACCAATTAAAGGGAGCAAGAAAGGCATCGTTGCAGAAACAGTGGTCTTGGTGGCAATCAGCATTTCATGAATAAGTGAGTTCAGTGCTCCATAGAGATCAGTATCAGTGCAGTGCAATAAAAGTTGACCTGCTAAGCCAGTGGGACATCAGTCTTAACTATGGGAATCTAAAAGCTTACTTGAAAAAAAATTCTCTGGATTACACATGTAGTCAATGGTGAGAGAGAGCAGACCATCTACAATGATAGTCAGATAGAATAATTTTTTATTATTTTATTATTAAGACAAATATTTCAAAATAGGGTGTATCTGCCTTTCTCCACTGACAATAAAACTGAAATGTAGGGATGACATTCACCTTTTTTATCTATGTAAAATTTAGCATTCTAAGGCTTATTTTTCTCTATTGACTCGAAAGATATCTAGGCTATCTTTGATTGAGATATTTGTACAGAAGATATGTGAGTTTAGGTGAGATGAAGTCCCCCCTAATGACTCTGTATCAAGAAGTCTTTTTCACTTATAGCACTCCAAGTAGTGTTCCTTCCTTCCTGGCTCTGATAAATTTCACAGATTTGAAGAAACTTGCTGATATTTATCCCTTCATACTACCTAAAACACAATTAGGCCAACACTTAACAAGAGATTCTCAAGCAAGGATCTAGTCTACCCCTAGAAATATGTGACTTAAGACTGCATTTTAGGAATGCAATAAAATAAGTACATCATCACTTTATTATTTTCAGTAGTTGAAGAGAGAATTTTCTTTGGAAGCATAGTCTTACCTCTTTTTGACTGTATAGATATCTTAGGTATTAATTTAAGGTGTGAAACAAATCCTAATTTAGATATATCAATTTCATATGCAAGTGAATAGAAGAGATTAGCAAGAATATTTCAATTGCAGTTGGGAGGGACGTAGAGCACTCATCCAGTCCAACTGTGTGACCAATTCCAGGCCAACCAGAAGCTGAAGCATGTTGTTAAAGGCATTGTCCAAACGCCTCTTAAGTACTGATATACTTGAACTGCATAATACTCATAAGGAATTGCACAAAACAGAAACTCAGACTGAGATTTCCAAAACTACAGTCTCATGAGGACAAGAATGAGAATGGTAGCCACTTATAAAACAACCTTATTTTTTTTTCAGAAAGTTCCTTAGATTTTTTGCCTGTAGAGGTAAAATATGGAAGCTGTTTACCAAATTTACATCTGTGGAAAATGAGTTGAGAAACTTTTCACCCATTCAATTTATTGAAAATAATAATAATAAAAAAAGTTAGATGATGCTTTTACATGAGAGAAAAAAATCTATACTTACAATAAAAACTTATTTCCATGGGAAACTAAATAGGGACACTCAGTATGACCCACCTGAACCAACTGGACTCCTGGGAGTCTACAAACACAAGCATGAGCAATAATAGTCTCCACACCCGTAGGAGAGTTCACTCCGTGAATTGCATGGATGGACATTCAAATAAGTAACAACTTCCTCTGGACAATGAAATCCTAACCTGAGTCTTTAGTGCCTTAATGTTTGTAGAGCCCTACAACAAACTGTAGTAGGAAGGTACTAAACCTTACAACGTTGTAGCCAGGAATAGGGAGTTCTGCATACGCTTCTGAGAAAATGGGAAAGAAGTCTCTTCATCCTGACATCCTGATCAGTAACCTGGGATCCTCCAAAGGTATCTGCACTTGTGCGTATTAAAGCCTGCCAGAGACTAACTGAGAACTGAGGTCAAGCCCTTCATTTTCCATGGAAATACCTGTTTAATTCTCTTGAACTCAGTGTGCTGTACTTAGTTCTAGCCTTTTTCTCCTCATCTTGTTAGTGGGTAAAAAAAAAAAAAAAAAGTCTGTCTTGTCACTTGTTTTCATGTTTCCATTCATTTTGAAGGCCCTCTGGGACCTTCTTCTGCTTCCTTTATTTATCAGAAAAGAAGGGTTCTTGTTTTAGTAATGAGAGCAAACATGATGATTACCCCTAAATTTTGGGGTTTTGTTTCTGTCCAATCCATATTTTTCAGTCGCAGCCTATTCAGCAAAAAGGACCCTTCCTCTGGAAAATCACTTAGACAAAAAATACACTTGTGAAGAATTAGTGTAATGGGCAAGGTAAAAACACATTCTTTATCTAAACTGCATTTTCACATCTCAACTTTGTAAACTTTGCACAAGAGATAGAAAAGTAATAATCAGATATTCTCCCCATGAGGTATTAACTGTTCTGTAACACAAGGGAGATCCACTAGAAGAAAATGAGCCCTAATGAGAAATGTTAGAAAGGAAAGAAAACAGGCAAATATGGAAGCTGACTCATTTATGTAAAAACTGGATATGTTCATTTCAGATAGACTGCTGTGTGACCAAGCTTTTTTGTTAGCTACTTTTGTATGAACTGCCTTGTAAGCAAAATAAATCTTGGATAATAAATATAAAAGCCTCATATAAACCTTCTCAGAATTTATCTCTAATAAACATAGCCTTTTCTAATTAGGGGCAGATATTTAGTACTTGTTAATTGTTATTTATTTTTCAGTAAACTTTTACTGCCAATTTTTTAATTTACAATGAATATCTAATACTCTCAAGTTGACATTTCTTGTCGGTAAGAAATATTTCATACAAACAAAATCTAATCTAAATGACATGATGCTATTAATTTAATTTCAATTATTACTAAAGCTTCCTCAGTTAATCCATCTACTATGTCCTTTAACCACTATATTCAAAGAATTCATTCAGAAATGGCTGTAAAAGGTGTCTAAATAGTCAATGAATCAGAAAAGAACTCTTGTCCTATAAGTGTCTCAAACTGTCCAAGTAGGTAAAGCAAGTAATTGTGATTAACTAGAAGTGGAACCTATTTTCCACTTACCCTATCTTTGGGTAGAATTAGTAAATACTTAAGAAACTGTAATCTCTAAACTTTGCAACACTTGGAATTTCTAGGAAACCTCAATTTTGCCCAAGGAAATAGTCCAGAAGTACTGTAAGGTTGAATTTCTCAGTCTCAGGTATTTAAATGTCTTATAACTTGGACTGAAAAAAACCACCACTAAAATATTATATTTAATCCCTCCAACAAAATTACATTGGTTAGTAGATCCCATTATCATTATGGTATTAATATCACCTCCCAACATATGAGAAGGCCCATTAAATCCACAACAGTCCAGCAGTAAAACATATTTATTACCATAAAGTAGGATATTGCTGAAAATTATTCTCACACAGTGAATCCTTCACTCCTCTGGAGGGATGCAAACTCCAATGTACAGTGCAATGCATTCACTTAATGAAATAAAAATTAATTTTCTAGCTATGCTGTCACTCCTTAATCTTTCAGATCTGACCTATCTGACATGCAGGAGGGTTTGAGCTACTCTCAGTTTTTATTCCGTGGTTCAAAGACATTTCTGTCAGCAAATTATATGCTAAACCACTTTCTTTAAAAAAAAAAAAGCAGACAAACAAACAAACAAACAAACAAAAAACCCCCACCGCGTAGCCCCTCCATAAAAACCCCTATCATTACAAACCAAACATGGACTATGACTGCAAAATTATCCCTCGGTAATAATCTCAGGATAAGACCTCATGAACTGTTTATTTGGCTCTAACTTTACCAGCTCCATAGAATGATAATTCACTTTCTTACCCACAGAAGTCACTTCGTAATCAGCTTCTCAGTATTTTCTCTCAGTGTTTAAAAACACTGAGTAGCTCTTAGGCTACTTAGAGTTTAACTAAATAGATCAATCCACACTATTGCTGCGTTTCATTGGAATGAGATTTTTTTTAAGTTCCCCTAGGACAAAACTTTTTCATTACCTCACAGTGATTACCTAGATACTACCAGAGTATGCTAATAGTCTAAAACTACTTCACAAAGAATGTGGGTTCGTTTCTGCCTGAGGTCGTGCAAGCCAGCTTTGCAGCATGAGTTTTTAAAGGCAAAGACATTCATGAAGAGGGGACCGTCCCAATCAGTTGTTCAAAGAATGTGACTTTCTGAGCTGTAGGCCAGACCTTCAGATTGTTTCCAGTCTTTGTGCAATACTGATCATTGTTCTAAACATGCCTGAGCATTTGTACCAACATTCATACCCATTCATGGCTATGCTGTAATGCCCAGTCATAATAGAGAATCAGTACATACAGTGGGAAACTGGGCAGAAACACTGATATTTTTGTAGCTAGAAAATCAAAACAGTTTGGAATTTGCTGCAGCAGTCAAGTCACATGCTAGAAAGCTAGCAGAAAACTATTTAAATGTCTTCCCCGGAGTCTACTAGTATGACACACCTGAGCATCTGGAGCATTATGAATAAACATGTTTACAGCAGTAGCAGTTGAGAGAGCACAGAACACTCATGGCTGTTTACATGGTTTTCAAAACCAAGTCACGAATGAAAATGACAGAAAATCAAAATAACAGTAGAAGCAGTACTTCTTATTTTTTTAAAAAATTAATCATTAGCATAATCTTAATAATCTCAGATATCCTACAGTATAAACAGTTTTGGAGAGGTATGTTATTATTTATTTATTAAAAATAAATATATATTTATGATAACTAAATTATTTAGTGCTCATCTTTTTACCCTGAAATCTCAGAGGGATATTATCATTCTTTGTATGCTAGTTAGTCTGTTGTCCAGGACCTTGTCCAGATGGCTTTTGAATACCTCGAAGGATAGACTACACCACCTCCCAGGGCACCTGTGCCAGTTTTCCACCACTCTCACAGTGAAAAAGTGTTTCCTGATGATCAGGAAAACTCCCATATTTCAGGTTGTGCCTATTGCTTCTGGTGCTTCACTTGGCATCATGGAGAAAAGCTTGCCACACTAAGGGCTGCAGATATTCTTAAAGCTGAAATAATACAAATAGCCTCCAGGATAAAACCAAAACCAGAACCTTTCTATCTAGAAAAGAGCTTTTTACAGATGTTTCATGTTATATGTGCCATCTGAGGAGAAAAATGTGTGGTGTTATAGTAGTACTTCAGGCTATTTCTGAATAGAGTCAGAGGAGATTACTGTCTTCTATTAACTATAGAATAAAATGGCTGTTATCAAGAGTCATGGAGGTTTTAGTCTTTGTAAATGAGCTTCAAATTTATGTGAAGTGCTAGAAGTGAACAAGAATGGAGAAAGAACTTTTCAATCATTACAGGACAAAACACAACACTAGAGTTGTAACAATATAGTTCTCTGCTTGGATTCACCAAGATGACTCACTCTAATAATGGGGAAATTTATTTTAGGGCCTAAAATGTAGTTTGGTCTTTATGCCCATGCAGCTCTGGCTTAGATTATTCATTACTCATTTTGAACTGCTTAAGAACCCTTCTTAAACATATGCCAGAAGGGTTGTTAATTGTAATGGCTGTGTGATGCTGTGAACACCCGCACTTATGACATGGCCAAAACCCAATTTATTTCTCGGGGATCATCATCAAAACGGTCTGTTAATAATATCTTATAGTCACGAGCAATGGAGACAACAGAATTATTTTTAAATGCAAAGTCACAGAAATAATATAGGTAGGCTTAAACAGTAATTTTCGAAAAGCTGACATTTCTCACCACTCAGAAAAGGAACTGCTCACAAGCGATAGTCATTATGAGCTATGATTAAGCATGGTTTGATGATAAAATAAGTACTATTGTTTATTGCTTTTACGTGCCATATCCACTAATTTTCATAAACTTTCAGAGAGCAAGTGTGACATTACAGATAATTGTGATTCGTAAGAATGATTTATTAATGAAGCCCTAATTCATGTATTAGTCAAGAGACTAAAGTATGCTGCATAACAACATTGTCCAGAGTTTTAAATATAGACAATCAAAGAAGTGCTGGGGTTTTTTTCTCTATATCAGAGAGTCTGGAATCGCTTTTCAAGCTTGAATGCCTTTGTAATGGAAGATGTAAACTGCATGCACATTAAAAGATCCTGAGGACAATGAGTTTGCTAAAGAAGATCCTTTTGATATGTTACAGAAGTAAAACATCAGCAACAGCTACTATATGAAAAGTTAATGTTCACACTGACTTTAATGACTGTATAAGTGATGGTATGGTACAATGGAAAATTGGTCTGTGCCGAATTTTAGTGAGACAAAAATAAATGAGGCTCCAAACACCATTTTGAATATGGTTTACATCTCTTCTCTGAACTCAATGATCCTAAAATCAGAATATATCACAGGAAACAGATCTTGCAAACAACTCTTGGTGCATTAGAAGAGGTACTGCAAAAAGACCCAAAGTCAAGAGAGTGTCCAGGCACAAGAGCATTAGCTAGTCTGTCATAATTTTATGTGTTTATTGGACAGAGAAAGTGTCCCCATGAATGCATCTACATATGTAAGAGAGAAACAGAAATATTTGCAATTTTTCAAATAAAGTCTTTATTATATTTAAGTGCATATTTTACTGACAGTTTTCTTATAGATATGCACTGTATCAATGAACTACTATCCATTTGTGATAGGTCATAAGTGGAAATCAACACAGAGGAACAAAGACAATAACTAGAGTTTGAGTTTTACTCTGCTGGGATGTTTAGAAAGTATATGTGAGTAACAATTCTCTACTACAGGACAATAGCCAATATGCATCAAAATACCATGCTTCAAACTAGACCACCCACGGATAAGTGTGGCTCTTGTAGTCATGCATATTTTGAAAGCTCTTAATGATATATGTGGAGGGTGTCATGGTAACATTCAGCGGTAAATAGTTTTCACAGATCTTGGAATCACAGGAAACTGGGCTCATTATCTTTGCAAAATAAAATTTATATTAAAACAGGTAGTCCTCCACACCAATCAGAAAATACAGTGCCAAAACTAGATAGCCAAGATATCTGTGAAAGCAAAAGCTCTGTGTGATTTTGAAAACTCAACCCCACATTTAATTAATTGAGTATAATCAGAGTTCAGATTCCAATCTCACAGCATCCGCCTTTTCTTCTTTAACCAAGAGTAAAATATCTGTTTTAAAATGTATCATATTTAAGGATCTCTACTGACCGTCAGAGGAGGTACCAATGTGTAAATGCCAGCTAAGAGTTAGGCTTTCCACACCTCAGCTACCTGAAGGAGAGCTGGATCTAAGTTTCATAAATAATTAGGAACACAGACAGGATAGAATGTTAACAAAGTATATAAGCCTTTGTTTGCTAATGATTGATGAGAGGAGCTATACTACAGAGAGTAGCACTGTCAGGATGAATTGCCTTTTCTTTCACAAGCATTTATTTTTTGAATCTATTGTGATATTAAAATGTAATATCATTCATCTGAATGTTCTCATTTAAAATAATGTGCATGTAATTTATCCTGGGAATAAACAAGCTAAATTTAGGTTGAAAGGCCAAGGAGATATAAATGAAGGCAATGGAAAAGTCTATTCTGCTCAGATGACAATTTGTTTCTAAGTCTGTTTTTTGTTGTTATCAGCAATGAAAAGAAACTTAAAGGGGCTCCCTTGTTTCACTACTTGATTTCGTTCAACAAGGCTTAGGGTTATTACTGAAAATGTTATAAAAATCCAGTATGTGTCACTCTGAAAACATAGCTTTGAAATATTTCAAGAAAGAGTAAATGTATTTTTAAAAGATCTGCTCAATCATAATGTTGAAGCTGGGCATTCTGTACTGATAAAAGTACAGAATCATAAAAGCAGCAGACCAAGAAGAAGTAGCAATGGATTTAATACCTCACTCACTTGTTAAATTCTGTGACCCATGTTATTCAGGTCAAAATACATGCTTTCAAAGGTGTACCAAATTAAAGTTGGGAACCAAATCCAGGGCATATGAATTTTATTACTCTCTGGACATTACAAAAGCTTTATGCTTTTAACAACACCTAAGAAAAAGAGAAGAAAATTTCTTGATCATAGAACAGTCATTCTTTGGGATTCCACTTCATTTGTCAGAAATGAAAATAGAATAAAATATTCAGAACCTAAAGACTGAAATAGCAATGGTCTTTTGGAACTGGATGTTGTAAGTAAATATAGAAACAGCAGTCAAGAGAGACAGGAGGCTCTGCGGAGGGATCTGGACAGGCTCTATCAGTGGGCTGAGGCCAATTGTTTGAGGTTCAACAAGGCAAAATGCCCAGCCCAGCACTTGGGTCATAACAATCCTCTGCACTGCTACAGGCTGGGGAAGAGTGGCTGGAAAGCTGCTCATCACAAAAGAACCTGAGGGTGCTCGTCAACAGCAGCTGAACATGAGCCAGGTGTGCCCAGGTGGCCAAGAAGGCCAATGGCATCCTGGCCTGTATCAAAAATAGAGTGGCCAGCAGGACCAGTGCAGTGATTGTCCCCCTGTACTCGGCACTGGCGAGGCTGCAANGAAAGGCAACAGAGCTGGAGAAGGGTTTGGAGCACAAGTCTGATGAGGAGCAGCTGAGGGAGCTGGGGTTGTTCAGCCTGGAGAAAAGGAGGCTCACTTGAAAGGAGGGTGTAGCCAGGTGGGGGTTGATCTCTTCTCCAGGGTAACAAGCAACAGGATAAGATGAAATGTTCTCAAGTTGCATCTGGGGAGGTTTAGTTTGGATATTATGAAAAATTTCTTCATGGAAGGGTTGTAAAGTATTGGAACAGACTGCCCAGGGAAGTGGTAGAGTCACCATCCCTGAAAGTGTTCAAAAAATGCGCAGATATGGCATTTGAGGACATGGTTTTGGTGAACATGGTGGTGATTCTGGGTTAATGGTTGGACTTGATGATCTTAGAGGTCTTTTCAAACCTTAATGATTCTATTATTCTATAATTCTGTACACCTCATGCAATCTAGCTTTTTTTTCTCTTGGAATGCTTTCTAGGACAGTTTCTGATATGCACAGTGTTTCATTTAGTGACTAAACAGTCTATTGATAAGCTTGAAGGCTGAAATCCCCTCATCTGGCAAAAATAGAGCTGAAAATGAACATTCCTGAAGTAAGCAGCAAAATCTATGAAGTAAATATAAAACTTGAAGTAGAATTTCCTGTTGCAAGAGCTTATGCAAGTCCTTTTGAAGATATCTTTGCTGAGGTGACAAGTTTAGATAATTTCCTTTTGCATAATATGCAATTAATATCACCCAAAATCAGGTAGTAGGAGTAGAACTCGGTAGAGTTCTCTTGTTAGATGTAATATAAAGTATTTTAAATGGATTAAATTTAGACTAAGTAAAATGAAACATTCTAGCCTTAGCATCTAATTTGCTTTGCACTTGTGCATTTACAGACATATTGGCAAAATGAGACCAATATAACTGTGAGATACAATCAGATCATACTGTGCTGAAATACAATTGGTGTGTTAAATCAGCTGGGATTAGAAATAATAATAGGAATCCATGGAGATGTCATATTGAGCATAGGCCTAAAAAGGCTGGTGCTAGAATATTGGAGATTGCTGATGTGCAGTATGTCTAATCTCCAAGAATTCCCTCAATTGCATACCAACTTTCCACTTTCTTTATCTCACCACTTAAAAGCTTTTATTTTTATTATACATGAAGGTATTTCCAATTTATATGGAATGTCATTTTACTTATCCCTGCCTGGCTTTCGTGAGAAGGCATAATATAGTTCCAAATTATTTGCTGAAGAACATTTGACTCCTAGTTGTCTGAGAGTTTGGAGGAAAGAGGATAGACAGGTTAATAGCTGTGTCTTTCTCTCTGTCTAATAGATGACTTTCACTCTAAAAAAAGGCAGTGGAAGTTGTTTGCTTATGCAAGGCCTTTTATAAACCTTTCTAAATCCAAGGCAGGGACAAAATGAGAAAGCAAATGAACTTTTAAGATTGAGAGTAATCGACTTGAAATGTAAAAGAGCCAATGTTTTGCCAAGAATTTAGCTAGAAAGGCTATTTAAGGAACATGTGAAAGAGACAAAAGACTCCTCAAGAACACAAAAAAAAAATTTAACAACATAAGTCAGGTTTATCTAAACTGTGACTTATCAATTCTCTTTCAAGTCATCACCTAGGATAGACAGGGACTTCCAAGGATCATTTCATTCAACATACATTAAGTACCTTTGCTAGAATTGTAAACTTGATTTCTGTGTATCCCTCTACAATGCTAAATGAAGATATGTTTATCTCCTTACATGAGGTAGAAAGGGTGTCAGTTGTGTCAGATGTGTTAGATGAATTCTTTGTTTTAGATGTCAAGATTGGTGAAATGATTCTTCAATTACTTGAAGATCAAGAAAAACATGAAAAACTTCTATCAGCTATTAAGAATGGGTGGCAGTTGAATACAGAATAATGAATGCATTCATCTATTTGAATATTTTATTTAGAAAGTTACACTCAAGGGCAAATATACTTCTGTTCTGTTTCCTTTTACATGGCTGTTATATATTGCAAATTACTTCTAAAAGAGGACATAATTTAATACCAAAGATCACAAAGATTTCCATATCAAGCACATAACATTTAACAACCAAATGTGTTATTTCTTAATCACAAGCCCTTCAGATGATATACAAGGTCTGAAAATTTAAAGGATTTTGGATTCAGAAACTCAGACACTATTTTTTATACTCTTCATGTAGAAGGCTAGATGAAAGTTTTCTATCACATAATTTATTCAATCTATAAATGCAATGAGTAAACTAAGCTGAGTGTATCATTTATCAGTCCAAACAACATGTAGAAAATATCAATACCATATCAGTTTTAGCTACATATTTGTGCTGCATTAGGACCCCCCAAAATTTCTACCAATATGTTTCTGGAATTTATTTAAGAAGTATAAAAAGGAGAAAACACAGCAAAAGAAGTTATCTTTTCCAGAGCTTAGATTGGAAGTCTGTTGACTTTAATATCTAAAAATATTTATCTTGTAAGCACAGAATAGGAATCAGAGGCTAGAAGTCATAGCTAGTCACTTACTAGGAAATACTTCACAGCAGTTAATAATCTGTAATATTGTTGGATATTCCCCAAATCTCACTTTTGAGCATACCATAAGACTATTCTAACTCAGCTGGCCTTTTTGAGAAGCAGTAGAGCAGGGAACTTTTGGGAACACTTGTAAATATTTTTTTTCTTCTTGCTGTAGTGCTCTATGTTTCCCACCTCTCCAGTGAGCTGAGGAGGGAAAAAAAGTCGGTCGTTGTTCATTTTGCAATGTGGAAGAACAGTCTGAAAACTGTAAAGCTACTTTTCTGATCACCAATTTTGTTCTGCTAACATTGCAATTTAACTGTCAAATTAAACAATGGAGAAACACGTAAAGAAGAGTGATTTCTGTACAGTAAAAACTTTCTTAGGTAAAAAGTCTCTCCCCTCACACATACCGTTTTTGAAATAAGAGTAAAATATTATTTTGAAGTTTAAAAAGAATGTAGTGCAAAAGCTGTAGGCAATAAAGAATTATACACAAGACTATAAAAATAAAGACCTGAGAGGGACTACAGGAGATAACTTACTCCAGTTAACTGAATTGAAGTGGGCTTGAATAGTTAGATCATTTCTTCACCTAGACAGGCTAGTGTTCACCAGGTTGTAAGAATTTTCTTTGAAGTGATTGCACAATCTCCTTGCTCTTCTGTAATGAGAACGCTCAGTTGCTACTGAGAATGATTAACAAGAGAACTATAATTCTTGACATAATTTTGAGATCTTGAGACTGATAACTAAGGTTATTAATTAATGCTAGGATTGGGTTGGGATTTTTTCTAGTTCAAATCAAGCAAAAACATGCAACCTGTTCATATGTTTATCAGTATTGGTACATTTATACATAACATGCTGTAAACCTATTTGTTGGAGGACTTTTTCATTATGTGCATATTCAAAGAAGGTGATCTGCCCTCCTACCATAATTCAACTTCCAGCACCCACTTGTACAGTTTTGAAAGAAATTGGACATTTTTTTCATTAGAATTCCTCCTGCAGTATCTATATGAAGAGAGGAGGTACAATCATACATATTTCTTTAATACATAGATTTTTTTTTCCCTGTGGACACATTATTAGTGTATTTCATGGCAGTGAATGTTTAGCTGGATGATTAGAAATTCTTAGCACTCATTTCCAAAGCAAAAACCCAAACCAAACCACCACCAACAAAATAGAGAAGAGGAAAAAAAATTACCATAACCATGCTTATGACTTTCATTTGTGTGAACAGACTTTGAATCTCTTATTAAGCTGTTTAATTCAATTAAATCAGATTTATAACTCCTTAGTTATAACTACTTCTTCTAGTTGGCTACTGACAAGAACTGTGTGGCTTCCTTATCCATCTGTAGGTGTGATGTTCTGTCTGCCTGCCTGTTCCTCTGTCAGGCTTTTTTCCCAGCCAACCATAGTAATTTTTGAACCTACTAGCTAATTTTAGTTAAACCTGAGAAATGTCTAGAGGCTTCAGTGATGATCACTGCCTGAAAATTGGCAACTGATTAAAAAAAAAAGAGAGAAAAATCCAAATTATCATTCTCCATCCACCCTTTGGCTAAGACTGAAATGTGAAAGTAGTTATCTAATTATGCACAGGAGAAATCAAACAAGAGAGAGCTATAGGAAACTAATCTGTAACTGGTGGGGCACACAAAATTTTGCACAGCTCTAGGTATGTTGAAATGAGTCAGCTAAAAAAGGAAAATTTCTAAAATAGTCTAAATAGTAAGGCTGCGGGTGAAATGGCATGTTGAACTGAGATGCCTGTATCCTGCTTTAGGTATGCAAAATCTTTTCTGACTAGTGCCTTCTTTACCCTGTGTTCAGGTAATGATAATTTCCACCTCCTGCTTTCTTACTGAAGCAAAGTCATAGCAAAGGACTCACAAATCTCTATCAAAAATTGCTATTTAGCACAGTCAGACCATTGTGTCAGTCTCATCACTGGCATTTAAACACTTAAACTGTACTTACACAGTGGCTTGAAGGAAAAATTTCTTAGGCTGAGTCATGCCAAGAATGGAGACTTAAAGTTCATAGAGCGTTCATATCAATACATGACTCAAATGTTAAAAGCACCAAAGACAGATAATGTTAGTATGGTGGGGAGATAGAATGGTGCAACATTTAACTTTTTCTGAAAATCAGCCAGTTATTGATACCTAGTATTGATATCTGCCGAATGAGGACATCCTAAATTCACCTGTTATGTGAGCACCAGGCCATGTCTGACTGAATGCTTCACAATTATAATTTCCTTTCACATGAGATTCAAAATACTGGGTGCTCACTTGGGATTTGCCACTCGCTCACCTTTGAACTGCAGCATTTATCTGTGTTCAGGTATCATTATCTGCTGGTAAAGTCAGTACATTGCAATGAACACCCCTGGGCTCTGCTCAGTCACAGAGGGAACAAGGGATCCACAATGATATGTTAGCTCTTTATCTCTTTTCTAGTGCCTTCCAAAGTGTTGCCACTTGAGAACACGACATCTGAATCACTGAAATTTATGTACCTATGCACTGGCTTTTGGGGACCAGAGTTTTCCCATAAAAGTCTCATTTTAATGATTTCTGAAGTCATGATGTCTGATCAGATCATGTATTGCAACAATGCATATATTCAGACTAGGTGGTGCAGTATTAACAAAGTCAAACTTTGAGCTAATATTTTCAGTTTTCTGAATTCATAAGAAATAGTGAGTAGTGTCCAAAAACTACTGATTACTTCAGGCAGTAAATGCAAATCAATCAATACTAAAGAAAACAGAGATACTTTGTGCCCCATAAATACAGCCTTTGGAAAGAGACTGAGCCTGAGAGTAAAAAGATGTTGTTAACATCTATTTATTTAGCTTTGAAATCTGTAATTATGCTTTTCCCAAAGGAGAAGTATTTTATAACTTTCTTCACAAATCCTGGAAAGAATTTAAAAAACAGAAGAATATATTCATCTGTTTCAAACTGCAGAGAGCAATTCAATTTGCTCAGGAGTGTGTCCCTGCATGCATGAACATTTCAATGTGTATGCTGTTAGCAACTGGTATCATGCCCTGATTCTGTTTTAATTTTATCCTGGTGTCATGGTTCAACCCCAGCCAGCAACTCAGCCCCACACAGCCAGCGACTCACTGCCCCCCAGTGGGATGTAGGAGAGAATTGGAAGGGTAAAAGCAAGAAAATGCATGAGTTGATATAAAACAGTTTAATAGGTGAAACAAAAGCAACACATGCAAGCAAAAAAAAGCAAGGAATTCATAACCCACTTCCCAAGGGCAGGCAGGCACTCAGACATCCTCAGGAGAGCAAGGCTTCATCACAAGTAACGGTGACTTGGAAAGACAAACGCCATCACTCCAAATGTCCCCTCCCTTCCTTCTTCTTCCCCCAGCTCTATATGATAAGCATGATATCATAGGGTGTGGAATATTCCGTGCCTCAGTCAAGGTCAGCTGTCCTGGCTGCATCCCCTCACAATTCCTTGTGCACCCCCAGCCTCCTCACCGGTGGGGTGGGGAGGAGCAGAAGAGACCGTGATGCTGTGTGAGCACTGCCCAGCAGTAATGAGAACATCCCCGTGTTATTAACACATTTTCAAACACAAATCTGAAACACAGCCCTATAGTAGCTGCTATGAAGAAAATTAACTCCATCTCAGACAAAACCAGCACACTCAGAAACAAGATTCTAAGATAAAAAGGCCTGATTATAAGGTTGATGTTGAACAGACATCCCAATAGGCATCCAGGTACTTGGAAACCTTCATCCTGTATCGCTATCTAACTGGGGCAAAAACTAAGAGAAACATACATTTTTATAAGCAAAACAAGATAATGCAAAAAAGAAGTCGTCTTTCCAAGTTGGTAAGTAGCTTAGTGGTTGAGGAAGCTGGAAGGCATGCATCTAATTTCCTTATCACTGTGATCCAGGCTGGAAATATTAATCTTATACCAGATCTATCAGGGAAAGGCTGCTTGTTCCCCTGCCATATTCCTTGTCCTCTGGCTTCACAGTGCCACTGACAAGTACAGATCCACTGAGAAAGTTTCAAGGAAACTGGAGTGTTCCCATGGATAGCTTAAAAATCACAAAAATCTTTTCACCACGAAGTAGGTATCTGACTTACAGAGCTTGTTTCACGTATGAAAAGACTTCAGTGCTCCTGTGCATGCAGGAAACAGTAAGGCTTCAGAAACTTTTGGTTTCCTTTCATCGCACTGTATGTGATTTATAAACATTAATTATGAGTCATATTTTACCTGAAGAGGAGAAAGAAAGAGATAAGCAGCTGGGCTTTGGGGTTTTGTTGTTTATTTTGTTTTGTTGGGTTTTGGGGTTTTTTAATAGCTGCTTAATTTCTCTGTTCTGCAGTTAATATATTAAAGTTTAGTTGTAATCCAACCTTTTGGACTCTTTTTCTCTTTCCTAATTATTTTTTACTTCTGTATATTGACTGTGGAGTGTGCTGAACGGTATCGATCAGTACCCTACTCTCTTGTACGCAGGCAACCATTACAGCAATTTTCTTTCCAAAGATCCTCTTACCTCTTATGGTGGAGGTTTATAATATTAATTCTCAATATAACAGAACCTGCTGCTTTTCAGAAACGTACTATAAAAGAGGACCTTTGTATTAGTTTATCTGCAGAAGGTGGGACACAGTTATCACTAATTATAGAACTGAAAACCTCTGTATCAAGTTACATCAAAAGGACTCAGAATATTTTTCTTAACTTGCACTGAAAAGCAACTTTCACCACTAAACTGGTGGTTAAAAAAACAACAGCCATTTCGTAGATTGCCAGAGAGAAGGCAACGAGCATTTTCAGTCACTGAAGACAGCCAATAGCCATAAAAGCTGATATACAGATCTGCTGAGAGGTGTATGTAGCTCAGATGATTGAAAAAAATGGTTTTCAACTCATATTGAAATATTCAAAAGTTTTTCATGAAGGAGCAGGTTTGAGGGCATTATCTGGAGTTGTTCACCCTGGAGAAGACTCTGGGGAGACCTTATTGCCCCTTCCACTACCTAAAGAGAGCTCATAAAAGGAGGGAAAAGGACTTTATACGGGCAGATAGTTATGGGATAAGGGGGAATGATTTTAAACTGAAAGAGGAGAGATTTAGATTAGCTGTTACAAAGAAGAAATTATTTACTCAGAGGACACTGAGGCACTGGAACAGTTTGCCCAGAGAAGTTGTGGGTGCCCCATCCCCGGAAGTGTTCAAGGCCAGGTTGGATGGGACTTGGAGCAACCTGGTCTGGTGAATGGCCATCCCTGCCCATGGCAGGGAGGTTGAAACTAGATGATCCTTGATTCATTGATTCTGTTCTACTTGAGAAAAAGTTTCCATACTTAGAAACCGGTTCCTTTCTTGTAGTTGTTTTTAGTTTAGATGAATGGATTTTGCAAGCTGCCTCCAGTCAAGTTATATTTATTTGCTGAATAAAGAAACTAAGTTATCCAAGTTAAATAGATTACTATTTAGTGAAAAAAAAGATATCAAAGGTGAACTTGATTAATTCACTGCAAACATTCTCAAGGTTATTTCCCCCACCCAGCCTACACCCCTGCCCTTTGCTGAAAACCCATAGGGGTAAGTTTTATAAGAACATTGGGGTTTTTTTCAGTCTGGCTCACTGTTGGGGTGTGCTCGTACAGGGCATCCTCCTGGTCGCCCCAGAGACCCCCTCTTGTCAATCCGGACAGGGCTCTCCCCTGGACTGACGAATCAGAATCGGAGGGTGGCTCTCTGGGCAGTTCCCGAGTTTAAGCCTCGCGCCCCCCCCAAAGCTAGCCATGCCTCTTCTTCCAGAACCCTCCAAGCCGCTCGGCACCCCATAGGTGCATGCTGACGGTCTCCCGCTTGTTATCACCCCGTTGGTTGATTGTAGCCTGGTTCCTCCCAGTTGCCCCCTTCCTATTGATTCTCGCCCTAAACTCCACCCGGTTTTCCTCACCTTAAAACCCTCGGCGCGGGTCCTCTCCGGGAGTTATCGCTTCCGCCCGGATCCGGCTAATAAAACTTGCTGTGGTCCAAGGAAGGATACCCCTCCTCGTTCGTTCTTTGTCTCCGGGGTCTTTGGACTTTCACCACCTCCTCCTCTGCCCTGAGGAGCGCGTGCAGCTGCCCGCTTGCGCGAAGCCCCAGCAGCGGCGGCTGCGGAACCGAAGGGGCGGAACTCGTGGCTGCAGGCTGAATCCTGGGTCGACTGTCTAGCTCTGACAAAGGGGTCTGGGGGCAGCTAGCCCCGGTTGCGAATCCAGCTCATGATTTCTGATATTTTTATGAGAAAAGGGACAACCTGATAATGCAAAAAATTGTAGCAGTAAAAACAGGAATGGTCTTCTGTTACACACCTTTTGTTCTGTTACCTTTTCAGCCATCAACTGTTGCCAGAAACTCTCGCTTTAAGTAGGTCCACAACACAGGTATGAGTTGAAATGGTCCTTGAGAATCTAAAAAATCCAAGGGACTTCTTTACTGTCATATACTTCCCCACTTTCCTTACTAAATGTCTGTTCTCCCCATACCGTCCTACCGCCCCCACCCCTAGTCCCGGCCACT
>VZTE01006120.1:796821-891097 GCA_013397775.1 Eulacestoma nigropectus | reverse complement strand
GGCTCCGTTTCACTCCCTGCCCTCCCGGCGCAGGGTGCCCGCGGCTCTGCTGCCGGCTCGGGTTTATTCGGGATGGGAGGGAAAAGCAGGGCTGGCTTCGTGCTGACCGTGCTGGGATGTGGAGCTGCACGGGGCTCCTTGCTGGCTCCCAAAAAAATTAAGGGGAGAAGGGTGGACAGAGCTCAGAGCAAGATTTTGGTCTGTCCAGGTGAGCTCCACTCTCCTGTGGCCTTCACGGGGCATCTCCCAGCACACCCACAGCAGAACCCAGCCCTGAGGGGACACTGAGCTCCTCCTGCCAGGGCAGGGTGGGCACCGGGGCCCAGCCAGGTGAGGGATGGTCCCACGGACACCTCCGGGAGCACGGCTGCTCCTCTGCTCCATGGGTTTTCCTTCCCCCCTTCTAGGGGAAGCTGTCCCTGCCCACGGCAGCGGGGCTGGGATCACCTGATCTTCAGGGTCCCTCCCAACCCAAACACGAACTCCAGCTTCTCCTCATTCCCACATCTTCTGGAGCCAGAGCTGAGCTGCTCTGGCCCCCTCCATGACTCCAAGGACCCCCCCAGAGGTCCTCGTTTCCAGGTCCCAAAGGCCAGCCTGGAGCAGCGACACCACTGCTGAACCTTCAGCGAGGTCCTGCACAGCCCTGAGACGCCAAAACCCCGCAGAGCCGGGGCTGGCACAGCTGCTGGGAATAATATCCCGGGGGAAAACAGCCCTGGCAAGGGTTTGGCCAGGATCCAGTGATGGTCTCATGACCCCGGGGGAAAACTGAGGTGTTTTCGTGGTTATTCCGCCACAGCTTAGGGGAGCTGGGTGCATAAACTGTGCCTGGAGGTGTGTTCCAGGCTGCTCCCCCCAGGAGCTGTCCCCGCTCGTGTCCCACGCCATCCCAACAGCCCCAGTTCCCCCCCGTGTCCTGCTGGAAGGTGACAGGGCAGTGGTGGAGGCACCCCCACGAGCCCACACGTGCTGTCCCACACCCCCCATCCCTCCCTCCGTCCGTCTGCCTGACAAACCCCTGATGAACCTCCCGACTCTGCCTCTTCCCAAAGAATAAACCAGCCCTGGCCCAGGCGGTTAATATTTAACTGAATAAGGGCCATAAATATGGAAAATGGGACTTTTAATTAAATAAGCAGCTTTTAAAAGGGCCCTTGGGCCGAAGAGGCTTTTGTTTAAATATGATTGATTTGACACGTCCTTTCCCTCCCGCTTTCTCCCGCTCGCTCCCTCTCCTGCTCGGCGCAGGGATGGGAGGGAGGCTGCAGCACGGTCCTGCTGCAGGACCCTCCTCCTGCCTGCTCCCAGCCAGGCTGCAGCCCCCAAAACCTGCCCGCAGCCTCGGGCACACAGCTCTGGGAGGCTGGGAGCCCTGGGATGGGCACCAAGCACGGCCAGCTCACTCCAGCTCGTCTGACTTTAAGCCCTAACTGGGAGCAGAAGGTTTTCCCTGGCTGCTGAGCCACCCTGGCCCACCCCAGCTGCCGAATCCAGGGACACTGGGGATACCCTGCACCCCCCGGGGCAGGACCTGGCCCCCATCACACAACTCTGGTTTTCCCCATGGCGGGTCCTTTACAGAGATGATGGAAGGGAAACTGAGGCAGGGAGCAGACGGGCTGCACAGCCAGGGGAAGGGACTTCTCCCAGTGCTTTGGGGCTGGACTCAGCCCCCCAAATCTCACACACACACACAGACTCCAGGAGCACACATGGAGTAAAACCAGGTCCTCAAAACTCTGCTGCTCCCCGACACTGGGGCAGTGCCTGCTGGGGCAAGCGGCACGAACCCCTCCTTCCTTACCCAGGCATGACGGGAGCAGGGGGCTCGTGGGCTGCCAGGGGCACCGGGAGGTTTCCAGGCCTGGCAAAACCCTGGGGAGGCGCTGGGGGGCGGTGGCCCTGCCCACACCCGCAGTGTCACCCCTTGAGCAGGCTGACCGATGGGGGTGACCCACTGAGCCCCCCCGGCTGCCGGGAGCATCTCCAGGCCTGGCTCTGGGAGAAACAGGAGTGGGGTGAAGTCACGGCAGGCTGAAGGTCAGGAATCACTGGGAACAGATGGGAAAAGGACCAGGGGACAGACCAGAGCCGCAGGGGAGAGTACAGTGCCCATCCCTGGCTCCAGTGGGGCACAGAGAGGCTGGGGAAGGACACCAAGGATGTCCCCAGAGCTGAACGGCCTCGGGCTGAGGGACCACGAGAAGAGGCAGCCCGGGGAGGGTCACTCTCAGCTGGTTCCTCCTGAGCGTTTCCCACCCGTGGCTCTCCCAGCCCGTCCCCCACGGATGGCCCAGGCCCCGGCTGCCTTCCCTCAGTGCTGCCCTGGCAGGTTTCAGCTGAGAACTCGCAGTTAATTGTCTCCACAAACAACTCAGGGCAAGCAAAGCATTCCCCGGGCCCAGACCTGTTGCTTCGATGGGATTTCACGGGTGAAGATGTGAAAATGGGGAGGAAACAAAGGAAAGCACCAATTTGGAGAAGAGCAGGAAAGGATTCACATCGTTCTGGGTATCCTTGGGTGTGAAAATGCCCAGCACAAGGTGCCCGGAGCCAGACTGCGCTGGGACCGTGTCCCACAGAAATGTCACTGAAATCCCCCCAGGCTGGGTGGATCCAGTGCTTGGGGCTTCTCCCTGGGGCTGGGCATCCTCCATGGTGACACAGCTCAGGGATGTGTCCGAAGCCTGCTCGTGCTGGGGTCCCCAGAGGTCTGTGGGACCAGTGTCCAGCAGTGGTGGCACAGGGAGAGCTGCTGGCACTGCTGGACACTCCCAGGCACCCGGGACAGACTCCAGGTCCTAATCCCTCAAACCCCTCACTAAACCTCTCGTATTTCCCCTTCAAAGCACCCAAGCACTGCCTGGATGAGCTGGTGATGAGCTGCCCCTTCCCAGGGCTCCTCTCCTCCCACCCCCTCTGGCACCCCCGGGTTTGGGTTGCCCATTCCCAGGCACTGCAGTGGCCTCATTTTTCTCCCTCTGAAATCGAGGCACGTCTCAGCCCTGGTGTGCTGCTTCTGAGCAGCGAAACCTCCACGAGTCCCGGTGTTCCCTCCATCCTTGGTGCTTAAACCTTCTTCCAGCCCTTCCCTCTGGGTGCCAGGGACATTTCTGGGAAGGGGCAGCTCGGGAGATGGAGCCTGGGGACAACCCTGGGCAGGGGTTTCTCAGCTCTGCTCATCTCCTGCTGGAGCCCCCTGAGGATTTTAAGGTTTTCAGTGCCTGAACAGACAATTTGAAAAGCAAATCCTAAACCTATCCCAGCTTGCATCCAGCTAGAGATGGGAGAAATCCATTGCCCATGGGCTGGGAAGGGGTGTCCTGGATGTCCCTGAGCTGCCGAGTCCCTCACACGGGGTGTGGCTCCCTGCCTGGCCCTCAGCAGCGCGAGGGCAACACTCCGGGCCCCACTGACCTCCAGGGACGCCGTGGGTGCTGATGCCGAGAGCTCCCAAAATCTCCCACCCCAAACCCTGAGCCAGCCCAGCTGGAGTGCTCAGCCCTGATGGAATCAGGGGCATTTTCGTGGATTCAGGCTCAAATGAACATCAGTGAGAAAACCAACCTGGCCAGAGGCACCACGCAGGGGGGGTCTGACACCACCAGCAGATCCCAACACGGGGCTGCTCCCAGGGGCTCGAGGCAAAAGGCAGAGCTCCTCCTGGCAGTGCAGAGATATTCAGTTTTTTTAAAGAAAAAAAAAGGGGGGGGGGGGGGGAAAAAAAAAGCCCCGTGTTTGCAGCCAACATGTGTAATCTGTTGCAGCCCTTGTCAGACAAAACAGTTTTGCCGTAAGACAGCGATTCCCAGAGGGGAAAGGGGCGAAGTGAAAATACTTTATCAGCTGCCTACATATGTAAAGCAGTACCCTGGCTGAAAAGCAAAGCCTCTTTCCCTTTGAAAGCTGGGAAGGGAGAGACGGGAGGCGACTGCCTGGGAGCGGGGACAGAAGTGACACAGGCACAAAGCCCGGCGCAGCAAACCCCAGGCCTCCCTCCTCAAATGCTCTTATCTCCCCATCGGCCCCAAAAAACTACCTGGCTGCGGAGAAGGAACAAAGCCAAACAAAACCCAGATGTGGCTCAGTTTGGCAAACTTAAAACAGGGTTTTCAATGTACAGAATGTGGTTTTTAATGTACAGAAATGATTTAATTCAGACGTTAAGAGCGGGTTCTGTCGGGAGTCCCCAGGTCAGCAGGGAAGTGTCCATTGCTCCAGGCTCCTCTTCCCCCAGGCTGGGCTGAGATGAAGGGAATCACTCCCTGCCTGGATTTAAGAAGTGATGCTCAGGAGCTGCCAGCAGACAAGGGTTTTCCTTCCTCTCTGAACTCAAAGTCTGTTTCAAAGGCTGGGAATGCCGGGACCTGGACACATGGCATGAATCAGCCCCTGGGTTCACAGGACAAGTGGACTCTGCCGGCAACAAGTGGGCTGGCTCCTCATGGAGGCGTCTCCTGCTCCATCCATCAGCCAGAGACCTGAGAAGATGGGGGAAAAAAACTGATTCCATGTAGCAGCTCCCTGAGCAAGGCAGCGAGGGGGACACGAGCCGGGCTGGGGGGACACCGAGCTGGCACAGCCAGCGGGACCGAGAGCCCGGGAGGGGCCGAGATCCACGGACACGGATGCACAGAGGCAGGAGGGAGGTAAGAAATGGGATGGGAGAGGAAGGGGAGCAAAGAAAGGAGGGAAGGAAGGAGGAGAAGGGCGGGCAGGGAGGCGGCGGGGGGAGAGGGAAGGAGCCCGCGCGTGCCCATCTGGGCGATGCATCACATTGAAATTGTCCCGCATTAAAAATTCACCAGCCAGTGAATTTTCAAGGGATTTGTAGTAATTAGATGACAAAATGCTGGCAAATCTCAGGCTTGCCAAAGATGTTACTCAGGGGTCAAAGACTCGACACTTTTGGCTGGGTAATTTGTAAGTGTCAATCACGCTCAGCCATCAGAGGGAAAGGGGAGATCCAGCGGCTGAATCCTAACGAAGTCCAAGGCTCCTGCCTGCTGTGCCCCCTCCCGCTGCCCCCCGGGCCTGCAGGCCCCCGGCTGACACCACACCGGGGTGCTTTGGTTCCTCGCTGTGTAAATTAACACCAGAAACTCCCCAGGTTTGGTTTCCCAGCAGGGATGTCTGGCGGGAGGAGCTCCTGCTCTGCGCTGCAGCTGCCTGGGGGGATGAGCCTGGCCTGCTCATCCTGCTGGGGGGCAGAATGGGCTGGCACCCCTCGGGGTGATGCCTCCGCAGCCCTGCACCGGGGTTCCTCTGCCACGGGGTTGGGATTGCTCCTGGGACAGTCCAGGATGGGACACTCCACCCTCCTGCTTCCCGGGGCTGACACACTGGGCCGAGTTTGGCTGAAAATGGAATTAAAGCAGCTCCTGCCTGCAGTCTGCCTGTTCCTGCCTCCCCAGCGGGTGTCACCAAGACTTTGGAGCCACCAGAGCCACCCCATGGGCTGTCTCTGCCTGTGCTGGCTCTGTTGAAAAGCCCAGGTTAATTTAGATCCAGCAGGACACCCCCAGCTGAACCCCAGATCACCCCACACCCACCCAGATCCTGGGGGAAGAGAAATTAAAAGGTTTTCTACGTCATCAGCTTCAAACCAGACCACAACGTGCAAAAATTAACGCTTTGCCCAAAACACCAGGAGAGATCCCTGCCCCAGCCAGGTGCAAAGGCTCCAGTGCGGGCTCAGCCTTGCTGAGGCTGAGGTTAAGCCTGGGCTTTCCTGCCAGGTTTTGGGGTCAGAGGATGGCTCTGAGGGGATGGCTGCCTACCCCAGATCTCTCCTGGAGAGATTTTTGCCTTTTTTGGTCTGGTTTCTAAGCTGATGAAGTAGAAAAGCTCTGGACTTCTCAGGGGGAAGGCTGCTAACAGGGGCTACACATCTTCAGAAAGATTTGGGGTCACCACATGTGGGAGAGGCAGGAGCCTGCTCTTCCCTCCGCCTCTCATGCCTTACAAAGCTGTCCTTGCTACCCCTGCTGAATCCCAGCTCCGGTTTCGGGCTGTGGGGGATGAGTTAAGCTGCGGGGAAGGGATGGGGAGGTGCCACCCACCAACTCTGAGGTGCTGAGGCATCAAACAGCACCCATCACATCCCGAGGGGAAGCACTGCACATCCCAAACCCACTTCCCACCTAAAGAAGCCAAGCCACGGGGAAAAGGAAGCTGCAGGAGCGTTGTTTGCTCCATCCCTCCCGGTGTGCTGGGAGTGCCCTTAATCCAGTGGTGTGGGGAGGGGAGGGACGGGGAAAGGGGGGAGAGGAGGGAAATGGCCTCTGGACAGAGCTGCTGTGCTTTGGTTGAATCCAGAGCCATTCCTTGCGGCAGGACTGGGAGAGCTGGGAAGGGAGCCAAGCAGCAGCAGCGTGGTGCTCTCCAGCCGCCCCACAGAGGGGAGCGGGGGGACTGGGAACGTGGCCAGAGGCTCCTCCTCCATTTCAAAAGTCATTTAGCAGCTGCAGACACCTCATCAGCTGCACTTCCAGCTCCTACTCCAGGTATTTCAATAGCCCAGACCATGGGCTGAGCTCTGCAGAGGGGTTTTCCCATGGTTTTATCTTCACTTATCTAGCAGTGCCTTCAGGTGCTGCCAGAGGAGTATTTGCTGGGAAGCAGCAGGGAAGGGCTCTGCCACCGCTCTGTGCAGTGCTGGGCACTTGGGAGCCATTCCCTGCTCACAGGGGTGTCCATGGGATGTTTCCTCCCCGTCAGATGAAGCCCCCCAGCCCCACCCCACTGCACCTGAACACAGCTCCCACCACCGCCCTGCTCGCTCCTGCAGGAGAAAATTAACCAGAAAACACCAAATTTTAGTGCAGTGAACACAAAGAAAACCTTTCCCCCTCCCAGATCACCTCTCCTGACACACACCACAGCCCTCATCACCCTCCCACTCTGTCCCAACAGCTTTGCTAAACCCTGAGTTGGGGATGATGTCACACGTGGGGACACGGTGACGCTGGCTCTGTACCCCCCTGGTCCACCACGGTCCTGGGGCTGGAACAGAGAGACAAACCTAATTACGTGGCACTAATTATGGCCTGTGGAACGTAGGGACTGTGCTGCTGCAGGTCCCAGGGGAGATGAGACCCTCCCTTCTCCAGGGTCCTTCCCATCTCCCTCCTCCCGTGCTGGCATCACTTCCGCTGTCACCGATTCAGGCCACACCGTGCACACCCCCTCAGCCAACGCCTGCTCCTGCTCTCTGTGCCTCCCTTCCCAGCTCCAGTTTGGGGTGAAAGCCTCCCTTATTAGCCAATTTGGATCTCTATTTACTGTGAATTACTGAGCCTGATTATTATTCATGGCTGGCGAAGGCTGAGCTCTCAAGCCCGGCCATGCAAAGATTTCTCTTCCTCTCCAATGCATATATTTAGGGAAAACAGGAGGCAGAGTGCCTCAGTCAGGGAAGCTGCACGCTGCCTCCTCCTTCTCCAGCTGAGGAAGGTGCTGGTGGGTGCTGGAATGTGGTGGTGGACGCTGGAATGTGGTGCCAAACACTGGTGGTGCTGTGAGCCGGGGTAAAGTCCAGATGTGTCGGAATGTTGGTCCCTTCCAACTCAGCTCCTTCTGGGATTCTGTGATTAAGGAGAAGCTCCCCAAATCTCCCAGCCAGCATCCAAGCCAACTCTCTCAATTTGCATTTGCAAATTCTTCCTAAAGTCCAACCTGAACCTCCCTCTGGAGATTCCAGAGTGCCTGGAGTCAGCAGCGGGCAGGACACAGGGGATGTGAGATCTTCCTGCAGCCCTGGCAAAGGGTGCGTGAGTGGCATTCACGGTGCTTGCCTGGCCCTTCAGTGCTCCCCAGACCTCACTCCATGGGCACACCTGGGAGGAAGCCCAGGCAAGATGGGACTAAAGGGATGAGAAGAGCTGGAATTCCTGAATTGCAGTGCAGTGGTGATGAAAAGAAACCACCAAGAGCTCAGAGATGCTGCCTGCCCGTCCCTACCAGCGCTCCTGCCTCCTCCCCTGGGACAGGGAAGAAAACACGGATTGGTCAGGAGTTTCCCAGAGGGAACGAGTCAACTTTAGGCACTCACAGGGCACCGTGGCCCAGCAGAGGGGCTGGCAGTGCCCAGCAAACCCAGGCTCCCTGGAGATCCTCCGTGCCTTGCCTTGCTTTGCGGCCGTCCCCGAAAGGAGATAAAAGCCCACGCAGGCCTCTGGCAACACGCAGCAGTGAGGGAGAGCTGCTTCTACACTGAAACCCCTTAACCCTCCCATTCAGTGAAAAAGCTGCATTTGAATAATAACCTAATCCAGCTGCAGAGCTGGCCCTGGGGAGGGGGATCTGAAGGGTGCCTGGGGAGCAGCTGCAGCCGCCGAGCTCCGGCTCCTGTGCAGCTCACCGGGGTCTCAGCCTGGATGGAGCTGTCACAACCTGACAGAAACCAGGGACAGAGGGCTCCAGCCCGGGCCCTGCAGGCCCCACAGGGACCCTGCACCGCACCCCAGCAGGCAGACCTGAGTGTCAACCACTGGTTTCAGCTCTCTGGTGGGGAGAGCAGGAGCTGAGCACAGCCCAGAGACCCCAGAGCCCAGCTGGGGTGGCTGGACCCCAGCTCCTATCTGCAGGGCCGGGGCTGACGAATGACTCAGGCTCGGAGCTGCTCATCCTCTCTGCCACCAGCACGGCCCGGGGACAGCACTCCCACCCCAAAAGGGACACCCAGATGAGCATCACCCCCTCCCTGTGCCCAGCTCTGCCCAGGGCAGTTGAGGGGGGACAGGCACACACGGTGACACCGACCCTGGGGTGTCAAGAGCCAGAAAACGAGGGGGACAGGGCTGCAGCTGATCCCAGCACGGTCACAACACTCAGTGTGCAATCACTGGGTACAGACAAAGCCTTCCCGAGTAACAGAAAAGAAACTCTTCCCCCTCCCAAAGCAAACCCAAGCACTGCAGCAGCACTGCTGAGGTTAAGGACTGGGGGAGGCTGTTCCCAGCTTCAGCTACATGGACAGGTAAGAGAGGTTGTGTTATTTTATCATTAGGATTGTGTCAGATCAGGGGGAGAAGAAGAACCGGGCAGTGGGGAGTGCTGAATTTCTGCAGAGCTGCTTAAGTGATTGTTTTAATTCAGGGTAATTAGCAGGGGTGTGCTCATTCTCAGAGAACTCCTGCTGCAATTTTAGGGGTGCAATGTGTGGGATTCTCAATATGTAACCAAGAAGTGGAGCAGGAATTAACTCCAACTGTTCTCCAGAGCTGGGATCAGCACTTCCATAATTAATGTCCAGGCACACACATATCTGTATACACATACACAGCCCCCCCCACTCACATCAAACAGATTTCCTTGATACCAAACTGCCTGAAAAATTAACCAATGTCAAACTGCTCCACAAGATAAGTATCATTAAGGGAAAAAGAAAACCTTCATTATGTTTGAAGGTATAGGGAAAAAAAAAAACCCTCATGAATGTTTTCCAGCCTGTTCCCAGCCCAGGAAATAACATGTTTTAAAACATATCAAAGGGTTAAATTAATTTTCATTAAAATTTAAATTTGAGAAGGCTCCCTCTCTTCTTTCCTCCCTCCTCCCCCTTTGAACGTTTGACTGGCAACCATTTCATATTTCAATCTCGGCAGAACAAATTGAATTAGATGTTGAAACCAAACTCTGCTCTGTTCTCTAAAGCCTACATGCTCTGCTTGTGCTAATCCTTTTCGTCGCCGCTGCAGACCTCAGAGACACTCAGCAAGAAACCTGCCCTGCCACAAAAGACAATGAAGGGAAAGAGGAAAAAAAAAGAAAAACAGGAAAAAAAAACCACCCCACAGGAAAATCCAAGCCCAACCTGCAGTGCTGCAGAGCTCTGCTGAAATCATGAGCTGGGTGATGCTGGAGGAGACCCTGCCCGGCTGCTCTGTGCTGGACCTGGGCTGGTCCTTCACAGCCAGGGTGGTGAAACATCCCTGCTGAACTGGAATTTAGTGCAGCTAAGGCTGAAGTTCCCCTGCAGTGACCCCCTGGTGCAGAGCTGTGCCAGCCGTGGGGCAGGTGGTGACGGCAGCGGGGAGCAGGGACGGGGATGCCGCTCACCAAGTGAGTGCCACTCACCAGTGCCAAGCAAGAAGAGGGGAATGAAGCTCGTCACCACTTCAGGTGACACTGCCACCCCCTCTGACAGGGCTGCTGCTGCTGTACGGGACGAGGGTTTCACACCACAGCCCTGAGACATCCCAAAGGGGTATCCCTGAATTCTGCTCTGTCCCCTGAGCCAGCACTCCCAGGTCCTGGCAGGCGTGGCTGGTGTTGGGTCTGGGAAGCCTCTCCGTGGCAGCAGCAGGGCTCTGGAGCTGCAGCACGGTCTGGGGCACCAGCAAGGGGTGTCACAGCTCAGGTGCCAGAGCAGGAGCTCAGCCTGCTCCTGGGACTGCACCCAGGGCCGTGCAGCCGCAGCCCAGCAGTGCCGAGCCCCGTTCGGGGAATTTGGCAGAAAAGCTGGGATGGACACGCCTGTGAGCGCAGGGCTGGGCTCTGAGCAGCACCGTGGGCCCTGTCCCTCCCGTGCTCCTGCACCCTCGGGCTGCAGAAGGGGTTCACAGCACACACACCCCGGAGTCAGAGCTGCTTCAAAGGGACAGATGTGATCCCAAAGCCCTGGCACTGCGTGGAGCAGGCAGGGATGGCGTAACCCAGCTCAGATGCTGTGGCTGCTGAACAGGATTCCTGTCAGGCACCCAGGGTTCCCACCGTGGCCACAAACACACACAAGAGACACCACGAGCCCATCTCACCTCTCTTGAACCCGCACAGGGTGAGCTCGGGGCTCTCAAAAGGAGCTGAGGGGCTGCCAGGACTGCCGGGTTTGACCTCGGGGAGCCATTTCACCCTGGCTCCCTCCTGCCATCCCATGTTTTCCAGCCTTGAGATGCCACTCCAAGGCACACCAAGGAGGACTGATGCCAGCCAGGACTCACAGACCTCAGGGTGTGGTGCCTTTGGAGGGAGAGAAGCCATGGAGGTTTTGGTGCTGGCAAGGAAAAGGCCTCTGCCAAACTCTCTGTGACATGGTGGCAGCCGCAGGGTAGCGTCCAAACGGGGACTTCGATGTTTTGGCAGCCCAGATCTTGCCCCCCAGCCACAGAGAGGGACAGTTCACCCCCTGACAGCGATTCCTGCTGCAGCAGCAATGCCAGGGGTGCCAGCGGCCAGGGGAGCTCACAGAGCACACCCAGGGCATGCCCTCACCTCACCATGGGGCCCAGACCGAGCCCAGATCTGGGCTGGAACCCCTGGGACTGCAGCCATGAGCCTGTGGGGTGATGGGGGAGAGGCAAAGGGTGGGATCCCTGCCTGGAGGCTGCTGAGCCTTTGGAACTGCACATTCTCGTGCCCCGGTGCTACCGACCCTGCAGCAAGCCAGGACATCGTGACCTTGAGGGCCAGCTGTGCCCAGCCCGGCCCCACTGCCCCAGGACCCACCTCACCAGACTCCAGGCACCTGTTAGATGTCCTCATCTTTGTTATTTTCCTCCTCTTCCAGGTGCTCCATGATTTCATTCAAAACCTCCGATCGTCTTTTCTTCTTCGGGGAGTCTGTCCAGGCCCGGGAGGGAGCGAAGGGGGGAAGAAGAAAAGCAAAAATCACAACCTGGACCCACACACAACCACCTGGGAGGGGCTGAGGGGGCTGGAGGCAGCGGGACACCCTTCCAGGTGAAGGTATCATCTACTTCTCCTCCCCAGCCAGGTCCTGGCAGGAGCTGGGGTTCCAACACCTCCCACCCGAGCTTTAGTTTGGGAGCAATCAGCACCCAAACAGGTGGTGGTGATGCCAACCCTTCCTGCTGACCCCAGTTCACCACGGAATTCACAATTTCCCCGTGGAAAAGTGGCTGCAGGACTAACCAGGGGTTCATCCAGGCTCTCGGCAGGACACAGCCCCACCAACATCCTCGCCGAGACCACCCCATTGCAGCAGCCCAGCCCACGTCCCTCACCTCGGGGGGTGATGTCCCTGCTTTGGCCCCCCCGCCCCACGCCACAGCAGTGCCCTGTGACCCCGTGGGACACAGCACCATGCACACACCCTTCCCAACGGACGCAGGAGAGGGGGGAACCCTGCCAGCAGCGGAGGGAGCAGCCCAACCCGGCACTGAGGTGACAAAGCCACCTGGTCCCTGCTCTGAGGCTGGCACCCTCCTTTATGCGGGGCAGGCAGTGCCCTCCCGGCAGGAGCCGTGGCACAGCCCCCTCTCGCCCCCGGCTCCCCAGCTCGCCCGCAGCACATGGAGAACAGCTGTTTAAATCCTGCTTTCAGACATCAAAAGCCTCGCTGGGTTTCTCAAACAAACAAACATACCACAGGACTAAAGAAAAGGTGTAAAATAAATAAATGGAACAAGCTGTGCATTTTCTTTTAGTATTACAGCTGCTGCGGGAGATAAACAACAAGTAAATGTCACAAAACATCAATACAGGAGAAATTAACCTGACAAAAGCTCACATCCCCCCCCTCCGCCTCCCCCCAACTCCCAACAATTTTGCATTTCTGGAGTTCCCATCTAATGATTTTATTTTTCAATTAATTCCTTGACAGCGAGCCAGAACCTGCCTCCCTCCTCCCCAGGGGGCTGTGGGGACGGGCAGGGGGACGAGGGTGCTGAAGGACCCCAGGGAGCTCAGGGGAGCCGAGGGGGACACAAGGTGCCACCCCAAGACCCTCCAGCAGCCCCTCCCGGTTCAGTCACCCAAGGGCACAAGGGAAAACCCACCCTGCAGGAAGGTGCCAGCTCAGCAGTTCTCCCTCTCCTCTGCTCTGCTCCCACCTCTCCTGCTCTGGAACGGCACCAAACGCGGTCTCATCTCCTGAGTCCACTGTCGGGAGCGTGTCCTGTACCTGCCACCCCTTCCCAACCAGACCCTGGCAGGCCCCACACGGAGATCCCACAACGATGAGGCTGCACGGCAGAGGCAGAGCTGGGGATGGGATGCTGGGGGCACAGGGAGCGTCCCTCAGCAGAGCGGGACCTGCCATGGCACGGGCAGGGGGCTGGCAGGGAAAATCCCCCCACTGCACCCCCCAGATTCACCAGCTCGGCCACGGGGGGCACCAGGAGCATCCCCCTCTCGTCTGACACGGGAAAATAAAAACCCAGGAGGGCGGGGAGGCGAATCGGTTCGACTTCCGTTCTGCTGCTCCAAGCTGGTTAAGGTTTGCCCGCTAACGATCCCATTTGCTTCCTTTAAACAATGGGCAAAGCCGCGGGGGTGGGCCGGGAGGGGGATTACCACGGGATTAGAACGTGGCAGGGTTGCGGATGCCACGCTAATCCTGCAGGGTTTTACTCCCCGGCTCCGGCATGTGTTTGCATTAGTTACAGATGCTCTCAGAAAAAAAAATTAATAATTAAAAAAAAAAAAAATTGGGAAGGAGAAAGGAGAAAAAAGAGAGCCCAGGGACTGGGAGGTGAGGGAAAAGGAACCCGGGGGTCTGCGGCCAAACCAGGAGCGATGTGACAAAGGTGATGGAGGCAGGGAAGACATTCCCATCCCGCCAGCAGGAGCAGGTCCGTGCCTTCCCTGGCGAACCCCCTGCTCCCAGCAACAACTGTAAATAACCGAGGACGAGCCACCCCCAGCCCCTCACAGCTGAACCTCCTCCTCGCACCTCCCTCACTCGCCCTCCCCATAAAACCTCCCCCCCGCAAGTCATTCTTTCCCCTCCCGGCGTGGCGAAATTCCCCATCTGCCAATTTAATGCTGTGATCGATGGTGAGGAGCGGGACAAGCGGCCGGCACAGCTGGCTGCCCACGTTAGGCCTGGCAGGAGAGCGGCGGCCGGGCGCGGGGCTCTGCGGAGCGCACGAAGCCGAGTCGATGGCAACTGAGCGGGACTGGGAGCCCGCGCCTGCCCCGCACGGCCCCGGGCTCCCGGAGACGGCGGAGCGTGGAGGGGATGGCGAGCGCTTGCCAAGCTGCCCCCAGCTCGCCGTTCCTCCAGCACGGAGCTGCTGCAGCCCCCCGGGCAGGAGAGGGGGTGCAGCCGTTCCCGGACCTTCGGGGAGCTGCGGTGCCCCGATCTGGGGATGCGGGAGAAGTGCGGGGGCGACCCCGGAGCGCTCCTCCCGCACAGGGCACAGAGCCACGGCTGCCCCCGCCCCAGGGCCGGCAAACCCAGCCGCAGGGCAGCGGGGTCCCGTGGGCACAGAGCCAGAACAGCCGCCCTGCTGGTTTCAGTGCCATCAGCGATCCCTGTTTTCCAAAGGGAGGAGCCCCCTGCCCAAGCCGGGGCCAAGATGCTGCTGCTGGCAGGGTTTGTGCCCTGTCCCTGCCCTGCTGTGCCGTTTGCCACAACCCTGCTCCAGGTTAGGGGCTGCACTAGAGGCTCCAGGGACAACTGCTGGCCAACCTTTCCCCGGCTTCTCCTTCCCATTTTAAGAGTCACTAAGTTTATCCAGAGCAGCATCAAAGCCTCCCCTGTCCCTGGCCAAGCTCCCGGGCTCTGCAGCCACCTTGCAGCAGTGGGTCCCCCAAATGAAAAGTGGGTGCAAACAAAACTCAAAGTGGTCTGTTTTTCTTTTCTTTTTCTCTAATGTAAGACCTTCCTGCCCTGGGATGAAGAGCAGATACTCTGAGAAATGAGCAAAAAGCCTTAAACCTCGCCCAGCCTGTGCTGGGAGCCAGCCTGTAGTACAGGGCTGAGGTCCCAGGCCTCAGGGCTGGGCTGTGGCTTCACTCTCGACAGAATCACTGAAACCACCCGTGGCAGTCAGTGACCACTCCTGGGCTCCTCACTTTCTCCTGGAACATTACAAAGCCTCAGAACAAGCCATAAAGAATGACCTGAAAACTACACAAAATGGGAAGGAAGCCTATTCCATTTTATTGCATCTATTAGACCTATTGAAAAGATGGCTCAGAAGTGCCTTGATTGCCATGACAAACGCCTGCATGGAGAAAAGATTTGGGAGACCAGACCTCTCCTTCACAAATAACAGCGGAGACCTGGAACTGGGAGCCCAATCTCTCTAAGTGGTCTCTGGAAATAAGGTGCATAATTGTAGCAGAGAGCAGTCAGCGGCAGGACACGTCAGTCACAGCCCAGGTCGGGACTCGGAAATACTGTGACAAAGGTGATGGGGCTGACACTGGGGCTGGGGACACCACAGACCTCGGTCTTGGTTGTTTCTTGAGCCTTGAAGACCCCAAATTATCTTTTCTTTCCCATTCCCAGCTCGGTCCCCAGAGGGGCCTGGCCACTGTGGCCCACAAAGCTGTGGGAGACCCTCACAGTTCACCCCCACTGTGCTGGGAGAGGAGAACTTGTGGGACATCCACAAACAGCACAGGGATGTCTGAGCTGCTCCTGTGCCTTGTGGGGAGAGGAGGAGACCGGGGAAATGGGTATCAGCAGGAAAAAGCCCGGTTTCTGGTCTGTCACCAGTGAACAGAGATGCGTGGTCCCAGCCCGGCTGTTGGGTGCTGTGCGTGCTCCGCGTCCTCTCTGTCCCTGCTCTGTGCGGGAAAACCAGCCTCCAGCTATGCCAGGGAGGAAAGCTGAGGGAGCATCCCCCTTCCAGGGGGCTGGAGGCACAGTGCTGGCAGCCCCTTTTCCCCCCTTCATCACTATCACCCTCTGCACACCCACAGAGGGGACAGGGGGCAGCTCCCTCCTCACCTCGGAGCCACGTTCCTGTGAGCAAGCAGGACGTGCCCCCGCTGCAGTGCTGGGTTCTGGGTGGGCACATCCCCCCTCAGCCCTGCCACCACCCAACTGCGGCCTCCCCAGGCTGCAATAACCAGCCCTGCGCTATTTCGGGAACCCGAGGATCACTGGATCGGGCAGGATCACTGATCACCGGGATGTGCTGCTCTTCCCTCGCCAGGGGTGTGCAGCCCCACAGCTGCTCCTGCCAAACCCCCGGGCCATGGGCACGTGCTGATGGAGAGGGGATGCAGGAGGAGAGCATTGATCTCCAGCTTAGCCCTGCAGCCCAGGGGAGCCCTTCCTACATAAATATTTGCCAAGCAATGCATTTGTGCCTGTCGATGGCTGTCGATAGGAGCCTGCAGCGCTGTCATCTGCGGAGCTGTCACTCCCAGCAGCCTGAGCCAAGCAGCCCCTTCTGCATCCCAACCCATCACCACAGGATTTGTCCTTTTGAACCCCCGTGCTGCCCGCACAGAGCCCGTCCCCAGCTCGGGAGCACGCAGGGGAGGGAGCCAAGGCGCTGTGGCTGGCAGGTGGCACACGCAGGGTTAACGGCTCCAGGCAGAGCTGTCAGACAAAGCCCTGGCCTGGATGCCTCCTGCCTCCCCCTGCATCCTCAGGCTCCAGCTCTGCCTGCCAGCCCGCAGCGCAGTGCGTGCCAGGCGGGGCAGTGCCAGGCGTGGCCAGGGCAGCAGAGTTACCGTGGAAATGCTGGGCGGTTTTGCGGCGCAGGGCCTCCAGCGTCTCCTCCGTGTCTGCCCACTCCAGCACCAGCCTGCGGCCGTACAGGTGAGTGCTGTGGCACAGGGCGTTGAAGGCTTTCTGCAGAATTAAAAGAGAGAAAAAAAAAATACTAAAGGAGAAAATAAGAACAGGCTCACAGGAGGAAAGGCAAAAACGTCCCTCCCTCTGCCCTGGAGCGGAAAGGCCACCGGAGAATATCCTGCTCTGAGTGCTCTGCTCTGATGGGGCAGGATCCATCTCCATCAGAGGCTTTGACTCGGTTGTTTATCTTCCCTGTACTTGCAGCAGAGCAAATTCCCATCACCCTTCCTGCAGGCTGCTGCTCGTGAGGGAGCGGGCTGGAATCCAGCACAGGATGGGACCACCCTGAGCTGGGAAAGCTGCAGCCTCTGGAGCCTTGGGGCAGCACTGGGTGGGTCAACAGCAAACCAGAACCCTCATGGGCAACCTCACAACTCTTTAGCACCCTGTTCTCTGCTGGAACACAGGAAAGCACAGCTCAGGTGTGAGAGACAAGCTCCTTTCTGCTCTGGAAGCAAGTTGGAAAACTGCCTTCCTCCTGCCAACCATTTGGTGACGTGGCCATGGTGGCAGCAAATGTGGCAGAGCAGAAGCCAACCCAGAAGCCCTCTGCTCTTTGTGCCTGTGGTGGTTTGCTCTGATACACAAATCCAGGTTTCCTCGTGTCAGATCCTGTTTGGTAACACCCGTACAGCTGTAATCTCTGGGTGATGTTGAACACACACGCGCCAGCCTGCCCAGAGCTCAGGTGGCTTTCTCTGTCTGCAGGCAACCAGCAGAGACACCCAGAAAACAGTGGCTCAGTCCAGGCCAGCTTGATTTTGTCTTGATTTCCCACAGAATTTCAAGGAAATTCAGGACTGAGCAGGATTGGGCCCACAATGCAAATACACAAACACGCTGGCCAGAGATCTTTATCCCCAGGGGCCCACAAAGGGCTCCACAGTAAAGGCTGGGCACAGGCGGAGAGAAATGCCCAAAATGCTCTTTTAAGAACCCCAGCTAAGGTTGGGATCAGCTCAAATGCCACATCTCTGGGCAGAGGGCCTTGTCCTGCTTTGCTGCCCACAGCTGCTCCTCAGGACCCTCCCTGAGCTGCTGGGCCATGAAACTCATGAAAAACGCCCCATTTCAGTAACCAGCACCAAGCACCCCGAGTGTTCCTCTCCTCCCAGAGCCCTGTCACTCACACAACCCTCACGTGCTATAGAACAGATGAGGAGCACCAGCTCCCCCTGCTCCACGGCCTGGGTGAAATCCCCGTTATCCCACCACCCCCAGCTCCCGGGGTGATCCCGGCAGGGCAGGGTGCCCCCTTTTCCAGGGGCACATTCCTCCTGGAAGGGCTGCAAGCTGCAGCTGTTTTTATTTGCTGCTGCTGTGTTTTGAAGGCCTATCTCCCAATTAGCAGAGCAGTGTGTTGGCTTAAACAAACACTCAGGGGGAGGGAGCTGTGAGGGCTGTTTGCGCTGGCACCAGGAGCCTTTTGCAAAGCCTGGCACACAACCCACGGCTCTAAACACTGCATTTCCTTTGCTAATTCCTAGTTTTGAGTTTCTCCTTCCCACAGCACAAGGAAGACGAAGGCTGGATGACAGCACACAGCCCATCCGTGCTCCACAGGTCACGGGGAGGGCAGACCACGATGAACGTGGCACTTGGTGGGCTCTGCTCCTCTGAGCCACTTCTCTGCCACCAACCTTCTCCTCCTCGCAGAATTGCCACCCTCTGGTTTTGCTGGCAGCCCTGGGAAAGGTCGTGGAGCAACAGGGAAGGCAGATGCTGCCATCCAGTTGTGCTGTGTGCAAGAAACCCGCTGGGTGAGACACATCTGCCACCAGCCTGGTGACATTGGCCCTTCCTGGCCAAACACATCCCCAAAAGGAGCTGGTTTGCACCCAGGATGAAGGAGAGCTCCAGCCTGTACTGGGATCTCTACTCCCAGTGTTCCAGATGGGCTCCAGGAGCTGGGAATGCAGAAGAGAAGCTGCACATTTCAGGTGACAAACGCACGGATGTCACTTCTTTGGAAACGAGCTAAAAGACAAAACGTAGCTCTTCACTGCTCTGAGAGGAATTAAGACTTCTTCAGGGAAAAAAAAAGAGAAACCACTGATGATTTAAAAGACAAAGGGATGAAGGGGAGAAACGGCATCCTCATACATCCACACTGCTGGAAATCTTCCAGGAGAGGAGGAAATCTGCCACTGCTGCTATTCCAAATGAAAAGATAGGTAGGGAAAAATATATTTTAATTAGGTGACAAGTACAAAACGAGGAGAAGCAGGCTGGCTTTCACAGAAAGTAGGAGCTATTTTTGGGGTGCAGTTCCTCTACCTGAGCATCTGCCTTCCCAGGATGCCTCTTTGGAGGAACAAAGGGGCCAGAGGTTTGTGGAGTTGTATCCAAATGAGGGATAAAGGGAGGCGTGGTGTCTGCCCATCCAAGAGAGAGATTCCCCACAAAAGACCTCTAATTCCCAGGGCTTCACATCCTCCTATACCTTTAAGGGGCCACAAAAGGCTCCTTTTTAAATGCCCAAACCCAATTCTGATGAAGCTGCTGCATTTGGTAACACAGCCTCTGCCAGGCCACGCCGAAGCCTGAAGATCCCTGGTAAACCATCTCCTGGGCCTCATTTGCTTTCCAGATGCTTTAGGGGTTGCATGAAAACCCTGTGGACTTCTCCTCCTCGAGAATAGGATGTGAGCATGCTTAAAAATGCCATTTCTGAGCATTTTCTGCAAAGTTTGGTTCAAGCTCAATGTTACGGCTCAGCGTGGTGGGAAAAAGTGGGAAGAGGAAAGGGAACAGCAGCTTAAAAACGTCTGTGGCATTCAGACAGGGAATTTCCAAGTGAAGAGGTGGCTGATAAACCCCCATGAAGGCCAGGCTGCTGGGATGAGGCAGCCAGAGCTCTGGAGCAGAGCCTGCTGAGCCGGGAAGGCCGGGAGCAGAGACCAGACCGCGGCGTCTGCCACCCCTGGGTGTGACAGCTCCAGCCCCGGCTGCTGCACTCGTGTGAGGACAGTGCTGCTCTGCCTCCAGACTCCCCCTTGCCCTATTAAATACTCAAGCCAAAGAGCCTCCAGGCTGGACTCATTAGAGGGACAAAGGGTCAACAACATTAGGAGATTGATAAATATCCCTCCCTCGCAACAGTCCCAACTGAGGACGCTCTCCGCGATGCCAGCTGCACGCAAGGATTTTTCCTTCCGTGTGTGTGCATTTTGAAAGCGTTGGCTGCCTCTCCCAAATGGGCAATTTCTATTTAGAGACCAGATGTATTTTTATATCAACAGGGGAGGAAAGTGGGAACTCGGCTTCCAGTTAATAGTTCAAAAATAAAAACAACTCCGCAACAATTCTGCACAGGGAACGGCAGGAAACGGTGCGTGCTTCCTTAACTGGAGTTAATTTGGTATTGCCAGTGGGTCTGAGTTCCAGGGGAGGCTGAGAAGATCAAACCAAGCCTGATGGGGCAGATCTGCAGGCACAGCCTCAGGGAGCTGGGAGGGGGAGTCCCCATCTCCTTGCTGGCGGTGGAAAACCTCCATGTGCGCTCCCACAGCAGCCGTGGTTGTTCAGAGAAAAAGACAAACACAGGAGGTCACAGGCTTTAAATGCCCAACAAAGGCAGCCTAACTATTCTATTACAAACCCATCATGTTTTATAAGATGCTTATAAGCAATTTCCAGATTACCACTCTGAGCGAAAGCGTCACTGCCAGTCAGAGCTATTCAGCTCAGAGGTCTCCAGGCCCACTCCCCTCCTCTCTCATTTCACTCAGCAATAAACTCTAAGCCAATTATGAGCGTGTTTACAATATTCAGGATCCTATTCATCAATACACTGTGCATCCTTTTCCAGACGGCCAATGGAGTGTACTTGATGTGCCACTTGTGAGACAATTAAATCCCTCAAAGAGATGAGGGTGGAAAAAAAAGATGAAGAAGGAAGAAGAGCTGCTTTGCTGGGAAAGAAGAAAACCCCGCTGAGAGCTCTTCCACAGGGCAGCTCTCTCCCTGCACGCTCCCTTCCACGAGCTTGGGGAGCAGTGCCCTGATCCAGAGCCCTGCCTGGCTCTCTCCCCTCACCAGAGATGGGCTCCCATCACTGACATTCCCATTTGTCCAGTGCAGCTGGAATCAGCCCCTGAGGGATGCAAAGGGATGGGAGGCAAACACTGAGCCTGTGCCTGTGTCCCCCAGAAAGCAGCAGAAAAGTGGGTGCTGCCTCACACCCCCCACAGCCAGGTTCCTCTATGCATCTTTCCATCAAAAGCCTCAAGTTTCCCTGGGAAAAGATTAATTCAAACCCCAGGAACAAAGCCTGAAGGACTGTGGAGTGAAGCAGAGGTGAAGGCAAAGCTGCTTTGAGCAGAGCCACGGGCACAGCCCGAGGTACAGGGAGAGAAACCAGGCTCCTGGGGGATCCCTGCACCCCCAGCTGACCCCCAAGGGGAGGAGGGAAGCTGAGCAGAGGGAAGTTTGAATTAGGATCAACATAGGACTAACAAAGAAACTCCATGTACTGTGTTATACAGGAGGTCAGGCTGGAAGGGGTGATCTAATAGTCCCTTGTGATCCTGGATCAATGAATGCTGTCTAAAAACATAAACACAGGCTCTGGCTGGCTGCCCCTCCTCTCTCCTTCATCTCTGCTCACAGCCTTGAAAATCCGGAGTTTCGGGGGGTCATGCGGTGCCTTCCCTTCACCAACACCATCCCGGGGGTTGTGCTTACAACCACTCCCTTCCAGACCCTGCACAAATCACCAGGACTCAGCAGCAGGATGGAATCCGCCCTGCTCCAGAACCTCTGGCAAAGGCTAAGAGCAGGATACTGGCAGGCTGCAATCCCCTTGCTTCTGCTAAAAGCACGGAACTTAAATATAGAGGAAAGCTTTCAATAAATAAATGAACTAGGCCAAGTCATAACTCCTGATCCTCTGGGTAAGGCTGCTCCCAGAGGCTCTCAAGACACACAGAACTGGTGAACACGAGCCTTCCACGGGTTACAAATCAGGAAACAGCTGCAATACCCAAAACTGCCCTAAAATCAAGGTGGTGGTGGAGGTGGGACATGTACAGAGCTCTCCTGATGTGTTAATGTTGGGTCAAAACCATCCTGTCTCACCTTGCTGCTGACAAACCTGAAAAATAAGCTCCTGTCCTTCTGTGTTACAAGAAATTTGAGTTATTTTACCAGTTGCACCGAGATTATCCCCATTATGGCTTGGGTTGTGGGTTTTGTTGCTGCCCACACGGGGTTTCAGCCTGAGTGCAGCTTTACTGGGGAACAGTACCAGCCTGCCCCAAATCTGGGGGGACAGAGCCCCTTCCCCACCCGGCTGGGGCAATGCCAGAGGGGCAGGAGCACAGCTCACCTTGGCATCCTGCTTGGTGACGAAATCCACGAAGCCAAAGCCCCGGTGGGATCCCGTTCCTGCCATTTTCTTGGGCAGCCGGACAGTCTTGAGCTCTCCAAAGGTGCTGTGAATCCAGGGAAAAGCAGACACAGCGTGAGACGAAGGGAAGGGGCACCCCTTTCCCACAAACCTTGGCAGTGCCAGCTGCAGACCCACGCTGAGTAGGTCACTCTCCTCAGGGGAGCCTTGCCCCAGGTGTCCTGCAGCCCCTCTGCCTCCCTGCAAACCTCATTTCCCAAGCAAATACTACCAGCTAAAAACTCAGCGTGGATTTCAAGGATCACTCTGGATATAAACCTTAACAAGACAAAAAACTCCTTCAGTGTAACTGCTTTGCTTCTCCTTCCCTCAGGAGATCCAGCCAGAATGCCAGGCCCTGCTCAGGGTGGGCAAAGAGCATCTCCAGGTTACCAGGGCTGCCCCAAACCCCAGGAAAATGGATTTATTTGCACCTTTAAAGAAGAGCAGGAGTGCACGGGATACCAGCAGGACAGAGAGCACGGCCCCACAAGGAACTGCTGTTTCCAGAATAGCTCCTCCATCCCCAGAGGTGTCACCCCTCCCCTCCAGGGCTCCTGGGCATTTCTTATGACTGGACTTCCTCGCTCTAACCCTTCAGCCTGTCCCCTCCTGCAGCCTCTGGGCTGGAATAAACTGGTTTTATTTAAGCTTTCTGGATGTACAAAGGGAAACAGGCAAATCCAGCAGCCCACAAGAACCTCCATATCCAACAGCATTTCAGGCAAGTTTTGGAGTGTCAGTGGAATGGGGAGATAAGGGGGCTCCTGTCCCAGAGAAGGAACGTGTGGCTGGAGCACCAAGCACGCAGCCACCCCACTTTGTCCAGAAAGCCTGGAAGGAGACCCAAAGGCAGCGCGTGCCGGACGCCCCTCTCCAGTGCCATCCCCTGGAGAAATTCCAGGACAAAGCCGACGCTTTCCCCGGCACCGAGCTCCCGCTTCTCCTCCCCTCCCCTCCCACCCATTTATCAAACACATATGCACAAACTGCAGGCAATAAATATTTAATGTGGCCCAGGTCTGAAGAGATGTGTTATTTTATTTGAAAATCTCCACACAGGCGTGCATACACAAAAGGAGCCTGGGATACGGCGGTGCCAAAGAGCACCTGGGAATAAACACAGTAAAGGCCATAAACGCTCTCGTGAAATGATATAAGCTAAATCCTGGGAGTTAACCTGCTGCACTGGCAGCATGACCAGGCATTCATCCACCCAATTTCCTTCGGCAACGTGGTGTGTAAATGCACCATTATGAAGCTTCGGAATGAATCCGCACGTCTGGCGCTCGGTGCTTTCCCTCCCGCTCTCCCTCCTGCCCCCTCCGAGCTGGAGCTCCGCAAACAAACAAACAAACCCAGCACAGGAGAGGGAGCAGCCTCAGCTGGGGGGAACGCTCGGGCCGGGAGCAGCAGGAGCACCCTGTGCTTTTCCTTGCTCCTGCAAGGGCGTGGGGGTGCCAGGGGCTCCCAAGGTCCCTGGAGCATTGCAAACGCTGCAGTTGGGTGAAGGGAGAGGCAGTGAGAGCTCCTGAGCCATGGAGGTGCCCATCTAGCCAGGAAAAATGGGAGGCAGGAGCCATGGGCATGCTCCAGTCTCCCCCTCTCCATGAGAAATATCAAGGGCATGGCCTGGGGCAGCAGAATATTTGCTGCAGGAACAGGAGCAGAGTATTGGCTCCAAGGGAGGGCTCAGACAACGCTCAGTCAGCGCACTAAAACACCAACGTGGCCCTTGGACACCAAGAGCCAGCGCCCAGGACGGGCCAGGAGGTGCCCACAGGAGCAGGCTGGCTCCGGATCCAGGGTGCCAGGGAAGCTGTGCTCACCCACAGCAGCCTGGGCACAGCTGGGAGAAACTGGCTCTTCCTTCCTCCCCAGCCACCCGCACTGGAGAGGTGTGGAGGGAGTGGAGACCTGATCCAGAGCCAGAGCAGAGCTGGCCATGAGCTCTTCCTGGGCAAGGGGAGCCAGGAGGGGCTTCCAGAGGGATGGATGCAGGGGTGAGGGGAGCCGAGGGGACAGGGCTGACCCCGGTGGGGCTGTGCAGTGGAACAGAGTCCCCCCCACCGCGGCGCTAATTAGAAACCGCAACACAGCAATTACCAGCCCGGGAGCTGCGAATGAAGCGCAGAGCTCCGGCCTTTAATGTTCTCCTCTCCGGTGCCAGGCGCAGACTCACACCTCTCTTTTCCAATTACTGCTTCTGCATTTGGGGGGAGAGAGGGGCAGAGGCAGAAGGAAACCCAATTACCGCCCGCAGTGCCAGGCGCGGGTGCCCAGGGAAGCCAGAGGGAAGCCAGGTGCTGACGCCTTCGCTCCCAGCCCAGCTGCACCCAGGCTCCAGCACGGCCACGCATGGATTGTGCCACGGGCAAAGGCAGTGGGCATGGGAGGAGGAAAAGGATGGAGCACCTCACCCAAATGACACCGGAGCATAATGACAAGGGAGGGAAGAAAGCAGCTTCTCCGTACGATCCCACTGTTTGGGCTCCCAGCGGCTGGGCTGGCTCTGGCGGCAGGGAAAGCACAGCCAGTCAGAGCTGGCGTCGCTGCCAGCTCCTTCCCCTTCCAGCACAGATGGAGAGAAAAACCCCACAGGCACCCCAGGGTGGGGGTTCCCCTGGGTGCTGGTGCCTCTCTCCTCTCCAACTGGGCACAGCTCAGCAGCCCTGCTGCCAGCACGGAGCACAGCGCCAGGCCAGGCTCCTTGCCCCAAGCAGGATGGTTCACAGGGAAGTTTCCAGCATCGGAGAGTGTGAAAGCAGAGTGGTTTCTGGATTTACACTCACCCACCCATCCACGCCTTCTCCAAGTGCTCCTGAGCCCCTGCACCAGGCCTGAAGGACCTGGTGGTTGTGGGAGCAAAGCCCCTTTCAAGCTTGAGACACTGACTTGTTTGCAGTCAGCCTGGCTTAACTTTGCACAAGACTTTAACCTCAGCCCCTATGAGCCCACCAGACCCCGTGCCCGGCCTGGGGCTGGATTTCCAGCAGGACAGCCCTGCAGTCCCTGGTGGCACCACACCGGGATGGGATTTCACCTGCAATGAGTGTGGCCAAGGCGTGCAACAATCCCAAATCTCTTGTGAAACGACCCCCTGCCCCATGGAGCTGCTCACAATTAACACAGGAAGGTTTGGGGGGACCAAAACCAAAGTTTTGCCACAGAGGCAGCAGGACTGCAGAGCCCCTGGTGATCTGCCATGCACACGGCTGCTCCAACTCCTCCCAGCTTCCTGCCCGTAGATCCATGAAAAATGGTGTCCAACAGCTATTCTCTGAAATCCCAAGAGGAATCAGGACCAGGAGGGGAGGGCAGAGGTGTGGAGGACATGGCTGTGCCCGGGCTCCCCTGTCCCAGCTGGCAGATCTGTCCTCACGCCTCGCTCTCCCAGGCCTGGCACGGTGTCCTGCTGCTGGCTGGGAGGGATGACAGCCTCGACAAACACTGCAACTCCTATTTCCTAAATGACAGCCTTTGTTCCGTGCCCATCCAGATTTGCTGGGAAGCCAGAAAAAGCCTGTGCTGGCCCTGGCTGAGCCGGGATGCGCAGGGCTGCAGAACAGAGACAGCCACAAGCTCTCCTGGGACAAGTCACCCGTTCCAAGCTCAGCAGGAACACAGGCGGCGGCCCAGAGATGCCCAAGGGACATCCCCTCCCTCCCTCCCTCCCACAAGAGATGCAGCATTTCCCCACGGCATTGCTGGCTCTCAGCTGCTCTCCCGCTGCTTTGGCAGCTCTTCCAGCTGCCATATCCCGCTCCCCTGGCTGCACACAGGGAGGAGAAGGAGAGTGCTGCTCCTCACTGCAAGCTGGCTGCAGGTCAGAGGAACGTCCCTCCTTGGGACTGTAACTGTACCCTGGCACAGGCCGGCTGGGAGGCAAATCCTCTGCCTGCTAATGGTAGGACATGACACTGCTATTGAGCAGCCTGCTCCAGCTCGGGAGGGCACACGGCTCTCTTGGCTTTGCCTGCTCACCAGGAGGTGCCTGCACAGCCTTCACCAGCACGGCCATGGGACACAGGAGAATGGGGATACAGGTGGGCTCCAGAAAACCTCTTCCCTCCCCTTCCTTCTTCCCTGGTCTCCAGAAAACCCCACGGCCTCAGGCAGCTGTGATGGCCACTCCTGCCTGGGACAGGTACCTCCGGATCAGGGTAAACGTGGAATCGGAATGGTTTGGTTGGAATAAACCTTAAATCCCATCCAGTGCCACCCCCTGCCATGGGCATGACACCCCCCACTGTCCCAGGCTGCTCCAAGTCCCGTCCAACTTGGCCTCGGACACTGCCAGGGATCCAGGGGCAGCCACAGCTTCTCTGGGCACCCTGTGCCAGGGCCTCCCCGCCCTCCCAGGGAACAATTCCTTCCAAAGAATTTCTTCCTAAGAAATTGTAAACGTCTCTCCAGCTGGGAAGTGTTCCCTCCATTTCAATGCCTTCCCTGTCTCAAAGAGCAGCATTTAAACTGCCAGATCCTCGGGACAGGCCCTGTCCATCCCTGACGGGGATTTTCAAGCCCCAAACACACAGATGTGTTGGTCACACTGATCTTGGCGCACCCCAAGCCCCGAGCAGATCAAGGACTCCTGGGCTGCCAGGTTCTGAGGGGGGGAAAGCACAACTGACACCATGAATGTGTCCACTGCCAAAACTGCAGAGCATCCTGGAAAACAACCACCAAAATCACCCTTAGTGTTCTGCAGAGGTGCACAGAGGTCCCACTGCACAGAGCCATCCTAAACCCCCCTCTCTGGTTTATATTCCTTCAAGAAAAACGAAACAGCAAAACCACGTTGAAAAACTGATTATGAAAACCTCTATCAAGGCTGCCAACCTTCTCCTGGGTTGCCATCTACTGCCACCATCCCCTCCTCTTCTCCTCTTGCTGCCTTCCCATCCCGAGCCCTGCTCAAATCCCCCAGGCCGGCGCTGAGCCGGGCAGCGTGACCGCTCATCCCAAACGGCTCCGGGCAGGGATGATGAGCCCAAAAGAGACACGAGTTCTTCCCTCCCCTCCCTGCACAGCCTCAGCCCCAGGAGCGGGCTGCAGTCACACAGAATTCACTCCATTCCTTTGCAGTGCTCCTCTTCATTTTATTCTTTGTGCCCCCTCGCCCCCAAACAGGACCTTCCCTCCCCCCGAGAACGAGGGCCCTGTCAGTCTCTGCCTCTGCACCCATTCGCTGGTGATGAGGGGGAGGAAAAAAAATACAATAATGGTCCTTTTTTCTCTTTCTTCCTCCTTGAGGAAGGCAGGACCCTGGCAAATGGTTTTGCCCCTGGGCTGAGCCATGGCCAGTTCCACCCCCTGCATGAGGGAGTTAATGGAATACGCAGCAGAAGGGCCCTCCCGCCTCCCGCTCCAGGACTTCAGCTGACTCCAGGACGGCTAATCCCATTACAAGAAAATAACGTGGATAATTCAAGCTAATGAAATCGTTACAAGAATGTGGACAGCCAGGGGTGGACATTCAGAGCCAATTTAACACTCCTTGGTGTTGTTATCCCCAGCACAGGAAATATCTGAAAGGAGGAAGGGAAAGGGAAGGAGGGAGGAAAAAAGCCTTCCTCTCTTGTTAGCTTAAATCCTGTTAGAGAGTTCAGGAATTAATCTGGCACCTATCTCCCCTATTACCATTATCACCATCATCATCATCATCAATAACGTCTCCTTCACCTCTGCAAATCAGCAAATGAAGGCACAGAAAGACAAGGTGGGAGGGAAATCTCTGGATTCCGGAGCCAAGTCAAGCTGTGGCTCCCTCCAGCTCTGGTGGAGGGATTTGGCAGCAGAGCAGGGGTGCCAGTGTCCCCCCCAGCCCATGGCTGAAGTGACACCAGGAAGCAGGTCCCCATTGCAAAGCTGATCCTTCATTCCTTGTCCTACTGGACAATCAAAGCACCTGTGAAATCCGTGTGACAAGCCAGCGGGACAGGGACAGCCACGGCTGCGCCTTCTTTACTCCACGGATCACCAGCTTTTCCAGCTTCCTCTCCTCCTTGCCCAGGAGCAGCCTCTTTGTTTGGAGGCCCCTTGATCTGCTGCTGCAGCACAACTGGGTTTTGCTCTATGTGATCCCTCTGTTCCGTGCCAGCCCTGTGCTGCCACCTGCTCCGAGCCACGGATCCCTTCCCGAGCCCAGCGTTCCAGGAAAGACCTGTTCTTGCTGCCAGAGCCGCCTGGGGCACGTCCAAAGCCAGGCTCCCCTCGCTGCAGCATCTCCCACACTCCCTGAATACCAGCGCTGCTGTCCCAGCTCCAGCAAGTGGAGGAAGTCCATGAGATCCACTAGGAAACAGTCCTGGGGAAGCTGGGCCAGCTTTTGGATTGCCCTGACTCCCTCAGTGCCTGTGGAAAGCTCCAAGTTCAGCTCTTCCCAGATTTATCGAATTTTGGCACAGATCTTCAAAGGTTATTGAGATGCCCAACACCACAACTACTGCACGTGCCAGGGACTGTGTGGACATGGATGTGCTTCTTCCAAGGAGCTGGGAATTCACCCACAAATCCCATTTTTAGCAAACAGAGGCAGCAGCCTCCCTTGGAGCTCGTGGCAAAGCGGGATCAGGAACACAACAGCTTTGGCCCCAGAGCAGGAGGCAGCCAGGGGATCTTCCCTCTCCTCAAGGTGCTGGAGCAGGAGGCAGTGGCTGCTTCCCGTGGCTTAGCTGGCTTGTTTAAAAACACAGCAAAACATTTTATCCCTCCTCGATTTATTTTCCTTAACAGTTGCTTATGAGGGACCTTATCAAAAGCGTTCTGAAATTCCAAGTAAATTAGTCATTAGGCAGGTTTTCAGAACAGTAATTAGGCCACTCCATGCCCCTGATGTATTATTTACCTGAGAAGATCTACATAATTAGGGCTCTTCTTTATAACTGGTATTACACACACTAAATTCTCCTCCAGTCTATCGTGTAATTACGCAATTAGGCCTCACGCTAAACAGAAACCAATCCTGAAAACCAAGCAGAATGAAAAAAAAACAACCCCACAACAGTAATTATTATTTTTTTAAATCCTCCATCAGCAGCACAGCAGCAAGTCTTAAAATTTTAATATCCCTCCACTTAAGTCATTCCAAACCAGGTGCTGCAGCCAGGTTTGGTTTCTTAATTTTGCCGTGTTCAATCCGACATCGGGAGAGATCGGCTTTAAAGGTTGGTGGGAAAGGGGGCCTTTCCCTTCCCTGGATTTGCTGGGCTGGAAGGAGCACACCGCCCTCTGCAGCCTCTCCCTCTGCAGCTCCGCAGCCCCCTACTCCTCCCAGCCCATGATGATTTTTCCCCGGCTCCTGGAGGCAGCCAGGTACAGCTGCTGTGGTGTGACCGTCACAGTCATTCCGCCCTCCAGAGCCAGCTCCCACGCTGGAATTTCAGCGTGGAAGAAGGGAATGAGAGCCCTGCAGCAGGAGAGGGGACGTGCAGAGCCCCACACACCTTTAGGATGGAGGGATGGACACGGCAGCTCCTGCTTTGTTCCCATCTTTCTCCTGGTCCCACTGCAAAGTGAGATCCCGGGATGTCCCTTCCCACCTGTGCCTGCCCAGGTGGGGAATTGCACACGTCCTGCTCTGCTTCCTGCTCCTTGCTGATGGAGGAGCCTGCACCACTGGGGGGGAAGTATTTTTTTTTTACTCCACTTCTTGCCATAAACCTATTTTAGAGATGCTGAGATCAAGGAAAAGCACCCAGCACTCACTGACAGCTCCTGGAGAAGACACCTGCCTGTTATCCATTTACTGCCATGCTCTAAAGACAACGACGATTCGCTGTTCAGTTAAAGCAGGAACAGGCTTCCTCCTGGAATTTTACACCTCAGTGCTCACAATTTCCAGTTCCCAAGGCACAGGGAACACCAGAAGCTTTAGGAAGCCCTAGGTCTAAGGAGCACTGCTGAACTTGAACACTGACATGAGCTTGGGAGTTCAAAGCCACTCTGAAAGAGTTTGAGCTGGTGACTCAGGATTTAAAGATAACTGGTGGATGTGTGATGGAAGAGGTCATCTCAAACCAGGATGGAGGTGGAAAATCCCACTTTAATATTATTCAGGTTTTGTTGCTGCTTCTCTTCTCTTGGGCAGCCTTACAGAGCTCTGAGCTGGTTCTGGTCACAGCAGGGCTCTTGTCCCCTGCGCTGTCATGGGCCAGCCCTTCCTGAGCTCTGCCACTCTCGAATTCCCTATCCTACATCTTCCTTCTTAATCCTACTGTAATTACTGGTTTTGGTTTGGTTTTTTTTTTTCTGGGGGAGACAAAAGACATTCAAGTCTGGTGGAGAAAGGACCAGCCCTATCAGGACATCTTCCCCCACATCACCTCCCTGCACCACACCAGGGCCAAACCACGCTCCCCTGGCAGCTGTCCCTGAGATGTGCAAATGCACGACCCCTAAATCCCAGCCCTTGTGAAATCTCAATCCTTGCCCAGCCTTCAACAAGAGCCCCCAAAGCTTTTCTCAGAGCTCACACTCCTAAGGCACAACTCTCCCAGCACGCAGCACCTCGCAGGACCAGGGCTTAGGAGCCACCAAGCCACTGCCCTAATCACCAGAGGGTCAGGATTTCACAGGAACCTGCAGCTCCAACAGCGCTCAGATTTGGGGATTTATCTCTCCTGGGCTCTTTTGAAAACCCTGATCAGAGCGCAGCTCTGGTCAAAAAAATAAGTTATGCTAAAAATAGTGCTCGCAGGAGGGCCTGGTGCAAATCCCTGCAGCTGGAGGATTCTTGTGAGTCAGCTCCTTCCAAAGACAAGAGGAAATTTGTACAACTGGCAAAGCAGGAAACACAGAAGGAACCCAAAGGTGTAGCCATGGCATCCTTTGGAGAAGGCAGCCTTGCTGTTAAGATACCAGCTGCATAAACAACCCCAAAGAAATTAAAAATATATCTCATATTCAACTGTAGAACCTCCTGCACCAAGCTGGAGAATAAATATAGAAGCAAAGAGATATTTATAGGCACACAGCTATTTTAACACAGCTCTGCTTTAAAGAGAATCCTTATTTAAGTCTTGTCCCTGCAAAGCTGCAGGATGACTTAGAAAAATAACCTGATTAATTATGTTCATCAGGAGAACAGAGAAACACGGAGGGGAGATCAAATGCACACAAGTGCAGTGGGAACGTGGGAGCTGCAGTGGTGACTCAAACACAACGAGGGTGCCGAGCTCTGCTGGGCTCAGGCTTGTCCCTGAGGGCCCGGGCTGGCCAGGGGACAGAACAAGGCAAAGCATGAAAAGCAGGCTCACAGCAGCTCCTTGGTGAGGCAGGCTGGGAGCACCACGCTGCAGAGCCAGCAGAACACCCCGTTTTCTCCTCCTGCTGGAGAAGCCCTGTGAGCAGGGTGCATTTCCACTGCTAAAACTCCGGTTTGCCCATCCTGTCCCCAGAACCGGAGGTGTGGCCATTGCCCAAGCTACGATGGTGGCTCTCTTCCTGCTCCCTTGGGTCACCCCCTTGCCAGCCTGCCACGACCACAGCACCTGCTAAAGCCCAGAGGCTGCCGGGATTTGTCTGTACAGGTCACCTGGAAAACTCCCGAAAGACAGGAGGGCCGGGAGTGATTGGTGCAAGCACTGTCTGAGCCACCCCGGGATTCAGTGATGATGTTTCCACTCCATTTCATGGAAAGCTCATTGCTCTCCACCCACCCAAAGTGCTGGATGAAGAGGACAGAGATTTCACAGGATCACTGAATGGTTTGGGTTGGAAGAGACCCCTGGAAATCACCTGGTCCCCTGCCAAGAGCTCCAAGAAGTGTGGCCACGATGAGAGAAAAGGGAAGGGATCGTCCTTCCTTCACAACCCACAAAAAATGCAAGCACACACCTGGAAAAGAGCTGGGACAGGCTCTAGGGGTAAGAACAATAAAAACGGCAGGGGCCAGAGCAGAATGCCTGCCACGGAGAGTGAGCTCCAGCCAGGACAGGCCCAGGAATGCTGAGCTCGTGTGGGAGCTGTCAGAGCCCCAGCGGATGGCAGGAAGCCCCTGCAGAGGTGACAGCTCTGGCAGATGCAGTGATCAAGCAGCAGAGAAGGGGAGAAATCAGACAGGAGGCAAAGGCAGCTCGGTCTGCGCAGGCAGAGCCGGGCTGTGCCGTTTAAAAAGGGAGGCAAGTGGTTAAGAAGCAACTTTTGAGCTGAGCACAGGTAGGGCAGGGCGGGCTGGCAGCTCCCCTCCCTCCTCCCCTGCTGCGGCAGACCCAATTTCATGGGGTTTTTGCACAAGCAGCAGGGTGGAAAATGATCATCGGGAGGCAGCGCCCGGCGCTCCCCAGATCCCCCCGCAAGGTGAGCGGCCCCAGCCCCACCTGGGTGGGCACCTGGGCGAGGAAAGAGGCCAGCAGTGAGCTTCCCCAGGGCAGCCATGGCAGGGATGGGGGGCACCCACGCTCCCCCCAGCCCCGCCACCCTCCCGGCTGCTGACGGGAGAGACGGCGCAGTCCTGCGTGACAGCGTGAAATTAATATGATTTTGGGGGAAGTTGGCAGTGAGTAATGAGCAGCCGAAACACCTCGTCCCCACCCCCTCGCCCCCCCAGACTTTTTTAACCCTTCAGCTGCCGGCACAGGATGAAAGAGCGGGGAGAGCAAGAGCTGGGTTAAGGAGAAGCAGAGGGGGGTCAGGCAGCCCCCCTGGAACTGGGTTTACAGGGTGAATTTTGGCACAGTCTCAGTGGTGCTGCTTGTGAGCAGGCCCAGCCTGCTGAGATTGGTACTCCTGGGCTTGGGAAAGTCAACACTGCTGCTTTTCCAAGTGAGGTTTCACAAAGAGATGCCAAAAAAAAAAAGAAAAAAGAGGAGGGGCTGAAGGGGGCCCAGACCTGTCCAAGCATCCCTGGGCAAGGCCCAGGGACCCCCTGTGAGGGGACAGCCTGATGTGCACAGACCACAGATGCGCAGCAGGACAAAAAGTGGCTTTCCCAGCTTGCCTGGTGTCCAATAAATGGGAATGTGGGCTGAAAAACATCCCATCTTCACGGGCTGCTGATGATGGAGGCCCGGTAAGGGTCAGTCCCACAACAGCACCTTCCTGAGAGGACGAGGCTCAGGAGCTTCCTCCTGTCCTTAATTGCAGCAAATTTAAGACCTCCTGTCCTCTGCCAGATGCCTGGAAGGGCTCGGGATACTGCTGGGGGAGGAGGAAAGAGAGGTGAGAAGACAGATGGTCATCCTGATCTGCCTTCCCTTGATTTCTTCAGGAAGAACAACGCGCAGACAGAAACGCCGCTGGCACGGTTCGAAGGCCTTGGGCACAGGGACTGCCTCAGGGGAGGTGAGAGACTGGAGAGGAAGGGCCCTAATTGCAATCACATCCCAACGCTGAGAATCCACTGGATTGGGAGAGGGAGAAAGGCTGCAGCAGGCTTGAGGTTAAAAAAATAATGATGCAAACAGAGATGCAAATAAAGGACACGATGTCAGCGCGAGGAAAAAGCTGTGATTCATTAGAGGCTTGTTCAGGACCTTCTCGTGAAGTGAGACTGGAAAATACCCACACAAGTGAAAGACGGGGGCTTGGAGGGATCAACAGCACCGTGAAGGAACAGGAGTTAGGAAATCCAACAGACAGAGGAATTTTAAGAGCAAGGAAATAATCACCTTGACTGCTCCTTGATGAAAGGCTGAGACACGAGCTCAGAAGTTAGTCCGGCGCAATTTCAACATTACAGATTCTGCAAAGCCCCAGCTGCCAGCGCCCACAGCGCCAGTTCTGGGAATGAACAAGGACTGGCCACAATATAAGGAGAAAAAATACCGTATTTTCCTTTCTTACACACTTACTCTTCTTAGTTCAGACAAAAAGAGACCTTACACCAGCAAGAACCCTGAGTGGGGTATTTCCAGGAGACAGCACAAGCAGGCTTTGGCTTTGCTCCCTGTAACACCTGCCCACAGGTGAAATTTTTTTGCACTGAAAAAATGGCAAAAACCCCAAAGCAGAACCCCAGAGTGGCATTTGAACAAGATATTCCAGAAGCAGCCCCTTCCCCACTCACTCCAGCTCCCCGAGCCCCTCCACGCTGCTGAGCGGTGGAATTTGTGTGGAAAACTAATTAAAGTTCCCTTGGGAAGCTCGGCTGGATGCCCTGGACAGAGGTGCTGTGGCAGGAGAAGGGAGGAAGCAGCCCAGAAATCCCCTTCATCTGCACAGGACAAATCCAGGTTTTGGGTGGGCAGAAAAGGCACCTGGGGGTGTGGAGTACGTGGAGAGCAGAAAAGGGGAAAGAAATAAATATAAAAATCAAGGCTGTAATGAATATTCAAACCCAGGAAAGGGATGTGCTGAAAAAAAATCTTCCTTCTGCTCTTGGGAAGAGCCACCTTTTAAAGCAACGTCGCCGAGATAACACAGAGTTAAACATTTCCTTATCTATGTTAAACACCTTTATGATTCAAACTGCAAAACAGCACGGAAAACCCATTTCCCTCTCCCCCACCCCACGGCTGGCTTTGGAGAGTGGCCAAATTAAAGTGGCCACTTCCATTTCTGGGCTCTGAGTACCAACCCAACTCTGCTGTGTTTGTGTTTCCAGCACACACGGAGAAGATTTGAAGGGGAAAAAATTTTAAAAAATAATTTTAAAAAGGAGTTTAATTTACGCTGTTTGAGACAGTAAGAGAAATAAAGCAGCCCAGCAGTTCCCCATATTCCCATCTGGAGCTCACGAGGCTGGTGCACACTCCTGCAAGCTGCTTCCCAAAAAGCTCCCGCACCCTGTGTTTTCCTGTGCAACATCCCCTGGCACTGCAGTTCGGGCATGGAAACGCACCAGGACCGGGAAAAGGCTGCAAGGATGCACCTGGAATCAGCTGGGCAGGAGATCCACGCACACAGTCCAAAGGTGTGGGAGAGCAGAGGGCATGGCGTGGCTCAGGGGGGCACCCTGTGCCAGGGCCTCCCCACCCTCCCAGGGAACAACTCCCAACATGCCATCGAGCCCTGCCCTCTGGCAGTGGGAGCCATTCCCTGTGTCCTGTCCCCAGTCCCTCTCCAGCTCTCCTGGAGCTCCTTTAGGCTCTGGAAGGGGCTTCAGCCCTTCCATCAGTGTTGTGGCCTCCTCTGGACTCACTCCAGCAGCTCCAGCTCTGCCTTGTGTTCCCCCTGCAAACCATAGACACACCAAAGCCCCAGTGGGGCCGAGCTCTCCAGCCAGGACAGAGGGAGCCATCAACCAGGAAGATTTCTTTTATCCAAAAAACTGACTAAACACATCCAAAGAAGCCATTTGGCAAGAACCTTCAAACAACGCGGGTGGACAGGGCCCCACAGCCAGGGGTGGCAGGGACAGAGGCACCCCAGGGTGCCTCAATCCAGAGGAGGAGCCTGGGGAGGGCTTTGGAGACCCCATGGGCCCACCTGTTTCCTGGAGATCATGATGTGGGGGATCCCACTCACCACCAAACCCAACTCAGAGGCACCCTCACAGCTGCCCTTACTGGAACACCTTCTGGTCCCTGCTCCCAGTGCTGTTTGTGACAGGTTTCCCCCGAGCGTCTGCCTCCAGGCAAGGCACACGTTCCACAGTGCTCCCAGCCCTCAGGAAAAGCCAGGAAGGTGGGATCCAAGCCGGTGGCTGGGTGCAGGGTGCCCAGCTGCTTCCCCAGCAGCTTTCTGCTCCTCCAAAGCTCAGTTTTGGGCCCTCTCCTCTCGCAAGCAGAGTACCCTGGGACAGCTGAGGTGCCAGCACTGCAGGAGCTCAGTGATCCCCGCTCCGCCTGGTCCTTCTGCCACCCCACCACAGCAGCAGCTCTGTGCTGGCCCAGATGGCTCCTCCTGGCTTCTCCCAAGAGTCACCCACCACCTGCAGCCCCTGTCCCACCCCAGGGAGATGCTCACTGTGACCTTTGCAGCTCTCCCCAGGCCCTCGGGCCGTCTGACTGCAGGGGGACAGCGTGGAGACCAAATTCAAGCAGCTAAGAAGCAGCAGCAATCGGTTTTGAGCCATTTCTAGCACAACATCTAAGGTTTTAAAAGTGAAACCCAGCAATCCTGACAGCACTGGGACGTTCTGTTTGCATGGAATGCTCTAATTAATTCTGCCCAGCACTCGCTTAACAAACTCACGTTTTTCCTCAATTTTTTTCCTCCTGTGTCTTTCACCAGCACAGATTTTCCACATCCTCAACAGGGGAAGGAGAAATTGTCTCCAGTCATGTAGGCTCCATTACTGGGAGAAAGGTGTGAACAGCAAGCATGTCTGGCAGACGGATTCATTATCCCACCGTGTCCTTTATAATGGGAAATGAAAAGCCCATTCTGGTAACTACACTTTATTATAATAGGTCAGAAGAAGTGAAAGGCATCATCTTATAAAATTAACTTCATAAAGACTGCCTTAAAAAAAAATACCTCTGCCAGTTTATCCACTGCATCTCCCTGCAGAGATTTTTTCCTTCTCCTAGAAGGGGCTGACACCCAAGTCTTGTCCCACTTCACTTCTCCCCTCCAGAGGGAATGGTTCTTTTTCCTCCTCACCAGGCCCAGACACTCGCTTTGCCAGGTGCAGTAAGTGCCCTGTCTTTGTCAAGGCAGAGAAAACAGCCAGCAAAGGAGTTAAAATTCAAAGGGACACCCACCCCCAAGGGTCTTTGCAAGGAGCAGAGTTATTTTCTCTGTGGGAAAGTCAGAACAGGGAGATAAACGCACCTCCTAACCCGTTCTCTGCTCTGCAATGCCTTCAGTCGCTTTTCTGCTCGCTGCTTCTCTGCCAAACTGAAGCCCGGTCTCCCGGCTGATAATTCTGTGATTTAACAGCTTTGTGCAGCGTGTTTGACTGCAGCTCCTGCAGGTGCAAGGCAGGGGATGGCCAGGGGGACGATAAAACACCTCCCACACCCACTGCTGGCACCTGATCTCCCTCGGAATTTTGTCCAATTGGCAGGGGAGGGCTGGAACTAACAACTGCTGCAAATTCAAGAGAAATCAAAGATAAAACCACAACGATAAGTTCTCAGATATATTCTGCAAAAAAAGGGAAGAAACAACTTGATCCCCCAGACACACAGCTCCAGTAACTGCATCCTTTACTCTGCCAAACTCTGAGCACACCCTGGGCTGTGCCTGTCCCTCAGGTTGCCTTGGGTTGGGCAGGAATCGTTTAAGAATTGTTTTTCTAAATTTTATCACTCCCCTTTTGAGGAAAATGAAACACCCATCTCCTCAAAACATTATAAACCACCTGCAAACAGGCTGATTCTCAATATTCACAGAGCTGGTGCACACAGGGGGAAGGAGGATGGAAGGGGATGCCCTGAAACAAAGAGTTAATTGGAACTGCCAATGAAGGCTGCACGGATCTCATGTGATAGATTCTTAAAGGAGCCCAATTTTCAGAAATTGCCAGGGCTCCAATCTGTGAAAGTGTGGCCTTTCACAGTCTCCAATTCGGCTTGCCACGTCCAGAGCTCCTTTTGAAAAAAAATAGAAAAAAGTCTTGCCATAAAAGCCCCACAATTTGGGAGCAAAAATTAGCAGCCTTCATGGGATAGCAATCCCTTTGTCTCTCCTCCCCTAACTGTGGCTCTGTGGGAAGAGCTGAGCACCATTCACCTTTTGTTATTTTCCCAGGTAGTAAAGAGAAGAGTAGAATCTAATCAAGAACAAAAATGGGTGAAAAAAACACACCCACAAAAGCTAAATCTTCACACCTCACCCAAAAGCGGCCCCTATAATTGAACAGCATTTCTCCCTCTGAAGAAGGTAACACCTATCTTAAAAAAAAAAAAGATAAATAAATCCCTCGAGGGTGCAAGAGAGGCCAGAACCTCCAGGAGAACGTGGCAGGACTCGCTCTGAACCGGTGTCACTCCCCCAGCAAAGCCACGGGGGCTGGGGGGGAGGTGGGCAGCACTCAGACCTTGTGGAACTCTGCTGAAAGGGATTATTTTGCAGGCAGAGGACCCGAGCTGTCGATCAGAGCATTCCTGACTCCCCTCAAACACCTTAATTAAGCACCACCACCTTTCCCCAAGCCAAGAAACAGAACTTGGTATCCCCAAACTCCAAAATTAAGAAGTTCCTCCAGGCTGTAGGAACACAGGCAATGGTGCAGGGCAAGGCTGAGCGTTTCGGTGATGGATCCATAAAAACAATATCCAAAAGTGTAAAATCAGCCAGGCCAGGGATTCCCTGAACTGCCAGAGCCGAGCAGCTACAGCAGCCTGAAAAATCCACTATTCAGAACACCCAGCTCCTTATTTTGCTGTTGCAGTGCCACCAACACCTTCTGTGGGGCCATCTGAGAGGGGGGACAGAGCTCCTTGGCAAAGCTCAAAACACAGAAAGATTTGTTTGGGGGAAAAAATAAATATATATACACACATGTAAGTGTTTTATAGATATTTTTGGAAATGATATTGGTATAATCTATGTATTTTTCTGGGTAATACATATATATAGACTGTGTGGATATATAATATGTGTATATATAATATTCTACGTGTGCACATACAACAATATACACACATATATAAATTAATATTTTAAAATTTATATTTACTTATAAATTAATATTTATTTATTTTTCTCCTGCTGCAAGGCAGAAGGTGGCTCTGGAGCAGGTGAAACAATAGGGAAGATGCTCATCCTGTAAAACCTGGGGCTGTCACCCTGCCTGAGTGGCCTGGCTGTCCTGGGCAGGCTAACAGTGCCCCCTGCAGCCCTGCCAGCCCTTCCACTGCCAAACGATTGTTTGCCATCCCCAAGAAATCCCTAACAAAAGACAAACTAAGACAGGTTCCTAAACGCAGAGAGCCCAAAGCCCCGGAGCAGAGACAGATTTAAAGGCACAAAGCGGCGCAGGAGGGTGAAGTGCGGGGCAGGGCTCTGTTGTGCCTGGTTTTGGCTGCTCCAGAGGAAGGCAGGGATGGCAGGAGTGAAAGGAACGTGTCCCCCCAAGCTGCTGGCTTTTGTTGTGAGGATAAACCCCCATTTCTGCACATCCCAGGTGAATGAAAGGGACGCTCCAAAGCGCTGTCAGCAGCTGGAAGCTGCACATTCCCTGCAATATCAATCAGACGTTCCTCTGCCCCTCCTCTCCGCAGCTCTGAGGCGCCAGACAAGACAGGAGGGAAAAAACCCACACCAAAAACCCCCCACAGTCTCTGTGCTTGTGATGTACAAAACCTCCCAGCGCCTTGAACTCCACCTTAGGCCCGGCTTTGCTGGCTCGAGCTTTATGAGGGCCACGTCTGCAGATCAGAGTGTTGGGATTTAAATTAGCAGAGCTCCACGTGCTAAGGAAACTCAGCGTGGGGACTGGAGGCCCCGGGGTTCTGCCTGAATCTCTCAGGGCAGAACTGAAGCAAAAGCATCCAAGCTGCACAGCACAAGAGAAACCTTTTGCACTTCCAGAGGCATCTTTTTGTTGTGACCATCATCACACCCCTGCCCGAGAGCCAAGGCATGGTTCGCCTTGAGTGAAATCCCCAGAATTCAGCCCAGATGAGCATTGCAACACAGATTCCCTCACACACTGCAAAGGAACAGCCTCCAGCCACACAAGAACCACACCTCTACACAAACAAAGGAGGTGGAACTCCATGAAACAGGAAAACACAAACAAATCACTGCCAGGGGCTTCTCAGGTTTCAAAGGGTTAAGCAATGCCTCAGGTTCCCCCTTTGGGAAGAAGTGCCCCAGCTGTGACAAAAGCACCCAACTGGTGCTAGGACAGGCCCACAGAGGCCACAGCCAACACAGCCCACAGAGGCCACAGCCAACACAGCACCCTGTGGATGGGAGCTGGAAAAATCCCTCCTGCGAGCCAACAGCAGAGCAGAGAGCTCAGCCTGGGGCTCCTTGTCCTGGGAGCAGCAAAGATGGTTTTCCTTGCACAGAGTTCCACTTCTTTTTCAGGATGGAACAAGGCTGAAATCCCAGCACAAAAGGCTGAGGACACACAGAACACAGAGGTGATCCCAAAATCCCTGCCCAATGCTCAGCACTATCCCAGGCAGATCTCAAGGTGTTTCTTTTCAGAGAGGGTACTACAGGCACCAAAATTCCACATCCTGACAGATGTGGGGTAACAGCCCACTGAACGTTGGAGGCACAAGCAATGGAACATCCACGGAGGGGAAAGCAAAGTGGAAATGCTCCCTCTGGACTGCTGAGCATCAGGAATGCTGCTGCACACCTTCCAGGAGGGAGGGAAGGAAAAATATCCAAGGCTAAATCATTTACTCTACAGGGATGTCCAAGCCGTAGTGAGGGGCCAGAATTTCCATACTGGTGTAACTTCCCAAGCCATTTGTCTCCACACTGAGTAAAATCCTTGTTTTCTTTCACAAAGACAACAAAAATTCACAACATTTACAGTCTGAGAAAACCCCGCATGAAAATCACACCGGCTCCACCCCAGAGCAACCCACAGACCCAACAAAGCTCTTTCCTACCTGAAGAGCTCCCTGATTTCCCTGACAGTGGCCTGGAAGGGGATGTTCCGGACCAGGATCTTGGAAGTTTTCTGCTTCTTGGCAGTCTGTTTCTTTCGGGCTGGTTTCACAGCAGGCCTGGAAGCCAACAGGAAGGGCAGGTAAAGACCACGGAGCAGCAAAATCCCTTTGAACTGTGGCTCCCTCAGGATTTGGGGTCCCGCTCTCACATTTGCCACTAACTCATGTTTTGTCACCAAATCTTGCCCTTTAATTCTCAGGAGAATGCACTAATGAATATATATTTTTAAAATTAGCTTAATGCAAGCTAATTTTGATTCTTTTTCTTCCTGGCTTATAAAACATCAAATGAAATTTTGTAACTGAGTATTAACTTTTTTTTTACCTCTGGAATTGTATTGCATTTGGACAAGGTCAGAATTTACCTAACACAAAAGACAGCAGCTTATTCCATAAAGCAAAGCACTTCCCATTGTGGGCTGGATACCTGCTGAAGGGATTTTCCAAATCAAACTGGATAAAAACGGTTTATGAAAGAATTGAAATACAAAGTGCAGACACAGGGAGCTGTCAGACTGCTTGTGGGCCCCAGGAACCAGATTTTCAAACAAATTTTGACATTTAACAGATATCACCTCCAGCAGGGTTTCCAAAGTGTCTAAAGGACAGTGATCAGGTGCCAACATCCAAATATCTGGATTAATCTGCAACTCTGCAGTTAGAAGGTTCTCTGCTGAGTAAGAGCTAGGAAGGAACCCCTAAAAACCAAGGCTAATTCCAAGTAAATTCACCCACAAGTAACCATCTCCTCCGCACCTGATTGCCCAGGCAAAAGGAGCTAAATCCAAACTTTTTTATCAAGGAAGAAACCTGGTTTTGTCTGGATTTGATCAGAATAATATTCTTGAGCTCCCATTCTCTCAGATGAACAGGTAAAAGACTTCATTACCCAGAGATTTGTCTCCGAGAACTTTTAAAACCCCCTGGAACTTGCAGTGCTGCCTGAACTGTCACCAAAGCAGAGGCTTCTTCCTCGAGCAGGGAAGAAAACTCTGCCTGTTTCTCACTTTGGGCTCATGTTTGGGGCCCCACTCCAGCTCATTCCTCACTTCTTTTCTCCTTTCAAGCAAAACTGAGCAAAGCACAGCAAAGGCTGATGTGTGCAACAGCTGGAGCACTCCCGGGCACAGCCCTCAGGATGCAGAGGTTGGGGGAGAAGGGAAGGAGCCCCCAAGGGTTACTGCAGCTCAGGTGTTGCAGAGGTGAGAGGGGAGCCTTACCTGACAGCTCTCTCTGAGAGCTTCACCTCCAGCTTGTGGCCATCCACAGTGCAGCCCTAGGAGTGCAAACAAAGAGGAAAGAAGATATAATTAATAGAAATAAACATAGAAAAGCATTAGAAGCCAAAGCAGCACTAAATAAACATGAATTGGTATTTGTTCTGTGAGGGGGGATCCGGGTCTCTGCCCCCTGTAAGGGGCACCTGGCAGGAAACCTCATTAAAATCCAGTCCTTGTACATTTCCTGGGATTTCCACATTGGATCAGCACGAGCAAACACTTCTCCATGGTCTTGTCCCTTTACAAACCCTCTTCCCTCACAAACCTGGCCCATTTTAGAGGCTTCTCCACCTGCCCAGTGCAGCTCACGGCAGTGGCATCCTCAGCTACACTTTGAACTGCCAGCTTCACCCAAGCCTCTGGAAAGAATTCCGGGCTGGCGAGGCCCACGCTCACCTGGAGCCGGCGCAGGGCTTTCTGGGCACTCTCTGGCTTCTTGTACTCCACAAACCCGAAGCCCATGGACAGCAAAGTGCCTGTCAGAAGAGAAAGGTACTTGTTAAGAAAGCAGTGACAATATAAGATACAAAAACAAACCAGGAGTGAGCACCGATTGCCAAAACTGGGGGGACAAAAGCTGGATATCCCATGAAAAGGGCCAGCCTGGCCATGGCTGGACTTGGATGGTCCTCAGGAGCACCCCTGGCTGAGTTTTTTGAGCAAGGCTGGTTTTGGTGCTGATGTGAAGAGGGGATAACAGATGCTGCACACAAAATGGACTTTTTGCTTTGCATCATCTCAGTGCGACTTCCTTAAATAAAACACCGAGTCCTGCAAAGCAACTGCTGGTCACAGACAGGGGAAGTGACCCAGAAGGGATCAGGAGGTACGAGAGCAGCCCACACTCCATGGCACTGCCTGGTCAGACCCACCAGCAGAACTGGAGAATTCACTTTATTTCTTTATCTCTCAGTGGATCTGAGTTTTCAAGTATCCCATGGAAGAGGACGGGGAAAATCAAACTCAAGGGGAAATGCCACGATGCTGTGGAGCTCCCAGAGAGAAGCCACAGCCCCTCCAGCCAGCGCTTGCCTGGATCCAACTCCTCAGGAAGCGAGAGCAGCCAACGAGAGGCACAGCCACTCCTCCCTGCAGCCTGGGGATCAGGGCTGGCAGGGAGAAGGCAAACCAAGCTCACTCAGCACAGCTCTCAGCCAGGCACCCTTGAGGATCTGGCCATTCCTGGGATAACGCAGGGGTTTAATCACTGCGGGGCACCGGCTCCTGCCAGCCTGCACCCCGCTCTCTGCTGTGATCCTGGAGGAGTTTGGCTTCTCCATCTCAAGATCCACATCTCCACCAATCCCACAGCTGAGCTTAACCTCGAGGACCGAGCCCCGGGGTAAGGTCTGGTTTGCAGCCATTTCGACAGGAACACTTGTGGGAGCACTGAGGATTTTGCCAGCAGGAACACCAACGCTCAGCCAGACGAACGCCGAAGCAACGCCACACCTGAGCCCTCAGCAACCAGCTGAGGGAAGGAACTGAACAGCAGCATCTAGAGTACCTGCTTTGTCTTTCTTCTTGGATATTGTGCAGCTCTTCAGGGCTCCCACTTTGGAAAACGCCTGCAAGGAATTTGGACACGTGATTCAGTTCCCTTTGTCACAGGCTTGCAACTCGACTGCCAGCATGGCCCTCTTCCCCCAGCACACAGCTGACAGCAGCGCAGCTGAGCCTTTTCTCAGGAAATTATTTCTGTACAAATACACACACACACACAGTTTTAAAGGTATCAAGACAAAACCCTCCACCATTCCTCAGAAACAGCACAGAGATCTGAGAAGGTTCCACAGGAACACTCTGGATCACAAGATGCCCTCAGCCAGGCAGAGGCCCTGAGGGTGGGTGACCCCTGTGATGGCCCTAGAACACAGCTCTTCCCAAAAATGGGGGCTAGAGGGGAGCAAACTATTTGACTCCCTTGTCCCTTCTTTCTGGCTTTGCAAGTCCCAGCTCTCCTCTGGACATTTATTAGACCACATCTGGACCAGAGTCTATACAGAGTCCCGCAGGTCCAGGATTCTTGGGCCACGGGACGTGGCATTTGACACGGCTACAGGAAGTGCCAGAGATGGGAAATTCCAGCTGCTTTTCCTTATTTTGGTGTTAATTTTTGGTTTACCCCACACGACTTCAGGAACACCACGCTCTCTCCCAAGTGCTTTGCTGAGGTGGAGCAGCTCAATGTCAGCAGAAGCTGAGGCAAAAAGCACGTTCAGAAATCATCATGTACTGATTCCCTGCCTCACACACGAAGCAGCGGCAGAGCTGCAGCAGGGCCTGTCCCAAGGAGGAGCATTACAGAAAACACGGGAAATCAGGAATGTTACAAGATTTCCTACTGCCTCCACCTGTCTCTAGGTGGAATTAAACCCCACCAAAACAGTTCCAGATGCATCTGTCCTAAGTGACACCTGGAGTGATGTTCCCAGTCCCAGTCCAACCCTCTCATCTCCCACCAGGCCACACTGGCTGCAGCTGAACTCCTTTAAGCACCATGTCCTTATTGCTCACCTCCTTCAGGGTGTCTTCTGTGGTGGCAAAGTTCAGGTTTTTGATGAACAAGGTACACCCAGGAATATTCTCTTCCTCCTCCTCCTCCTCTTCCTCCTCCTCCTCTTCCCGCGCTGCTGCTTCCTCTGAGTCTTTTATAGCTTCACCTGAAACCAGAAGAATAACCCCAACTTTGTAAGATGTAACAAAGCCAAACTTCGGGGGAGCTGCCCACTGAAATTTTGGGATGAGGAGAAAGGTGGTGTATTTAGGGAGGGAAGATCAGTCCTCACAGCAGGAAGTCACCCAGACAAAACATATCCTGGGGCTTGGCACAAGAGCAGAGAAACACAGAGACCCCCAGCAAGTCGGCCAAAGCTCTTACCTGGTCCCAGCCCTGCTTCACCCTCCTTTTCTGCAACCTCAGCTTTTGTTTTCTGAGGGGCTGGGCTGAGGAAAACACCCATGGGAGCCCACTCCAGATACAATGGCACAGAATGGAACTGTGAAGAGAAGACAAGAGAGGAACGAGGAGTGAAGGGCAAGGCCTTGAGGAAAAACTCTGCTCTCAGCTTCATTTTCACCTCACTCTGTAATGGGAAACAGCAGTGGAAAAGCTGAGAAACCTTTTTAGCTGCCTAAAGTCTGTCCCAAAAGGATCCAGCCTTACAGGACCACAGCCTAAACTCTCTGTCCCAAAAGGATCCGGCCTTACAGGACCACAGCCTAAACTCTGTCCCAAAAGGATCCGGCCTTACAGGACCACAGCCTAAACTCTGTCCCAAAAGGATCCAGCCTTACAGGACCACAGTCTGCCATGGGTCACTCCTGGATGGTGAAAGGGAAAAGAAACCCTCCAGCTGTGTCCCAACCCCCTTCTCCAGCATCCTCTGCAGGCTGAGCCCTGCTCTGCTGCACCAGGAGCTCCCTAAATCCAAAGGACAGAGGTTGGAACATCAGTGGCTCTGGGATAACGCCTCCCACGCTCCCTGTGCCCCTCACCCGGAGCAAGCCCTTCTTCAGCTCGCCCAGACCCCCACTGGCCAGGCAGTGCCCCCACCTTGGAGTAGGCCAGCCTGGTGAAGGCTTGCTTGGCCTCCGTTGGCTCCAGGAACTCCACGATGGCCGTGATCCCTCCCTCTGGCAGCAGCACCCGGCCCAGGCCGCCGTGCCTGCCAAAGACCTCCTCCAGCTCCGCGGGGCTCGTGCCGGCCGGGAGGTTCTTCACCAGGATCACCGTCTTGCTCCTCTCTCCAGCAGCCTGACACAGCCAGCAGGGAAGGAAGGGGAATGGGGCATGTAAAAGAGCAAATCCAGCAATTTTCTAACTGGAGATTTGGGATCCAACACGCTGTGTTCTCCCTCTGTCGCCCCTTTCCAGGAACCCAAAGGACCAACAGCCACTCAGGAAATGCTCTCTGCAAGATCCACATCCACAAATGCTCATGGACGGAGGTTTCAGCTGCAGACCCACCCTGGTATGGACGCAGGGCTCCTTCCCTGCCTCCAGCAAGCTGACCACCATCCTAAAGCCATCATATCATGGGATTTCACCCATCCCGAGGGCAGCTGCACTTTCAGAGGGCTACAACATCTCCTAACTCACCAGGGAGGGCTCAATCCTGCAACATGCTGAGGATTTAATTACCGGTTTCCAAGAGAGCTGAGAACACCAGGACTAGAAGAGGCAGATCCCCCCTGGTGCCTCCAGCTGGGCCTCTCACCTGGCTGAAGGAGTCCAGGCTGACTCCGTTTTCCACGAGGAAGCGGCGGATTTCCTGGACCAGCTCCGTTTCTCCCAGAGCCACTCTCACTGCCACGCTGTCTTTGCTCTCCTGCAGGCAAGAATTCAGTCACCTGCTGCTCCCAGAAGCACATGCAAAGGGAATGTGGCAGGCAGCTTGCAGGTAAAATGCCCCAGCTCCTCTGGAGCTGCTGGAAGTTGTGCTGTTGGAATCCAAACACTTCTCAAAGCTAAACGAAATTTCCAGGAAGGATGTGAGCTTTAGGGTGTAAACTCCCAGCAACTTGCAGCTGTGCAGGAATGTGAAACTCAGGCACAGGAAAGCAGAGCGGGAAAGAGGGCTGGGGACCAAGGGGCCAATAGGCTCAGACCCCACAGAGGTGCTGCAGCACCACGGCCTGTGTGGTGCTCACAGAGGCACCCAGGCTTTTGCTGTGCAAGACCAGGAAGGCCCTGGCCACAAAGAAACAGGCAGGGAAGCGATGTCCCACCCCGGCTGGTCCATCAGAACCCAACTCACAGCATCCAGCACTTGGCTTTTGGGAGCGTTGTACCTCTGAGCCATGGCATCAGCCACGGCGCTGGTCCCCACAAACAGCGTGTTCCAGTTGTGGGAGCTGCCAAGAGAAAACACAGCCAGGTCAGTCCCGTGGCCCCCTCTGCTGATGGGGCCTCTCTAGGGAACAGTCCTGGGAAAAAGCAGCTCTGAGCACCACCACGAGCAGGCAGGCTGAAGAGACAGGGGAAAGGAGGGTGGAACATCCTTAGAGGAGGGACAGGATGGGGGAGATACGACTGGAGAGCAAAGAAAGCAGTGCAGGCAGCTGAGCTGTGCTTCCCCAGACCTGACTGGTCACGGCTCTGCAGCTGCAGTTCAGGTGCTGGCTCAGAGGAACACACCTTTCCAGCTGGTTTCCTGAACCCACAAACCCCACGCAAGCAAGGCTGCACCCTTTTCCCTTCAAGACAGGAAGTATCAGCCACTTCCTTCAAACTGATTTGTCACACAGCAAGAAAAAGCTGCTACAAGCTTTAGAATACAGGTGGCCAGGCAGAGGAGAAAGGCCCAACTGATCTGAAACCACTCCCCTGAAGAACTACAGAATCAGAGAAATTATTAGAGAAATAACTCCTACACAAAGCCATTCAAGCTCCTGTTGCTCCCAGTTTCTGCTGCTCACTGAACTACTGCAGCTCCTTGGACAGAGGAGGCAAGTGGGTAAGAGAGAAAGGAAACAGAGCTGCACAGCAAATCCTTTATCGACTCTGGGGGTCTCTGCAGCTCCTGTGAAGACCCCAGATGCATTCCTGCCACCTCCTGGGAATCCAGCAGCTTGTGCTGTACCTGGCACTGTTGGCTTTGTCCTTGGCCTCCTTGCGCTTTTTGTAGGAGGAAGAATCTTCTGCATCTCCATCTTCCACTTTTTCCTTTTTGATCGTGGAGGGTAAGAGATGCATCATTCTGCCCTGCAAGACAGGAAGGAGAGGTCCAGCAGCTCTGGAATCATCCACAGACGTCCACAAACTAAGCAGAGCAGAGGAAATTTCCCGGCACCTTTCCTAGTCAGACAGCCTTGGGGGAAGGAGGGAATTTTCCTTCCCAAAGGAGACACAACTGCAAGTCCCAGTGGCCACACAGTGTGAGACAGACTCAGAGCTCCTTCCTCACCTCTACCAGGGTTTTGGTGCCTGCAGAGCTGTTCAAACCAAGCCACTCTACCAGAACACCTCCAGGCGAGACCCAACCTTTTTACCAAAGCCCAGAAGCGAACTCGCAGCCACGTTCCCAACAACATCCGCCCCAGCTGCAGCCCAAAGCCCAGGGAAAGCATCAGCTGCTGTACCTGGAACACCTGCCCATCCAGCTCTGCCAGGGCCTTCACGGCATGCTCAGGGATCATGTAGGTGACAAAAGCAAATCCTTTGGGTTTCTTGGTCAGTTTGTCTATGGGGAAGTGGATCTCCGAGAGGGGTCCTGCAGGAGGCAAGGCCTGGTGGTCACAGATGGCCCTGCCCAGCCCTGAACTGGCACCTCCCACACACAACCAGGGCTGAGGGAGGGCAGAGCAGCTCTGGATGAGTGCTGAGCCACCAGCCTGGGCCAGGAGCTGCAGAGGGACAAGGTGGGCCCAGCACAAGCACCCCAAGTCCAGGTGTGGCAGCTCGTGGGCTCTGACAGGTGACAGACCAGGCAAGCTCTGAGCATTTACCTCCAGGCAGGGATAAAGACTCCATAGGCTCACCCTCTCTGCCTCAGGATGCCAAGATAACCTTCAATGTGTTTAATTTGGAGGTAGAAGAGGGAAACTTCAAACTCTCACTGGGCATTCCAAAGCTGGGGTGCCTCTCAAGGATTCAACACTGACCTACAGGAAGCCTCCTGCCAAGCAGGCTCACGTTATCACTCCAGGCAGTAAAGATGATGGGAGCTGGGCCATGGCCAAGAGATGTGGGACACAGAATCATCCATTCCACCCAGCAGGAAAACCTCTGGGCAAAGGAAAGACGTTGCCCTGCAAGTCCCAGTCCCACGGCCAACACTCACCATACTTTGAAAAGATCTTCTCCAAGTCCTCCTCCGTGCTGGTGAACGGCAGATTCCTGACAAAGAGTCTCCCTGATTCAGCCAAGTCCTCTTCTTCCTCATCGTCCCTCAGCCTCCTCTGCCAGGGCTGGTTGTCAGGTTTGGCTGGAACAGTTTCTTTTGGGGTGTTCCTGCACCGGGAAACCTCCACACAGCGCCCACCTAATCCCAAACACACACAGAGGGACGCTGGATGCTTCCCAAGGCCACGAGCAAACATCACCAGTGTGCAAACAGCCCAGGTTTAGAGCAGTGACCCAATTACAGCCCCACAGGCTCTGAGCAGCACTCAACAATAAAGGGGAGGTGGAGGCTGCAGGAGTCAGTCAGGTGCCAACAACAGCCCCCTTTCCTTCCAGAGAGCCCCAGCCTCGCCCAGGCAGCCGTTCCCATCCTGCACACACTGCCTGCAAACAGAACTTCAGAAGCTGCTCCACGGGCTAGGCCAGGCCCAGGGCTCCAGCACAGCCTTGCAGCACTGTCTGTACAAAGCTGCACTCGCACAGGGTTATTTTTATACCACCAAGAACCACCCTGAGCACACGGCAAAACACGAGGGCCCCGGAGCACCGCTCCTGTCACAGCCCTGCTTCATCCCATGTGGGCCAAGCCCAGGAACAACCCCCCCTGTGCCTGGGAAAACTCCAGCCACAGGAGCTGCTTGTGCAGGGGGCACTCGAGCAGCTGAGCTCCCACAGCCGGAACGAGGAGGAACAAACAGCCCTTACCCAGGAATTCTTTTTTCCGCTTCAAGGCCCTTTGCATTTCTGCTTCACTCTTCAAGTCAACAAAGATGTAACCTTGGAGGGAGGGAAGGTTCAGCTGAGCATCATGTGGGGAACACATAGAGCCACTAATTGGGTAATTAAGGGTGAATTGGGCTTGCTTGAGTATGGATTCCTATAGATAAAGCATTCAGCTCCCATGAAAAGTTTCAATCCAGCCTGGAAATGGCCATGTCAGACTGGAAGGCTGCCTTTTCAAAGCTTATTCTCTACACACAAATCAAAAAAAGCCTGACTTGGCAGCTGGAGGAGGCTTTCACAGGTGCCTCCCAGAGCAAACAGAAGCTGCATCCCTTGTTGGACTGTTAAAGGGGAATAGCACAGCAAGCTCCAAGGACCTGCTGCACACCCGGCCCATCAGCAGCCCCAGCGTGGCCAGAGGCTGCCCTGCAGCCCACAAACACAAACCAGCACCGTGCCCTGCTCTGCTGCAGCCATCCCAGAGGAACGGGCTTTTCCTCGGCACGCTTCGGGGTGTTCAGAAGAGTTCTGGACGCAGGTCAATGAAAAAAAGGTTCCTGCTGCTACTCCTAAGGGAGCACAGCCAACATTACTCTGCCCAGGGCATCCTGTGGGCAGCAAGTAGGGCAGGAGAGCTGCAAAGTCACAGAAAGGTCTGGAAGAATCAGGCCATGAGCCAGGGATTGGAACTGCAGACTAACAGAGCAGGGGGTGATTGAGAGGTCCCCTAACTCACAGATCCAACCTCCCTTCCACGCACAGCTCTTACCTGAATTCTTCCCCTGGGCCTTTTTTCCCATCCTGATTGCCACTGGCTTCAGAGGGAAGAAGAATTCCCGGATTTTTTGCTGCAGGAAGAATTAGAATTGGTTGGGTAAGTTCTCGGATACAGGAAGCAGCAAGTTGCAGACTTAGGTTTGTTTTTATATATAAAACACCCCGTGCAACAAACAGATCTCTGCACAAGGACAGCCCCAAAGTTCCCCTCACCACCCACACAACCCTCAAAACAGTGAAAAGTGAAAAGTTTCTGCAAAACTCTTGCAGAGTCACACTCTGAGACCCCTCTGAGCCTCCCTCCCCAGCTGGGAAACCAAACTTGCCTCGGTGATATTCGAGGGGGCTCCACGAAGTTTCACTGTGAACGGAGTGCTGGCTGCCCCTGAGCTGCCCTGGCTCTGCACAGAGGAGGGAAAAAAGGGGGAAAAGCTCAATGAAAGAACAAAAATCACAGCACAACCAGCTGGGCTTGTCCAACAAACAGGAGGCTGAGGAGTGGGAGAGAACACCAGGAGATTCCCACAGCTGCAGCAGCCTGGGGCAGGAGGTGCTGGCTGAAGGTGCACTGTCATGAAAAACTGAGTCCTGCTGTTTCCAGGACAGCATTTCCTGGAAAAAAGCCTCTGGAAAGGGCACCAGCAGCACTCATCTGGAAGCCCCATTGTCAGGAATTTTATCAGCCCTGAGGAGATTCAGCAGAATTTTTAAATGGGTCACACCAAGAATGCCAGAGAAGCTGGCACCCAGTGGGCCCTGCAGCCTTCCCAGGCTTTCAGTCATCCCTGCAGGGAATGACGGACACCTGCTGTCCATAAAGCTGCTGCTTCAGAGCAGGCAGGAGTCTAATTCAGCTGTACCTCCAGCGTGGATCCTTTTTTCTTCTTCCCCACAGGTGTTTCTTGCTCTGTTTGTTGGGCTTTCGGCTTCCCCCTTTTCTCTGGGTGGGTTTCTGCAATGCCCGAATCCTCCTCGGTCTCACTTTCCTCTTCCACCTCCTCCTCACTCTCTGATCCTTCCTCTGCACTGGATGAGGAGGAAGAATCCTTCACCACTTTAGATTTCAGGTAATCCATATCTGAGAGCTCTTTGCTGGTAGCTGCCTTCTTCCCTCCTTTCTTTCCTGACAGAGAGGAGAGACCAGAGAAGTTTTTTCACACAGACGCTGCTGCTCTCCCCCCAGGCCAGGAAAAAGCTGAGAACTGACACAACCATGACCATCACCTCCCTCTCCTCTACCTTTCCCACGGGAAAGGCTTGAGAACAGCAGAGCAATTTCATCTCAGCACTTCCAGACTGACAGTCTGGATTTCAAAGCAACAGTTCATGTATGACACACGTTAGAAAGGGGCTTGAGGTACTCCAGGACAAAGTATTCTGTCACAATTTTAACTCAATACCCCCAGCAGGCCTCAGAGAAGGTTCAGTGTTTAGTTTGGACACAATCACAGCTGCATTTGAGTGACCCAAAGACAGATGAGGGGCAGCAGGGAAAACACCACTCGCTCCACCAGAACAGCCCAAGGAAATCCCACGTAGGGAGGGAGAAAAGCTCCAAACCCACACCCAGCCCTGCTGCAGGGACACTGGATTCTAAAATACACACACCAGCCTGCAGCCCAGACTTCTGAGCCTTCAGGATTAACCCCCTACTCCAGTTTTCCTCTCAGGAGCCAAGATACTGAAACCTGTCCCTTCCCATCAACCCTGCCAGGCCCCATTTCCAGAAACGGCCACCAAAGGCAGAGCAGACAAGTTCCCAGACATCCCCAGGTTCCTGAACCTACAGAAACCACATCCAGCCCTGGAAATCCTGGAGATGAAAGTGGCTGTAGGCAGAAGAGCACCTAAAGGAAAGCTGCGGACGTTTGTCCTGTTACTCCTCCCCAAGGACCCGGGGAAGGCACAAATGGCACCCCCCAACATCGGACACCGCATTTCCCACACCTCCCCAACGTGGGGAAACAACCATCGCCCCCAGCACACAGAAAGGTGAGGGCCCACCCTCCTGGTGGCACTGAGCCCAGTCCTGTCACAGCCACCGCGACCAAGACAAGCAGAGGGTGACAGCTCCCTTGGGTACCTTTGATTTCCTCCTCATCTTCAGAGGCTTCATCCCCACCCTCACTCAGCTCCTCAGACTCGTCCGAATCAAAGTTGAGGTAATCAGCTGCTGCTGCCTTCCCCTTCTTGGGCTCCTCTGCCAAGGTGTCATTAGCCCACGTGGCCACCTGGGACCGCTTCTGGTGCACCACCAGGAACTCCTGGAATGTTTTATCTTCCTGCAGCTGTGAAAAACAAGAAAAAAAAGCAGACAAGCTGTGAAGAGAGACTCACAGGGAACCTGAAATCCAAGACATCGCCTCATTTCCAGCAGGGTAAAACCAAAAATCCCTTAAGGGGAGCTCAGTTTACACTGACAAGGTGATTAAAGTCTCCTCCAGGTGTCTCATTCCTACTCTCTTTGATAATTGGTGTTTACAAAGTACTTCAAAGAGGAAAGCAGAACAATAAAAAGAGAAAAACCCAGACAAGTTAAACGTGACAGAACTGACACATGGGTAAAGCCCAGAAGTGCTGAACCAGAACTGACCTGGGTGCAGTGCATGGTCACACACGAGGGGATGACCATCACAAATTCGGACCCCAGTGCTGGGGTCGTTAAAATGATTTTTTACAGCAGGACTGGGCTGGGCCAGCCTGAATTACCAGCACGGGAAACAGGACAGAAAGGAACTACTCAGCAGCAAGAACACAGGGACTGCAACCCAACCCGAACTCACCTCCTTTAAGTCATCCACTGGATCCTTCTTCTTCTTCTTATCCTTGGGAAAAAAACCCAGAGAGGTTTATTAGAAGCACAGGCAACTCCAGGGAACCCAAGAGCACAGGGAGCAGAGACCCTAGGGCAGAAGAGAGCAGCGGCAGGACTCCAGCACGTGGGGTGCCAGCTGCTCTGTCCCCCTCTCCACACCCCAGGCCACCCTTCTCTGTCACTGACACACAGCAGAGCCTCCAGGAACCAGGCAAGACTCACTTTCCTTGTGCCTGCGGCAGCTGCACTTGCCAAGGGCTTCTGGGGCTGCTTTTCTGAGGCAGGGGCCTTCTGAGAGTGCTTGCTCCAGGCTTTGGGTTTTGTAGGGTCACCAAAAGATTTGCACAGCTCCACCTGGAACGGATCAGGGCGTTAATTAAACACAGGCTCAAGAGTCTGGGTTGTAACAGGGTAACTGCACCCAGGAACCGCTGCCACAGCCCTGCTGGGATGGAGGCTGTGTGCAGCAGCAGCTTTTTACAGATGTTTGTTTTAAAGGCACAGAGCTGCACATTCCATCACATTCAATCGGGAGTGGACAGCCACAGCGCCCCAGGGTGGTCTGGGCTGGAAGGGACCTCAAAGTCCCACCCCTGCCATGGGCAGGGACACCTCCCACTGTCCCAGGCTGCTCCAAGCCCCATCCAGCCTGGCCTTGGGCACTGCCAGGGATCCAGGGGCAGCCACAGCTGCTCTGGGCACCCTGTGCCAGGGCCTGCCCACCCTCCCAGGGAACAATTCCTTCCCAATATCCATTTCCTTTAGAATCTCAGGGAGATATTTTCAGAGCCCAGCTCACCGTGACTCTGGAAGTGTCTATGAAGCTTTTGTTGAAATGGTTCAGGGCCGTCTGAGCTTCATCTTCAGACCTGTAGCCAATGAAGCCGAATTTCCGGAACCTGCCATCCTTGGTGTACTTCAGGCAGCAGTCAGTGAGCGTGCCAAAGGCAGCAAACAGCTTCCTGAAGCGCTCCTCCTTCATCTGGGAGAGGAGGGAGGGCAGCAGGGAGGGAAATCAGCCGTGAAATGGACGCAGAGATGTTTTGCGGGCAAGTCCAAACCAAAATATTCTCTCTCAAAGGCTGCAGGAACCACGGTGTGTCCCAGCACCACCGATAAAAACCCCTGCTTCAGCCACCAAATCCCTTTCTCTCCCCCGCGAATCCGCTCCGCGGGGACGGGGAACGGGGCGGGATCCTGGCAGGCACAGCAGCCCGGGGGCACCCGCGCCCAGACACCCAGGGGAACAGCGACCCAGCGAGAGCCACTCCCCAGCACGAGGGGCCGCCACCTGCCCGGCCCGTGCCCCCCAGGCTGCTTCCTGCACCCCAGGGCACTTCCCCGGCTCCTCCAGGAGCTCTCCCTCCATGCCGCCCCCGAGGTGTCCCCACGTTCCCCAGCACACGGCCCCTTATCCCCTCCTAGCGCCGGACATCTCGCTGCTCCCCCTCCATCCTCCCCCCACCTCAAAACTCCTCTCCCGGGGGGTCTCCCCGCTCTCCCCCATCCCCAGCACACCCTCCCGTCCCGGTGCCTCTCCCCGCCCTGCACCCGCTTCCCCCCCGCAGCGTCCGCCAGACCCATCCTAGGCCCTGCACGCCCCTCCCCCCCGGCCGACCCCGCCACCGCCTCACCCCACTGGGGAGATTCTTCACGATGAGCCGCGACATGGCAGCGACAGCCGCCAGGCACGGAGCGCTCAGCGCCGCGCACGCCGCGCCACGGGCGCCGCCATCTTCCCCGCGTCACGTGGGCCGCGGGCGGCAGCGCGCATGCGCCGGGACAGACCCGGATGTCGGCCCCTGGCAACGGCCCCTTAGCAACGGGGCCTTAGCAACGGCCCCTTAGCAACGGCCCCTTAGCAACGGGGCCTGCGGGGGCACCGGGACGGGAGCGGGGGCACCGGGACGGGAGCGGGGGCACCGCCGGGAACCGGGAGGAGGGGCAGACTGAGAAGGGGGTGATCACCCCCGCGCTTCCCCGAGAGGCGCGGCTGCAGCTCCCCGGCCCGTCCGCGCTGCTCGGCGGGGCCGCAGGAGGGAGCTCCGCGCCCGCCGCTCCCGGCTCCGGGCGGCCGCGGAGCCCAAGCGCCTCGGGAGACGCTGGGTTTGCGCGGGGGGGATGCCGCAGAGTGCCTCGATTCACACCTTGAAGTCACGCAGGAGCGAGGAGGGAACGGGGACTGAGGGTCTGGCCCAGGGAAACTCTGGATCCCGGGATGTACTCAAGGTGCCAGGAGCAACCCGGGATAGCGGAAGGTGTCCCTGCCCACGGCAGGGGATGGAACGAAATCCCTTCGAACCCAAACCATTCTGGGATTCTATGGCTAAGTAAAAGCCGCTTCCCTCCAAGGAACGGCTAAAAAACCCCACAGCCAGAGGATGTTGTGTTGTGAGAGCTCCGAGGGATAAAAGAGAGCAAAAGTCAGGGAATAAACAATCCCTTGTGGTTACTAAACACCTGAGCATCCATCTACAGCGTCCTCACGAGGGGCAGCTCCGATCTCTGCCGTGACCGGGGGCAGGGCCCGAGGGAGCAGCTGGAGCAGTGCCGGGGCGGGGTCGGGGTGGATATCGGGAAAAGGCTCTTCCCGCAGAGGGTGGCCGGGAGCTGGACTCCGTGACCCTCGTGGGTCCCCTCCAGCTCGGGGTATTTTATGCTTCCACGATCCACTGCTGGAGGCTGAGCAGAACTGTTGTTCTCCAGGCATCTCCTCCTGCTCACAGCCCCTCAGCCCCGCTCTCACACGAGCCTGAAATCCAACTTTACACCTTTATTCCCTGAGGAAGGTGCTCAGCACAGCTCCCAGCTTCAGCACCAGCCCTCACCCCTTCTCCCCACGGTCTGGGGTTACCAAACCCATGGATAACCTGGAGCAATTCCACCCCCCTCACACCACCTCCTAGTGCCCCTTTGGGGCTGGTGCAGCTGGCTGAGCCCATCCCGAAGGCTGAAAGCAGCAGGGGGACACAGCAGGAAGCAGGGGAGGCAGCCCCATCCCAGCGTCCTGGCGGGACTGGGGTGCAGCCCATGCTCTGCCCCCGGGGAATGCCAAGGGAAACGCATTTTCCAGGGAGGGAGAGCAGAGACAACGGCCAGGCTCGGGGCACGGGAAGCAGGAGAGGGTGGGATGCTCTGGGAATGCCCCGAGTGCCCTGCTCAGAGGGACAGTGCACAGCACACCCCCCTCCCACCCCACAGCCCTGACTGGGGCTCCCAGGGGAGATGCTCCTCCATCCCTTCCCCTGCCCCTCACGGGGGTCTCTGTCAGGACTCACGGCACAGGCACCCGGCTCCCTGCCCCCCTCGCCCTCTGCTCCTGCCTCGTCCTTGGCTGGGCTGTCAGGGCTGTCACTTGGACGCGGGCTGGCACTGACAGGACCCTCGCGCCATCACCGACACATCCAGACCTTGCCCTTGTCGCTCCTGTCCTCTCCAGGACGCTTGTCCCCCATCTCCCTCCCCATGTCCTCCTCAGCTGCTGCGTGCAGCCGGCAGCAGCGCCCAGCTCCTGCCCACACGGCGCTGCCCCTGCTCCTGCCCCCTGACTGCCAGCAAAGGGATCGATCCCGGCTCTGCCCGGCCCTGCTGCCCTTTGTAGGTGCTCGCCTCCCACCACAGCTGCACCTGGGGCTGCAGTTTGCCTCCTCATTGCCTTTTCTGCGATCAGGGGCGATTTCCCCCAGCTGGGAGCTTGGCCCCCCTGCTCTGGTGCTGCAGCTGTGACCCCTAAGGATGGCTGGGATCAGAAAGATTCCCTTCTCCCGGGGAGTTTGGGGGAGCAGAGCTTAGCTGAGAGGGGCCAGGTACCTGACTGACTCTTGAGTCCAGTGTCCACGCAGGAACGTGGGTTTGGCAAAGTCCGTGGAGATTTCAGCTCCTCTGCTCTCACTTAATTGAAAACAACCGATTTTTATCCCTCCCCAGGTGCAAAGGTTCAGTACAGAAGCACAAGATTTACACACGCTGGCTTCAGATTTGGTTTCTTTTGTGGGTTCTGCTCCTCGGGGTGGGTCAAGATTCTAAGTTTATAAATGTGAGGCTGGGAGCACCTTTTTTCTGGAGAACTGGGGATTTTAGGGGGATCAGAGAGGTGAGAGAGTTGCCCCTTCAGCAGGTGCTTGTGCTGCTCCACGGAAGGTCCTTCCCCAAGGCAGGCTCAGTTCCAACCTGAGATCCCAGCCCTGGGCAAAGGAGGGAAACTGAGGCCCTGTCCTGAGAAGGCTCAAAGGACATTTTGGAAAGCTCCCAGTGCTGGAATATCTGCTCTGAAAATCATCCTTAGCCCTTCTGCTGCTGGCACAGAGCATGGGCAGGGGACAGACTGGGCTCTGTAGAGCCACTGTGGATGGTTCACGGGGGCAGGTCAAAAACAGAGGCAATGGAAGAGTCAAAATAAACTGTCTGGGATGTTTTTCCCCATGGAAACGATTGCCTTTGATGGTGTGAGATACTCCTGTCCCGCTGTCACCGTGTGTCACCCGTCCCCACAGCAGTGCTGGACCTGCTCCTGGCGAGGACGGGACGGACACAGGCGGCCGGGGGGAGCTGGGTGGGGCAGTGACAGGACAAGGACTGTGCCCAGGTTTAGTGTCCCGGACTGGCAGAGAGCAGCAAGAGGCGGAGGGTGACCGGGAGGCGACGTGCCCAGCAGTGACACATCACCCCCAGCCGCAGAGAGCACCACGTCCACCTGCTGCCCCCCGCTCCGGGCCGGGGTGTGCCCCGGGCTGGCGGCAGGGCCAGGTGGGAGCCGTCCCTTCCCCCTCGCTCTCCAAATCCGTGCTGGGCAGAGAGGGGCACCGTGGCTCCATCGGCCCCTCAGAGCAGGGACCAGACGAGGTCCCCCCGTGGGCTCCATCCAGGGCAGCCGTCGGAGCGTGTGACGGGCCCGGCCCCGCAGCCGGCCGGACAGGGCCTCGCAGAGCGCCGGGAGCAGGGGTCACCCGGCCACAGCGTGCTGCTGTGGGCTGCCCGCAGCCAAGGCACCGAGCTTCGAACGCAGGGGAGCACCGTGGCACGGCCATCTCTCCCTGGGGAGAGGCAGCTCTGGGCAGAGGGACAAAGGGACCTTGTGCTCCGGGGCGTGAGGGCACCGGGGGAAACGTGCTGCTGAGGAGGAGAGAGAGAAAGAAAGGGACAGAGAGCGACAGGGAGAGAGAGAGAGACAGGCGGGAAGAAAGAAAGAAAGAGAGGTGGAAGGAAGAAGGAAGGAAGGGAGGGAGGAAGGAAGGAAGGAAGGAAGGAAGGAAGGAAGGAAGGAAGGAAGGCAGGCAGGAAGGCAGAAGCTGCTGCAGAGCCTGTCTGCCCCTGGGGATGCGAGGGCAGGTGCAAAGGCTGCTGTGGCGTTTGGAGAGGTGCTTCTCTGGCTCTGTGGCCCCCACGGTGTCCAAAGGGGCAGCAGAGGTTTCCCCCGAGTTCTCCAGGTGCCACGGCGGGCAGGCAGAGCCTCGACCCCGGGCCAGAGCAGCTGCCGTGCTGTGGTGTCCTGCCCCGCACAGCCCCGGCACCGCCAGCCCTGCCGAGAAGGACGAGCGCGGCCCCGGGGTGCCCTTCATGCCTGTCGGATCGGGAGCGCCTCGGCCACCGCCGGACGCTGCTGGAGGTGAACAGGGAAGGTAAAAGATCCCTCTGAGCCGGGGTCACCTTGGCTGTGACAGGATCCCCCGCACCAGGCAGCTTCTCTGGTGCTCACGGGCTGCTGCTGAGCAGCGCTGGGGGCTGCGGGGGCTCTGAGTGCACCCACACCCCTCCCTGGCAGTAAGCACTGGAGGTGCTCGGTTTCCTTGGCACCCTTGAGTCCTTCCCTTTTCTTTCAGCAGAATCCAGCCTCGGGGGGTTCCTGCAGAGGGCTGTCACCTGGCTGAGGACATTCTCCTGACTGAATTAACCCACAGACACCAGAGAGGGCAGGGGTGAATGGGACCCAGCAGCACTCACGGCCCAGTTTTGGGGTGCTGCCGCTGCTGCAGTGGGTAACATTGTTTTAATAACAGCACCACAGGAAATGCTGCCTGAACCTCCTCGGTTTTGCTGCTGGAGACGTTAAATTTTGGGAGGGGAGATGGCCAGAGCCTCCTTGTGTGAGCAAATTGTCCTGACAGGCCTGAAGGGGGTAAAAGGCTGCTTTGAATGACACAGCTGGTGCTGGGAACGGCAGTGCCCGGGACGCTTGTCCCTCCTGAGTGCTGCACAGTGGGATGGGGCCAAGGGAGGAGGAGAAGGAGGAGAAATTGCCCTTCTGAAGGGCTTCACGCCTGGGACTCTGCCCAGCCTGGCCTGCCAGCCCCTCTGCTAGAGGGACAGGATGCTGCAAGGCTGCTGCAGTGTCACTGTGGGCAGCACAGTTTGGCTTCCAACCACACGTCCCCTCACCTGAACCCGCTGCCTCAGCCGAGGGGCCAGTCTGGAAGCGTGTCCCATGCTCGGCTCTCTGCTCTCTTTTTACCTGCAGGTTTTTTGTGGAGATCGTGTCTTTTGAAGGCCTTGCAGCTGAACTGCAACGCTGAGTGTCAGCAGATGGGGGAGAGGATGAGGATGAGGAAGGGCACACACAAGCTGTGTGTGTTTGTGCCCGATCACATCAGGCACAAACAAGCTGCTGATGCCAGCATGACTTGCCATGGAGGAGGATTCACCAAGGACTTGGAAATCCACATAATCCTGTGGATGCTGAAGGCTCGGTCGCTGAGAGATTTTCCAGCTTTCTGCCAGCATCCGTGTGAAAGTCCTTGCTTTCACACGGATGCTGGCTGAAAACAGTGAGAGGTTTTTGTAAACCAATCCCTTTATCTTGCAGGTGCAAGATTGTTGTGCAGTATTGTTGTTACTGACTGAAGAAATATTTTGAAATGGGTGTTGTAGGGTTTAACCAATCATTCTAAGAGGTGGATGGTCAAGGACCAATAACCTTATGCCATTCAAGCAAACTAAGATATATAAACCAGTCTGTATTAATAAATCATTCCATTCCATTCCATTTCTTCCTGGATCGAATCTATGTCGTTTTCTCGCCGTCCCCGGTACAACAGCGACATAATCCAAGTGCTTTGCGTTACAGCAGCTGGGGACAGAGGCAAATCCTGTCCATGAGCAATAATTCATCTGCCAGAACAGTTAATGGGACCACCCTCACCCTGGGGAGCAGCCACCACCAGAGCAGGTCTCAGACCTTCTCCTCTCCCTGTGAATCAGCTGATGGTGGTGGCTGGCAGAGCTGAAGGGGAGGATCCACGAGGTCAAATCCCTCCTGGCATCACTCTGCCCATCACAGCCCACGGGCCTCCCTGGCAGAGCCTTCTGTGGCTCTCCAGAGGGGATGGGCTGGAGCTTGGCACTGAGCACACACAAGCTGCCAGGACTGGAGTGGGGTTAAAGGAAAGGTCGATCCAGGCTCCCTCCTGACCCCACCTAAAGCTGGGGGAGATGTTGGCTGTGTTCTGCCACAGCTGCAGCTGGCCCAGGCCGCTGCTGTCACCCACCCAGGACCCTGTTTCCTCCAGGTGACGGATAAGGTCCAGCTCCTTTTCCAGGCTGCCCCAAGCAGCTCTCCCTTCAGACCTTGGCAGACTCCCCGCCAGCCTTCCTGACAGGTGTGGATGGGACCCTCCATGAGGAGACCAGGGAGAGGGATTTCCCTGCTGCTGCCCCTTGCCCGCTCTCTCCTTCATCCATCACCCCTCGCACTGCCTCGAGTTTCCTTTATTTCTGTATTTTTGGGTGTGTGTGTGCAAATGGGCTCAGGGGAGGGTCCGGGCAACAGCTGCCTTTGATCAGCGCAACATGTGGGAGATGGAGCACTTCAGGAATGCCGACTCCTGATCAAAGGTGGGAACACAGTGACAGCCGGGACTTGGCAAAAACCCATCCCGGCTAATCCCTGCCGGGGAGCGGGGGGTCGGCTCAGGGACCCACCCAGGCAGAGCCCCCAGCCCATCGGAGGGATGGATGCGTGCCCCGGCAGGGCGAGGGGAGCAGGGCTGCTCCATCTGCCCCGGGGCTCTGTCCTGAGCAGGGCGTTATCCTCTCTGCAGTGAGAAATGGGATCCCCATCTCTCCCCGGGTTTCCATCATCCCTGCTCCCCCAGGCGGGCACCCTCCCAACCCTGCAGCTCCTGCAGCCCAAGGAAGAGAGCGGCAGTGACACCCGGAGACTTTTCTCGCCTCCCAAAAGATGGATGGAAAGGTCACTTGGGAGGAAAAGGGAGGACAAATCGGCCCCTCCCGACAGACAGCCGGGGTCTGGGGACGGCGGGGACACAGCTCCCAGCCCCTGCCCCATCCCAGGGGCGCGGGTGGCGGTGCAGCACAGCCCCGGTATGCGGGCTGGGCCCCGGGGCCAGCAATGTCCCGGGTCACCTTCCCCCGCGGCCGCTCTTATCTCCCGCCGGGCTTTCTCCCGATAATCCCGCTGGGAAGCCTGTCTGGAGGAGCAGGTGGGCTCAGGCAAGGCGTTTGTCAAGCTCAGCCCCCCGGAGCTACACCCGGCCCTTCTCCACCGCACCTCTCGGCTCCTCCACCCGCAAGGGTTTCACTGCAGCTCTTCCCAAGCTCAGCCAACACCCTCCGTTCCCAGCAGGAATAATCCCGCCCCAGGGGCTTCCCGCACCCCCCGTCCTGCCGGGACACACCGTCCTGCTTCCCGTGGCTGTCGAGGCTTGCCCGAGGCTCCTCTGCCACGGTAAAAAGGGAAGCTTTTGGAAAGGGCCGATAAGGGCGGCTCCCTCGGGTCACCCCCGTCCCCGGGCGGGGTCACAGGTCGCTTCCTCGCCCTGCGGTGCCTGATAACGAGTCCGTCACGGCCGGGGCATGGAGACAGCATTTATCAGCAAACCCTGGGAAAATGAAGGCATGAAAATGCTCCTGCACCAGGCTGGGAATCCGGCAGGGATGAGCCTTTTTTTGGGTGGAGGGAGAGGTTGGGGTTTAGGAGCTGCTGGGGCTGGCACAGAGGAAAGGGGCGGGGGAAGTTGGGAAGCAGGGAGCAGTGGGACCAGAGCGGCAGCTGAGGGTTGGGATCCCACACGGCTCCAGAGCGGTGCCTCCACAGCCGGCTGAGGGCACGGGGAGAGGCTGCCGGGGCAAGGGGGGATGGCTGAGCTCGTGGGACCGTCCAGATGGGAAAAACTCTCCGAGTTTGTCAGGTCCACCCACACCCTTTAGTGCCACATTCGCTCATCTTTTCAATTCCTCCAGGGATGGCGACTCTACCACTGCCCTGAGCAGCCTCTGCCAGAGCTGGACAACTCTTTCCATGAAGAAATTTTCCTTAATATCCAACCTCAGCCTCCTCCAGTGCAGCTTGAGGCTGTTTCTGCTGTCACTTTTTACCTGGGAGAAGAGACCAACCTCCAGCTGGCTCCAGCTGCTGCTCAGGGAGCTGAGGAGAGCAGGAAGCTCCTCCTGAGGCTCCTTTTCTCCAGGCTGAGCCCCCCCAGCTGCAGGTGGCCCATCGCAGACCAGGACAGGCAGCAGGCAGGGAATGAATAGGGTGCCCCTGTGCCAGACCCACAGAATATGGGGCTGGGGACGTGCTGGGGCTTCCCAGGGAACCTGAAGGCTCCTTGGAAAGATTTCCCAGAAAAATGAGGTCCCAGGAAGTGTAAATCAGGTGGGAGGGATGGTGTGATCGGCGCTGCCACGTCCCCACAGGCACAGTCCCCTGCAAGTCCCAGCCCAAGGGGTTCACCTGCCAAAACATCCCACACGATCCACGGCCCCCGCTACAGCCGGGTCCCGCACCAAAAAGCGGGGAGGGAAACTGAGGCACAGGGAGAGCCTGGTGACACCGCCAGGGGTGCCACCACAGCCACACCTGGACTGTTTGTGCTCCAGCACTGGGGACAACCCAAGGACCCTCACTTTTGTGGGGTCATGGAAGTGGCCAGAGGCTTCCCGAGCTGCAGAATCACCCCTGAGCACAGGGATGCGGCTGCTCCGTCCCGTCCCAAACGGGCCAAGCAGAGCTGACAGCCGGGCGCGCATGAGGGGAGTTTCGGAGAGGCGGCAGGGAGGGACAGACAGGGGCGGGAGGGGAGGGGACAGCACCGGGCGCTGCTCAGGCCGCTCCGGGGCAGCATGGGGTGACAGCCGCGGCTCGCAGCTCGGCAGGGCCGCGCTCGGGGCCAGCGGCGCGGGGACGGCCCGACGGGACCGGGACGGCTCTGACAGGAGAGCCCGGGGCAGCCCCCGCCCGGGACCCGCCACTGCCCCGGCTCAGCTCCCTCCAGCGCCTCCCCACCGGATCCATCCTGCAAACGCTTCTCCTCCCGGAGAGGCTGAGCAGGGGGATCACTGGAACTTTGGGATACGGAACATTGGGATATGGAAGCACCTGCCTGCCTTGGCCGGGAATCAAAGGCCCCGGTGCTGGGGTCCCTGCAGGGCACAGTTATCCCTGGGGAAGTGTGGGAGTGTAGGGCACCCTCTCTCCCCAGTGACCCTCCCTGGCAGCAGCCCACAATTAAAGCAGCGAGGCCAGGCGGTTTGTCAGCAAGTGCGGAGTGGGAGCTGACACTGCTCTCGTTCCAGCCCCAAGCCTTCGGGAACGGGTCTGTCTCGGGACGTTTCACACACGCTCCCTGGCAACGGGGCAGGAGAGGTTGGATTTATTTGGGAATGCAGCACTCTGACACCCCGGCAGCGAGTCTGGTGAGTGGAGAGATGGGATCGGAGCGGATTGAGGCGTTTAGGAGGCAGATAAGGGAGAAATGGAAATTGTCACCAGGCTTAATAGTTACTTGTTCCGAATTATGGAATCATCAGGGCGGGAAAAGGCCTCCAGGATCATCAAATCCAGCCTGCAGCCAAGGACTCCTGAGCCACTTCTGGAATTTCAGCAGTGGAGGGGCTCTGTCCTCTTCAGTGGTTGGGCACCCCATTGCATCTCCTCAGCAGGGGTCTGGTGGGAGCAAAGAGGACTCAGCAGCAGGTGCCCCAGGGGAGGAGCAACCTTCATCAGTGTGATGCCAGGATGATCTTTTGCCTTTTTTTTGNTCTTCGATAGATATGCTAATTTGCCAGGCCTATAATGAATCTTCGATAGATATGCTAATTTGCCAGGCCTATAATGAATCTTCGATAGATATGCTAATTTGCCAGGCCTATAATGAATCTTCGATAGATATGCTAATTTGCCAGGCCTATAATGAATCTTCGATAGATATGCTAATTTGCCAGGCCTATAATGAATCTTCGATAGATATGCTAATTTGCCAGGCCTATAATGAATCTTCGATAGATATGCTAATTTGCCAGGCCTATAATGAATCTTCGATAGATATGCTAATTTGCCAGGCCTATAATGAATCTTCGATAGATATGCTAATTTGCCAGGCCTATAATGAATCTTTGATAGATATGGTAATTTGCCAGGCCTGTAATGAATCCTTGCTGATATGCTGATTTGCCAGGCCTATAATTGTGTGTGCATTTTCAGTGTGTCAGTCGGCGCATTCCACCTGGATGTGGTGCACCTAAGGATCCCTAAATAAATACCGAGGTAAAAACCCTTTTCCCCCTCTAAACGTGTTTGGCTTTTGATGTTAAGACCAGGAAAAGGCAACAAGTGCAGCTCGGTAGTGCCTGAAATGTGCAGACCTGAGGCTGCCGTGTCACCTGGGGGTGATGGTGAGTCCAGTTCTGTAGAGGGACACACCAGGCCCCCACGTGTGCAGGCAGAGCTGAATTCTCGGCGTTTTTTGGCCTGTTTGTCTCAGATCTTTGCACCAGCACTGGGAAGTGACCTTGGACTTGATCAGGATCCACACAGCGACACCCTCCAGGCTGGAGAGCACAGGAGGACCCACAGAGGACTCAATCCTCAGCTCATCTCCTGCCAGCACTCAGCTGAGGCTGTAATTCCCCTCGGGAAGTGCTGCACCCCCGGGCACAGCTGCAGGATCCAGGGAGGAGCAGCCATCCAACACCGCCATCTGCAGGGTCCCTCCCTCTGCTGCACCAACCACGCCTGCAGGGATATTTTGGTTGGGAGGAGAGGTTTCACCCCCGTTTGGGAGCTGTTATTCCCCTCTGGGCAGAGTGGACATCACTTTTCTCCCTCCTTTCCCTCGGTCTTCAGCATCACTGCCCCCAGAGCGCCCACCCGAGCTGGTGGGGCTGCCCCCGCAGTGTTCCATCCTCCCCAGGGCTTGCAGCCTCCACATGAGCCTCTCCCTGGACACCTCTGGCAGTTTGTTATCCCGTGCTGGGCTTCCCCGCCGCCGGGAGGGGGAATTTCAGTGTCCCTTTGTGTTGGGTGAAGCGTTGCAGCAGCGCACGCTGGCGAGGGGAGCAGAGCAAACTGTTCCAACAGGGGAGAGAGCTCCAGCCCTCCTCCTCCTCCGGGGCTTGGCAAAGCCCTGCTCCATCCCCAGATGCTGCCAAGGGGCACCAAGCTCCCTGCCAAGCCCAGCATCCGGGTGGGGCTGCGGAGGGGCACAGGCTCCCCACGCTGCCCTGGGCAGAATGAAGATGTTCGTTCGCTGAGGTTGGGTGCAGGCGGTTTGCTCCGAGGGGGACGGGATGCTCCACATGGGTGAATCAGCTCCTGTGGTCCCCAAGCCTAGAACGGGTCTGGAATCCCTCGAGGCAGCTGCTGGCTGTGGGAGAGCACAGCGTGCTCTGTGCCCTCGTGCTGCTTTCCCTGAACCCATTCCTCGACTCCAGCAGTGGTGGCCAGGCACCACGGTGCACCTCACCGTGTTTGGCAGGAGCGAGGAGCCTTCTGCAGCCCAGATCCCCCCTGGAGGAGGAGCAGGAAAGCCGAGCAGAGACACCAAACCCCACTTTTTAGGTCGTTGTTTTTAATTTAAGGGTGGTGCTGCAACTGCAGCTTTGCCTCCTGCGAAGGTTTCTTTCCCTGCTGGCAGGGCCGGGTGCTGGAAGCTGCCAGGCGAGGGGCTCTCCAAGCCAGGAACTACAAAGCAGGCTGACACCTCTAATGAATTACAGTAACACCGGCTCGGGGTGAACTCTGAAGTGCCTGTTTACACAATCGCTGACCTCCCCTCACCCCGCTCTGGGGCCAGGCCCCCCCTCCTTGATGGATCACAGCTGAATGCAGGCAGCCCCCGGTGTTTATCATCTCCCAGCCCTGGGAGGGGAGGAATAGCAGCATTTCCTGGCACCGCTGACAATTCAATACCCAACCAACGCTTGCTCTGAGAAATACCCCTGCGTGTTCCACTGGAAATCCCGGGTTTGGGGGGAGGGCTCTGAGCACAGGGATTGTGCAGCATCAGGCACTGGGATGCGGGCAAGGCCCTCTCATGGAGCAGGGAGCAAGGGCAGCCCCTGCGCTTCCCAGGCCCCGTGCCCTGCAGGGAACTGCTCTTGGCCAGGACACCCCTTTGGGGTGTTACTCTGATTTTCTGCCATTTTGGCACAGGAATTTTTTCCATTTTCCCGGTGTCCTGGTGCTCAAAAGCTGCCAGCTCCTGGGCTCTCATGGCTCAGGGATTGCTCCCTCTGACTGGAGGGATCTGGCAGGATCAGTGCCAAGCTGGAGGGAACAGGTTCTTCAAGGAGCCTGAGCTCCTGAGGGTGGGAGATGAGTCTTAAACCAAGTGGAGTGGGAAAAAAAACCCCAACAAAGGAGCAGGTTCCTCCTGTCCCACCTGTGACACTTCCAGAGCTCCCCGTGACCACCACAGGCCTCTCCCTCTGTCCAGATCGAACCCTGCTCTGAGGGGGCCGGAGATGTGTCCCCAGCCCTCAGATGTCCTCAGCTCTGCTTGGGTCCGTGCCCAGCACAGCCCGACCCTTCCTCCTCCCTGCAGGCACAGCCTAGGGAACACCACAAACCTTCCCACCCGCTGGGAATCCCATCCTTCACCTCCAAGATGGACATCCATGGGCATGGAGCAGCACATCCACGGATAAGGGACCACGGGAGCCACTCAGTCCCCTCTCCTGCCCCGTGCAGCCACGGTGGGAAGCAGCTGCAGCGTCCCCGTGCAAGAGCCAGGGACAAGGCGAGAGGCGCCGCGGCCACGTCCCGGCGTGTGCCAGCCCTGAGCAGCCCGAAAGGAAGAGTTTGTTGGGAGGATGTTCCGGGGGATGCTCGGCTTGGAACACGCAGAGGAGGAAGGGCAGCGCGGTGCCCCGTGCCACCGGCCCCCGCTGCTCTCACACGTGCCCGTTTTAGCTCTGCAGCAGGGGACTGTCTTTAATCCAGCCAAGCCTTCCTGCTCAGAGGATGAGAACTCCAGGGCTGGCCCCTGGAGGAGGCACTTCTCCGTTTCCCTGCGTGCCCTCCGCCCTCTTCGTTTTGTTCCGGAGTTATTTTTGGCAGTAAAAGCTTTTTTCTTCGCCCTTCCCCTGGCCCCCAGCTCTCTGCCAGCCAAAGTGGCATTTTAAGCCTCCTGCCCACCCGAGCAGAAAAATGGTGGCTGAGGCAGGGTAGAGTTAAACCTTTCCATCCTTCTCGAACCATTAACTGCCCATCAACTCAGCTGCCCAGACAGGAGCTCTCAAAAGCCTCTGAGGGGACAACCCACTCCCCACCAGGGGTTCATGGGGGCAAGGAGAAGCACAGCCCCCAAAATGGGGTCTCCCTCTGTGTCTCCTTCCCTCCAGCACTACAAAATCCCCTTGATTAATTCAGCACCGAAGCACCTGCAGCTGCAGGCCCCCAGCAAATACAAAATCCCAGCTGCACCCCAAGTCCTGCCCCCACCCGGAGCTGGGTGAACCAACAAGGTCCTACCCCAAAAAGAGACTCAAAGCAGGGACCTTGTGCCACCGAAATCACACAGAGCAGGGGAGGGACCTGCTGGCAGCCAGGGAAGGGATGTCCGAGCCAAAGGCCAGGAGCCCAGTGACCTCCAGGTACCAAACCCCCATGGCCTCTTTATTCCCTGATTGCTGCTGGCATTCCCTGCAGCTGGAGGCGTGGACACACCAGGAATTGCTCCCACAGCACCCCAGAGGAGGCAGGGCCCTGGCACTCACGGGCACCAGGACAGCGGCAGGAGGTGCTGGGAGCCAAACCACACTCGAGGGGAATAAGAAAATCCCAGTCCCAACCATCCTCCCTGCCCAGGGAGTAACCTTTTCCTGCACCCCAAAGAGCCAGACACTTCAAAACCTCCCCATTTCCCAGCAAAGCAGGGTGCTTGTCCCTCCTCCCTGTGCTAGAGGAGAATTGGAAAAAACAGAGATCTGACAAGGTGGGAATGCTGTGGGAGCTCCGGGCTCCTGCATATCGCTGGAGAAAAGTAAATCTCCCCTGGAATCCAAATTGCTCACCTCCAGTGTTTGCAGAATTGTCCTGGCATTTGTCTGCTTTGGAGCAACCTTGTCATTTCTTTGGTTTTTATCTCTGATTTTGAGGTTTTTGTTTAAATCGACTGAATTACTTTGGAGGGAAATACCTTGAGTCTGTGCTTTAAATAAGCTGGACAGGAACTGCCAGCAGTTTGAGGAATTTTCAGAGCTCCGATGTTTTATCTCAGCATCTGGCAGGGAAACAGATTCCCCGGAGACACAAAGCCCATGAAAACCAGCAGCAAGGGGCCAGTCTGGGCACCCGGCTGGCTCAGCGTCCCCCTCCTCACAGCAGGCAGCATCAGGCGCTCAGGCGAGGGAGCAGCACAAGCACGGAGCTCTTCCAGCCTCAGCCGCTGGTGATGCAGGGACACCTCATCCCAGGTTATCTCCACTCCTGGTGTTTAACATCCCCTGACAGACAGCCCTCTGCCTCCGGAGGGATCCCAGAGCCTGATATTTCTGGCTTCCCTGGCATCCCTCAGCAGCGAGTTCACACTGGATCCCAGAGCAGGCTTGAATCCGGTGTGTAGGAACAGGATGGACTAAACAGAGCACCCCGTGTTCCCGGCAAGGCATGACCTCGGAAAAACCCGGAAAAACCCGGAAAAACCTGTGCTGGTCAGGATGGCTGAAATTTTCACTCCCTGGCACAGATCTGATTGGCACAAGGGGGAAAAAATGGCTTTTAGCCTCCTGCAGGGCACCGGGGCTTCCCGGCTTGGCTCCCTCCTCCCACCCCGGCTGAGCCCGAGCTGTGCAGGCGCTTCGGGCAGGAAAACTCCCAGGGACTGTCCCAGACCTCGGGATCCGAGCGGAGCGGGCTGTGCTGGGACGGCACAGCCCCGGCCAGGAGCCGCCACCACAAGGTGTCACCCGCCCGCTTCGCCCCGAGCCCCCCGAGAGCCCCCGCGGGGCCGCCGCTCCAGAGGGGCCGGGGCAGCGCCCCGAGGGGTCCCCGGCCGCGTCCCCTCCTCCCCGGCCGCAGCGGTGGGGACCGAATCGCATCCCAGGCTCGCTCTTGTCCCGTCTCCATGGCGACCCCCTGGCTGCAGCATCCCCCGGTGCCCGGCGCTGGACCACGGGGTGCTCGGCACAGCCCAGCCCTGGCAGTCCCTGTCCCAGCCCCGAACCCCGCAATGAACGGGAATTATTCCTCCTTAAATTTTCCTTTGCACGGAGAACTCCAACCCGGACTGGTTAGACAAAAAATAAGTTGTTTTCAGACTCGTAATTTTGGCTTTCTGCCTCAGGAGCGCAGAAGAATCATGGAATGGTTTGGGTTGGAAGGGACCTTAAATATCTCATTCCGACCCCCTGCCACGGGCAGGGACACCTTCCACTATCCCAGGTTGCTCCAAGCCCTGTCCAACCTGGCCTTGAGCACTTCCAGGGATGGGGCAATAGCAGGCACCTGTACAGGAGAATGGGCAGCTGAATTATCACAGGAGGGGTGTGAGTGGAATTATCCCGGTTCACACCAGAACACCCCGGGTTTGCAAGTAAATAAATCCGAAATTAAGATATTTCACTCCAAAGCAATTCAGTCCATTTAAACAAAAACCTCAAAACCAAGGACAAAAACCAATGAAATGACAAGGTTGCTCCAAAGCAGACAAATGCCAGGACAATTCTGCAAACACTGGAGGTGAGCAATTTGGATTCCAGGGGAGATTTACTTTTCTCCAGCGATATGCAGGAGCCCGGAGCTCCCACAGCATTCCCACCTTGTCAGATCTCTGTTTCTTCCAACTAAAACCACCAGTGAAAACTGCAGCCTGTTGGCCCACAGACCTCGGGCATTGTCTGGCAATTGCTTTCCCTCCCCCAGCCTTGGCAGGGAGAGAAGGAGCTGCCAACAGGTAAAAGCCTCCGAGTGAAACTCTGAAAGCACTGGGGGAAGGACAAGAAGACACAGGTCCTCTTCAGCTGAACGAAGATGTTCAGCTCAAGTGACAGCAGCTGAGATCCAAGGGCAGCCCCTGCACAGGACACCAGAGGGTTCAGCCAGGCCAAACTTCATGTAAGAATTAGTGGTTTGTCTCTTTTTCCTGCCCCCCACGAAGTCCACTGCAGTTTGGTCTCAGCCAGGTGACCTCCAAGCCCGGTGTGCAGTGGGCTCAGCACTGCAGCGTTTCCACACTGCTGCCTGAGAGGGGAAGGGCTGGAGCCGAGGGAGGAATTGAAGGGCTCTGGGTGGCTGTTTCTTGGGGAAACACCAGCAAATCCAGAAAGTGAAGCAGGCAGGGAGTGCCTGTGCCCTTGGCACACAGGCAGGGCAGCCGGGGGCCCTTCTCCTCCCCTTTTTCCTGTAGCACCCCTCTCACAGCACCATGGAGTGAGAGCCCCTCACTTGATGCTGGGAGGCAACAGCCCTTCCTTCTCCTGCAGCCCAGAAGAGAAAGAAGAGATCCCCAAAGTTCAGGCTGGCTTTGTTTGAGGCACCTGCCAGGAAACGTTCATGTCCAGGGAAAGGTGGGAACATGAGTGGCCCGTGGGAGCCGGGGGGTGGGGACAGTGCCCAGCACACACCGAATGTCCTGAGTGCAAAGGGACTTCCAAAATCATCAAATCCAGCTCCTGGCCCTGCACAGACACCTCAACAACCCCACCCTGTGCATCCCTGGCAGCGCTGTCCAAACGCTCCTGGAGCTCTGGCAGCCTCGGGGCCGTGCCCATTCCCTGGGGAGCCTGGGCAGTGCCCAGCACCCTCTGGGGGAAGAACCTTTCCCTGATCTCCACCTGCCCCTCCCTGGCCCAGCTCCAGCCGCTCCCTGGGTCCTGCCACACCTCCTGGCCCGCACACCAATGTAACATCCACGAGATCTCAGAAAGAGAAACCTCAACAAGGCTCCCAGAGTCACATCCACAAGGCTTGGCTCATTTTCAGATCCAGCGGCGTTTTGGCCAACTGATCTTGCAGCAACAACCAAACCCTGTGGAAAAACCCCAAGCCTGGCTCTTTTCCCACTTGACCTTCCCTTCAGCGATCCATTAGCCCCGTGCCCGGGTGTTTGCTGCTGGGATTCTGAGTGGGATGCTGCTGAGTTTATTACAGAGCAGAGGGCTTGGCTCAGCAGGATCCCCGGGGGCTCCGTCCCCCGCCGCTCCTGAGCTCTGCTCGCCGTGTTTAATGGACTGGGCTACAGAAAGCTCGGCCGTTGGGAGCCCCCAGCGTGGCTTGTAAAAGCCAGGCCCAACAATGAGCTGCAGACTGGGCCGTGTGGCTTCCCTGCTCTGCTTCCCAGACAGGTTATTGCTTGTAAAAGCGCCTCGCTGGAAGCGGCAGCGCTCCGAGGGCGAGGCAGCGATGGCTTTTGATACGCTGAATAAAGAGGCCCCCACGCTTGATTCCTTTCCCAAGGAATATTTGATATTTGCTGCTCTGGGGTGCCTAGAAAGGAAGAAAATTACTGGCCCATTAACAACTGCCCCTTGGCCTGTTTTCCCTGGTTAAAACAATGCACTCAAAATTGGCAGCTGAGGCAGCCTTAAACATTTGTTTTGCCTCAGATTATTTGCAACACCCTGTAAACTCGGGGGCTTTTCGCTCCCTGGCTAGGGGGATTTCTCCTATGCATTTTTCCATGTGTCTCCAACATATGGAGCAATAAAAAAATAAAAAAAAGAAAAATCAAGCCCATAGCTGGTGTCACGAAATATTTTGGGGGTGGGGAGGCCTTGGGGAGGTGGTGTGGGGCTTGGATCGGTGTGACCTGGCAGAGACCTGGGCCTGAAGGAAGCTCATGTTTTTATGAGCCAGGAAATTGCAGGCTCAGCTTGGGCTGTGCCAGTTGTCCAGAAGGGTTCAAGTTTCACATCGTAACTTGGGTCTCGGTGGAGGTGAGGAGGTGGAGGGAGATGTGGCAGCTGCGTGGGAAGGTGGGCACCAAGAGATGCAGGGATGGCTACGAGACATCGAGATGGTGCTTGGGGATAACATCTAAGAGCCCGTGAAGGGAGGAAAAATTCATCCAATTTCCACCCCCACCCACAATTGCCCTAAAGCTGGTGAGTTGGAAAAAGGTCCCAGAGTCCTGGTTTTCCAGGGGCACAAATGAGCCTGGAGCACTTTCCTGGGCCAGCTGGGGGCAGGGACACCCATCCTTCCTCAGGTACCAACTCTCCGTGCTCTGCCCTGTCCAGTAGGTTCAGGGTGGGATTGTTGGGGCTGTCCTGTGTAGTGCCGGGAGTTGGACTTGATAATCCTGGGGGATCCCTTTCAGCCTGTGATATTCTTTGTGAGCATTTTTGTAGGGGGAGAGAGGGCTGGCAGGGGAGAAAGGTGTGGGACACAGAGAGGTGGGACCAAACCGTGGAGACCCAGAGAAGCAGGAAAGAGAGGAACACCGACACACCCCAACCCACAGAGCAGAGACAGCGGCCAAGGGGATGCCTGAAGAGCACTTAAATCCTTTCCCTCTGTCCATCAGCAGGAGAAGAGTTCAGCTATGCCCAAGTTCCCCAAAACCCATTTTTTTTCTGCTTCTCTCTGAAAATTTCCCCTTGCTCAGGGGTTTCTGGATGAATCCCTGGCTGCCCTGAGGTGCCCAGTGCCCAGCTGGGTGCTGCCGTGAGCCGCAGCATCGCTGGCGGTGGGGAGCCAAACACACCGAGAAGTGCAAGACTTTGGGCAAAGCTGGTGTTTCCCAGAGCTCAGCATTCACAAACTCACCCCCATTTTGTTCTCTAGGAAATCCTGCTGGGAACATGGGAATAATATGGGAAGCTTTGGGGAGAGGCTCAGTAGTCACAGAAAAGAGTGAAGACCCCAACGAGCGCTGCTGACACTCAGTGCTCCCTCTGCTCCTATCCACAGCCCGTTCCCTGCGAATTCCAGGGCTGAGAGCTCCCTTTTCCAGCAGTGGGTGGGCATCCCCCAGAGCAGGCAAGTGGCCAGAGAATCCCAGCTGCTCCCAGCACCCCTCAGCCAGGGGCTGTGAGTCGCCCGTTCACACCAAACACAGCACAAACATCGCTGTGGCACCCCCAGGCATCTGTCAGAAATCCTCAGCGGGGCACCACAATCCAAGGGAGGGGATGTATTTAACCTCCTCTTTAAATGAAAGGCAGAAAATTCATCAAGCAGCCCCAACTGTGGTGTTTCCCAGCTTTCTTCATTTGTCACTTCAGCCGTGCTGTTTCGGTGCAGGTTTCAGTGGTGCCTTGGACAGCCCAGCAGCAGCACAAGGGCTCTTGGCAGGCTCAGCAGAGCAGGGAGGGAATTCTCCTCTGCCCCCCTGCTCTGCTGTGTGGTCTCTCAGCCCTGTCTCCTCTGGGCCAGGCTGCCCCAGCTCTTCAGCACAGCAGCCCCATGGAGCCAGGCAAGTCCCTCGGGCCACCAGAGCGAGGCCTCTCCAGGCCAAAACACATCCAGGGACGGCTTTGGAGCTGAAGCCTCATCAGAAACTTTCAGCTCAAACCTCCCTGTGCAGGGAGGGGATGAGGGGGTTTTCTGCCTGGCTTCACTCCTTGCTCTGGGCAGACAGAGGGGAGAAAACTCCATTGTTCTTTTGGGAAAATCCCCTTTTACCTTCTCTCCCTGCCTTCAGCTGCCCTGTTTGATGATGCTCCGTGCACCCTGCTGCTGGTGGGCTCCAGGCACACATCCCACGGGGACAGCCCATACCCGAGGTCCAAACAGGCCTGGGACCGTGGCTGTGGGCTCAGGGTGGGCACCACACCCAGATAACCCCACACGGCCAAGGGGAGCACGGCTCTCCCCCCTCAGCTCCGTGCGAGCTGCGCTGGAGTTTGTAACCTCCAGCTGTCGTCACTGGCATTTGTCAAACGAAGTGACCACTCTCGGGACAGGTACTATTTCAAAAGTGGACATCGCTTTAAAAAAGTGCTAATGTACAAGGCTGTCAGGTGCTGGCCTCAGGAGCAAGATCAGTTCTCTGATGTTTGGGGCAGAGATAAGGCGCCGGCGCGATGGCCGAGCGTGGCCGCTCCCCGTGAGGGCCGGCAGCCCGGCCCTTTCTGAGGGTCACTCAGCCGAGGGCTCACCGAGCTGCTCCTCCCCGGGTGAGTGACCAGCGGCCTCCTGCCCCGGGGTGTGTGAGTGACCAGCGGCCTCCTGCCCCGGGGTGTGTGTGAGTGACCAGCAGCCTCCTGCCCCCCCAGGGGTGTGTGAGTGACCAGCAGCCTCCTGCCCCCCCAGGTGTGTGAGTGACCAGCGGCCTCCTGCCCCCCAGGTGTGTGTGAGTGACCAGCAGCCTCCTGCCCCCCAGGTGTGTGTGAGTGACCAGTGGCCTCCTGCCCCCCCAGGGGTGTGTGAGTGACCAGCGGCCTCCTGCCCCCCCCAGGTGTGTGTGAGTGACCAGTGGCCTCCTGCCCCCCCAGGGTTTTTTTGGTTGCCCGTGGGCTTCTTGCCCCCCCGGTGTGTGAGTGACCAGCGGCCTCCTGCCCAGGTTGCGGCTCCAGCAGCTGGGAGGGAGCTCCCGCCCACTCCGCTGCCCCCCAGCATCTCCCAGAGCCTCACCTCCATCTGCACCATGGAGCCCGAGGAGCAGGGGCAGCAAAGCCTCGGTTAAATGCAGGGAGTTAAAGCACAGAAAAAACCTTTCAGAGTTAAAACCTCCCAGGTTTCAAGTCACTTCCCAAGAAATCTGTGCCTGAGGATTTATTTTACAGGGCAGGCTGTGGCTTCCACTGCTGCTGCTGACCTTGAGTGCTCTGCTCACCGAGGGCTGCTTCCTCCAAAGAATTTGAGGGTTTTTCCCAAAACCAAGAGGCCTCTGAAGATGGGGAGGGAAGGTACAAACCCTCACCGGGGTGTCTGTCACCCCTCGTCCCCAGCAGGGCTCAGGGACACACCAGACTCGTCTGAGCCTCTCCATAGCAAAGGCCACTGGGGCACAGGCCTCACTTACCCCTGGAACCTGCTCACCCACCTTAATTTAGGAGTACAAGCAAATAAATACCCCAAAACTAGAGCTCAGCACATCCCTGTCTCCTTCTGACTTGCAGTTCTGGAGCCAGCCAAGCCCCAAGGCAGAGGCTCTCAGGATTTTTAAGGATTACCCAGCTGGTTTCGTGTGTTAGCTCCTGCCCCAGCTGGAACAGAAGCCCTGGAAAAGCACAGAGCAGCCTCTGCCTGAGGTAAGGACTCAATGGAATCATCTCACCAGGACAGGGAATGACTGAGCTCTGTCCCTTGTCCACCCCAGAGCACTTCCCTGCAGCCACACCTGCAGGGCACCCCTCCCAGCGCCACTCCCCAAACACCAGCAGCACCCAGGGCGGGACATTTCTACCCCAAAAATAACACAAACAAGCAAACAACACCTTCCCACCCCTTCTCCCCACGGAGAGAATTCCACCTACCCCAGGGAACGCTCACCTTGCCAGCACCCAACCCAGCATTGCAGCAGCAACTGCACTCCCAGGGCTTTATCAAGGATTTACCACCCCAGGGAGGGAAAGTCCTGCCCTCTCTCTAATTACTGGCAGCTTGTCCAGCTACTTCATCCTCTCCCCTTCCCTCCTGGGTGTTTTACCAGCTGTGCTCATCAGGAAATCCCATCCTTTGTTAAAATCAGAGTGGAGATCAACTTCCTTGCATCTCTTCAGTGTGCGGAGTCCTACAGTTGGTCTGTGGTGCCTGGCTGGAAATAAAATGACATTTCAAAAGTATTTTCCCTAAATGATGTGGTATTCACCATGGAAATAAAAAGGAAAAGGGAAACCCAAAGAACCAAAACAATGCCACAGAAACACAGGGGGCACCTCCCTCGTTGTTGGTTGTTGGGTGTTTTTTTGCAAATGATCATTTTAGGGAAATCTAGTGGGGGAAAAATATTTAAATCAGAACTTTTTTTTTAATGTAAAAATTCCTATTCGTGGGTAAGGAAATATATCTATTTATTTAAATTAGAATGATGGTTGTTTATTTCTTATTAATAAAATATCACAGTGGGAGGACAGAGTTTGGTATTGAGCTGTAGAGAAAAAGAGAATTAATAAAGCATCCGAGGTAACCGGCCCAGAAAAGCTCTCCGAGCCCTTGCCCGGGGTGTCAGGCCAGGAGGGGTCTGTGCCCCTGCAAGGAAAGCTGAAATCAAAAGCTGAAGCCCTGCAAATCCCAAGCAAAGCCAAGGCACGCATATTTAAGTGAGGGTGATTAACGCTGGTACAGCTCTCCATGGGAAGTGATGGATTTGCCATCTCTGGATGTCTTCAAACCACATCTGGATGATTCCAGGGGCTGGGTGTGACCTTCCCTGGCACTGGAATTGCTACTGTTCACCTTGCAGCTCCCCCAAAAATCCTCAGAGAGACCCAATTTCTCCTCCCAGCGCTGCTTCCAACCTGCTCTGGGCCCTTACCAGAGTGATTTCTTCTCCTTGTGATTTTTGCTGTCAGTTCTTCACCCTTGCAGGGAGCGTTGAGGGCAGGAATGCCCTGCGTGGTGCCCAGCAGGGTCACTGGGGCTGATTTGAGGGCTTTATGACGTTGTTTACGTAGGGATTTTCAAGGGTTGTGGAGTTTTTGGTGGGGATAAGAAGTGTGGGGGGATTTCACTGCCAGCAGGTTCCGTGAGCACAATGACTGTGCAAAAATCCTTAAAATTCTTCCATGCAAAGACTTCATAGGTGGCGAAAATAGGGAATTGCATAAAGAAACGGATCAGAGGAGAGAGGATTTTGCAGAAGGAAGTGAGTGAGTGAACTCTGCATCGATGTAAAAACACCTGAAAATACAAATCACCAAGGGTCGAGCATCAGTTTTTTAAGTTACCCTCTTCTGGAAAAAGGATGAGTTCATTTAGGGCCAAAGAGCCCAAAGGGAGAAATTGCCATTCCTGAGACATCTCCAGGGGATGGGAAATCAGGAATGATCAACCAGAACAGCACCACAGGCATGAAGAAATAGAGGTGGGGGGGAAATCTGTCCAAACTGGGCTGGATCTGTGGGCTTGAACCAGAAATGTCCTGTATTTCACAGGGGTTTGTAGGAAAATTGTTACTATTAAATGTGATGTAGAAGCAGAAGTTTTAACCAGCTGGGCTGGGAGACAGGAGATGTCAAAGCAGAGCTGCAGGGCTGTTTTTAAATGGACCTTTTCTCAACCCAGTGGTCAGAGCCACTGTGTGAATTTTGGATTTGAGCGGTAGGAAACAGAGGACACACCAAGCCAGGGCCTGTTCCGGTGCCAGCGCAGGGGTGGGACGGGGCGTGGAGCAGGAGGGATGTGTCCAGGGGGGTCGTTACAGCTCCCGACAGCTTCCTCCAGCCTGAGCCACGGCGCTTTGTGGCCTTTGTGGCCGCAGAGGGAGGGTGGGGGTTTGCAGCAGGCCCACGGTGTGGTTTTGATGGATTATCAAGCAAGGAGAGACAAAAAATCAGGTTTTAAAAGGACATCTTCACCTGGGCACTGAGAGCCCCCTGAGTCGTTCCCTTGTGCTGACTTTTCCCATGATTTGGGCCTTCCCAGGACCTGGATTTCGGAGCGGAGCTGAGCCTAAGGTGCAGGCAAGCACGATGTTGGTGTTGCTCCTCTCTCCTCTCCTTGCAAGGACCATCCCAGTGGCTCATCCTGAGGAGGATGAATCCCACCACATCCCATCCCAGTGGCTCATCCTGAGGAGGATGAATCCCACCACGTCCCATCCCAGCTCCCCGTTCATCCCCTCCCACCACCCCAACTCCACTCTGCCGCTCCCAAACCCCACCTTTATTCTTTTCCCTGTTCCGACGCTGCAGGGAAACATCAGAGGCAGCCGTGCGGCCGGGCCTGGCTCAGAAAGGAGGCGCTGGCCCTGGAAGGAACACCCAATTATTTAGCAGCTGTCAAGGCTGAGCTGCATAACCCCGGCGTGGGGAGGGAAGGCCGGGCTTTGGGAGAGGCACAAAAGCATCTTCCCCGGGCAGCTGAGGGAAGCACAACCCGCGGAGCAATTCCAGGCTGCCCGGCGGGACTCTCGGGGTTTCCAGGAATGAAGGGAAGCCGGGGATGTCCTGGCAGACGCCGGGGCAGGGCTGGGCAGACGAGCTCTGCCCATCCATCAGCGCCCGTCAGGCTCCCCGGGCCGGCCGTGGGATAAATCAAACCGAGAGGGGAAGGGGGGAAAAAGTGTCCGAGGGGGAGCTGGGGGGCTGCGAGCAGGGGGGAGAAGAGGGAACGAAAAGGCAGCGCGAGGGAGAGGAAAAACCAGATCAAAGGCAGAAATTCATCAGAGATAACGGAATTATTTATTTTTCCTGCTGCTAGTGGGGATTTTTTTTTTTTCCCCCCTTTGAGGCCCCCCAGGCCTTCTGGGCTGCTCCGTCTCCAGCCAGTCTGTTATTCTCAGGCGTCCCATCACCCCACCCCAGGCACAAAGCAACATGTTCACTTCATCACACGGCTCTGCTCGGCACAGCGAGACCTTTTGATCTCCGTCTCTGCTGTGTTTATATGTGACAGTGCAAGAAATGTATTTACAGTACACGGGGCTCTGTTAGACACTGCCTGCCTTCATTTGAACATTAATATTGGCAGCAGGGGAGAGGGGGGGAGCAGTTCTCCTTTAATTCCCCCCTCATTTATTAAAATGTTTATTTGGAAACCCGCAGGCCCATTTATCTGGTTATTACTCAGAGCAGGATCAAATAATAACTCAGGTTCTCCGTGTCACACAAGACAAACCAAATATACGCTGGATGAGGGCTTTCAGTGGCCCTTGGATCCATCCTCAGCCTGGCACTCTGCCGGCTGGAGGGCCCTGGGTGGGCTCCCTGGACCTGTAGTGCAGCTTTTCATCCCTAATTCCACAGGTTCAGCCCCAGCCCCAGCCCGTTGCTACCGCTGGAGGTGCCCCCGAAAGCCCCCCGATAGCAGGGGCTGTCTCGGTGGTCAAGGGGGACTTCAGAGCTTCTCCCCAGCTCTGCCTTTAAAGCTGTCTCATTCCATCCCCTCCCCTTTCCCAGGAGTGTGCAGGACCAAGCCACGGCAGTACCACGCTTCACTTGTTGAGAGCGGCCAGAGAACGCGGAGTCACCATAAAGCTCCTGTTCTTAGACCCAAACTCTGGGCTGTTCTGGGCTCAGTCTGGTAGTTCTGCTCTCCTTCCTCTCTGTCCACCCCACCATCCCCTTCCAACGTTCGCTCCCCGTCTCGTACCTTCTGCTTCACTTTGGGTTTGCCAGCCACAGTGAACCGTGTTTTGAAAAACGCCAATTTCAAGCTCTCAGCAGGTCTAGGCCACGCTCAGAGGGTGTAAGAACCCCTGGCACATTTCTGGTGACCAGCTCTCGGTCTTCAGAGGCTCAGAAAACACTGAAGCCGCTTCTGAGTGGAGCTTGGGGTTAATCTGTGAGCAAACAGCCTTTGGCACTGAAATGGTGAAGGAAAGATGACTGTGGACAATTTCACGTGATCACAGCAGAGCCGGGCAGGAGCACTTCCCACACAGGTCCAGGGGAGAGGCTGGAGGTGCCAGCCTGCAAAACACTTGGGAAAACATCGGTGCTTGAGGAAAGGAATAATTCCAGACACTGCCAGGTGCAAGGAGTAGTGAATTCAGTAAATGAGAGGGGACGCGTGGGATCTTTGCACTTCACATCCCTCTCACTCTTGACTGCAGAGGTTGAACAACCATCAACTCCCAGCTCTTCTGGGCATCATGAAGGGCTTCCCAGCAGCAGCTGCCTGCAAATTTGGGGTTAAAAAGTCCTAATTTGTGCTCCGAGAGCTTCTGCACCCCACCCACCTCCTGCCCCCCAGCTCCACCGCGGCTCTGCTGCTCCCCAGCCTCTCTGGGGTCTTTGGAGGTGTTAGAGGTGCTTTGTCCCATCCTTGGAAGTGTTCAAGGCCGGGCTGGACGGGGCTTGGAGCAGCCTGGTCTAGTGCAAGGTGCCCCTGCCATGGCAGGGGATGGAATGAGATGGTTTCTAAAGTCCCTTTAAACCCAAAAAATCCTGTGATTCCAGGGTTTAACCAGGAGGTGACTCTGCCTTGGTGGCTCCCAAGTGCTCCCAGGGCAGGGTGATCCCAGTGGGAGATTCCAAGCACAAACATCCACGGGATTCACCCCATCTCCACCTCCCAAAGCCTGCAGGGAGCTGGGCTCACCCCATCCTGGAGTGGGAGATTCTGGAATAAGGCACTGGAAGCTGGCACTGCCACCCACAGCATGCCAAGCCCCGAGCCCTTAGGAACCATCCCTGCTGCTGGAACCATCCTGCCCCAGAGCCAGCGCCGGCGCTCCTCAGGCACCACAAATGTTCATTTTTAATTTCTCCTTTCCCCACACGAGGATTTAAGATGCCCAGGATAAGGTGTCACCAAAATCTCTGACAAGCCAGGAAACCCTGAACTGCTGCCTGTGCTCCCTCCTGACACTATCTGAAGATTTATCTTGGGGAAATCCGGGGGTTCTGGGGCAGAAGCCACTGGTGGCAGGAGCACAGAGCCCCTGTCACCTCCTGGGGGGCTTCAGAGCCCTGGACCACCCCAGGCTGGGGTATCAGGCCCAGCAAACACATCCTGGTCCCCAGGGGAGCTGTGATCACACTGATAAAAATGGCATTCTTGGTAGAATTATATAATTGGGGGGGAAATTTGCTTTAAAAAAGGCACATTCACATTTTCAGAGTAAATTTCTGGGTTTCAGTTTAACATGTCTTTTGGGTGGGTTTCTTTCAGTTATTTATATTTATAGTTATATATTTATCCATTAGATATGGATTTATTTAGTTATTTATACAGTTATTGCAGGGAGGGAAAAGGCAATTTCAGTTCCAAGCATTTGCTACATGAGTTTATCTACATTGTACTCAAATGTAATGTTTTGACTAAATATTAAATTATTCCCATGACTTCCCCTTTCCTGCCTTATCCTTTGTTAAAAAACTTTGAATTTTGGCCTTTCAGCTTCATTTACAATCATTTCATTTCTTCCAACCTCCTCTTTCCAAGGCCAACCATTCATTTTGTATCCCTTGCTTCTGAAATCTTTTAGTGCTTTTAATCCTTCCTGAGCACACTCACACAAAACTCCCCGATACAGAGGCTCCAAAATAAGCCTCAGTAACTGACCACTTGAAAAACGTTTATTTTTAATTTTTTTAAATTTTATTACCTTTTTTTCTCTCCTAACTCTGCGAAGAAGGGGTGAGTCACAGCTTTGAAATCTGCACTGGATGCCAGCTGAAAACAGAGGCTTTACACGATCAAATTGACAGATGATTCCAAGGCAGCCCCGCTCTGCACAGACCCATCCATATTCCCAGTTAAAAGAAATATTGCATTTTTAAGGGTAAAGAAACATATTTAAGAGATAAAGGAAAAGAAAAGTTTGCTGGTCATCAATTATCATAATAAAACAGAGGAGTGGGGGGGGATGAAATTCACTTTAAAGACATGTTAAAGCCCCCTAATCTTCAAAGAGATAAAGGCTGCCCCTGAGAGAGCCACTTGGCCAGGAGGCAGCCACGGGCCTGGCCTCAGGGGAGGCTGATCCAGCTCCAAAATAAACCCAGGCTCAACTTGAACCGAGTGTGGTCGGGTTCAGGGGAGGAGGAGAAGGGGCACGGAAGGACGCGGGGAGGCCGGGGGCGGGTGGTGGCTGTGGGGACGGCCCCGCGCTTTGGGGTGGCACCAGGGGATACTGAGGGACCCCTCGTGGTGTTCTTCTCCCTCCAAGCCCTCATGGTCCTGCCAGACAACCTCAAAATGGCACAAAATAGGACAAAAAGTCCCAAAATAGGACAAAAAGTCCCGACTGGCGATGTCCAGCCGCAGCTGGGCCTGCAGGAGCAGAGCTCGGCCGCAGCCAGCGCTCCCCACCCGAGTCCGGATGAATCCCCCAGGGAATTTCCTTGGCTGGGGGGACAGGCAGCGCTGGGGGAGCGAGGTGAGCCAAGGTGGGGCTTGGCCCGTGCTTCTGAGCACAGAGTGGCCGTGCAGAGCCCACAGCCGTGTCAGAGACTGGGAGAGGACTCTCACGTCCCGGGGTCCTGACCGGGCTGGGCCTCGGCCTTTCCCGCTCTTCCCCTGTGATCACCCACAGGAGATGCAGCAGGGCACAAAATCCTGCCCTTTCCGAATTCTGGGCATTCAAATTCCACCCTTTGAGCAGCCCCCACAAAGGCTCCAGCTTATCCAACACGGACCAACGGGGAGGCTCCATCTGCAAACTGCGTTTCCCGGCTCACCAGGTGGAAGAGGCTTTTGTGCAGCCCTGAGTCATTTCCCACCATGAAACATTTCTTTTTAAACAATCTGAGAAAGCAAAGTTCAAAAATCCAGAGGAAAAAAATACCAAAAAAGATGAAAAATTGCAAGGCCAGGTGAGCTGGGATTTCTTCTGGGAAGGTGACATCGATTACAGCCCTGGGAAAGTAGAAAATCAACCATGGAAGCAAAAATGAGACTGTGAGTGATGCCAGGTTTTGATCTCTGGTAAAACTGTGGAAGAATTAAGATGTGGGTCCATCTGCTGGGGTAAAGATTTGGAGAAGAAGGATCCTAAACCTTGGTGAAAGGAGTGTCCCACTCAGAGCCAAGCAGCAGGAATCATCAGAGGGCAAAAAGGACCACCAGGAAATAAAAACCTGGATCCAGAAAAGGGAGGCGATTCCAGCTCTTTGGACAGCCCTGCTGGGTTATGAAGTGGAGGGAGCTCAGCACGTCCAGGTGCTCACTCCTCCCAGTGCCCTCAGAGTGCACAGAGTGCTCCAGAAAAACGGGGATTTGCTGCAGCACGCCTGGATTAGGGACCATGCATTGGAACTGCGTTACTGGATCATTCACACTAACGCAGAAACGCTCCCCATCCATCTGGACTGTGTCCCACTGACCAGCAGCTCCTCAGGTGTTTCCAGAGTACCTTCCCCCACAGAGGAAAACTGGCCCAGCTCCACCCAGGAGCCATCCAGACCCAGGTCAAAGCTTGGGAAAATCACAGCCAAGTTCTCTCCAGCCCCTGCAGCTCTGGCAGAGCCAGAGCACGAAGCTCACATGAGCTCAAGCAGGGATCTGAGAGCAAAGCTGGACAGGAACATGTGGTGGGTGACCTGCCACCAGGTGCGGAGCAATCCCAAAGCATCCCAGTGAGTTTTGCTCCTCAGAGCATGGAAACAGCTGGATTCCTGCAGGTTTGGCCAACTCACTTTGCTCCTGCAGCGTGTGGTGGGCTGGGCCCGAGGAGGAGAGTGTCCAAAGCCTCGGAGAGCTTGGATCCTCCAGCAGCGAGGGCTCATCCTGCCCCAAAACACACCCAGGCCTCTTATCTCAGCCCTAGTGTTCACTCAGCTCGTGCTGTGCCAGCCTCTCACCCTCCTGGGCCCTGGAGGCTTTAAGAAGTTGTTTCCAACCTCAGAGCCCGCTGGTGAGGAGAGTTGATCACCGAGTTCTGCACCAGACTTTTTCTGCAGCTCGCAAGCCAAAACCAACACAAACAGCAGGCTCCTCATTCATTATTCTGATTCCACCATAAAACATTCCCAAGCCAGCTCTGACTGAGGGTTTTGGCTGATTTACTGCCTTTTCAGCAGGCAGTGTCTCTGAACTGGGTGAGCTCGTGGGTCAGATTTACACCGAGGAGCAGCTGAAAGGAGCTCGCCCTCAGCGCAGCCTCTCCCGTGCCCAGGGCAGCAGCAACACTGATGGCCTGCTGAAAAATTCCCAAAATGTTCCTGTTTCCCACCACACAGAAGTGGCTGCCTCCAAGACTTTCCTAAAAGAGAAAGAGCAGGGAGAGCACAGGGAAGTGGTGTTGGCTTGGGCTCAAGGGTCTGCTTCGAGGTGGGGATTAAGGAGCGCTGCCCACTGGCAGCTCATCCCATCCCTGGAAACATCCAAGCCAGGCTGGATGGGGCTCTGAGACTGAAAATCTCCCTGCCCGTGGCAGGGGATGGGACTTAAAGACTTTTAAAAGTCCCTTCCAACCCAAATTATTCTATCCAAGACACCATGCACGGAACAAGAAGCTCTGGCAGTGTCACCCACTGAGGACACCCACACCATGGTGGGTCCTGGCACCACATCGGGGGTCTCAGGTGGCCAAGGAGGTGTCGGTGACAGCCATTCCTTGTGCCTGTGGCCACTGCAGAGAGCTGGAGCCAACACTTGGCCTGGATGTGCTTCCACAAAGCCATTGCTCCTCCTGGATCCCCTTTTTGCTCCCTTCAGATGCAGGAAGCATTCCCAGCCTCAGCTTTGGCAGGTGTCACACATCGCTCTGAGAGGTTCCATCTGACCAAGCGACTCCAACACGTGCTTTAGCGAAAAGATTCCAGCCAGCTCTGCTTCCAGTGGCTCCAAAATCCCCAAATCCCCTTCCAAGATGTGCTCCAGTGAGTGGGATGGCAGTGCCACGTGTATCCCACAGCACTGCCTGGTTTGCCTCCAGCTGTCCCCACCAGAGCTGGTGGGGAGCGGTGCTGGCTCTGGATGCTCCTGGTTAATCCAGATCAAATAGAAAAACTTTGCCGTTTTCCCCATTTTTCTGTAGCAGGTTAAACCCCAGATTCCCAGGGAGGCTGGTGCGTGGAAAGGGCAGTTCAGCTAAACACAACCCCTTTGGTGTCCCACGGCAGGCGTTCGGAGTTCTTCCAGGAATCCTTTTTATCCTTGAGATGTTCCTTTGTAATCACAGCCGAGCTCACAGGTAAAGACCCCCGAGCAGCCTTTTCTGAGTAACACCAGCAGTGAATCCAGCAGCTTTCCAAGGACACCAAGCAGCAGTGGCTGGGAGAAATCCTGGGAGCAAACAGCCCAGGAGGTCCCCGATCTGGCAGATCCCGGCTCAAGGCACAGGGCAGCGCTGGCTCATTGCTCTCTCAGCCACAACCAGCTCTGACACCAGCCGGGTGCTTCTCCTTCCTCGAGCTGAGCCAGCTGAGTGAGCCACATCCCTGGGGAGTTTGGGAACTGGATAACCCCCTGCTCGAGCTGCCAGCGGGGCAACAACGCAGCTCTCACGCAGAGCACCCCTCCGAGGCTTGCCAGCCCCACTGCACATCCCAGCCCTGCTCCCTGCCAGTCCCCGGGCCTTGGCACCACGCCGTGCTGTGCCACACAGCTGGCAGGGCTCGGTGCTGCCTTGTTCTCCCCTGGAGGCACCGGGAGCAGCAGTGCTGCAGATGTGTGGAGGGGGGGCAACCCGGCTTTCACATCAGGGCTGCGAGATGAGGGATTTTTGGTGTTTCAGCTCGCTTTGGCACAGGGGAGGATGTATTTCCCCTCCTTCCGTGGGCTGGAGCCTTTAACAGCACAGCCACTTCCATGTTTCAGTCGGGATTTTTCTTGTTCCTGCTGCACAGGACAAAACCAGGCTAACATTAAGACCAGGGGTTCGGGTCCTTCTCGACTCCCTGGAGTACTGGAAGATGCAGCTTTCTCCAGTCATCTCCAGGCTGCTTGGGAGGAGATGCAACGAGGAGAAGGAAAACAAAGCTTTATCTAAGTGCCAACGTTGTTCTGGCTTGGCTAAAATCAGATGTGGAACCAGCTCAAGGCTTGGAGTGAGGAGCTCCTGTGGATTTAGCTGTCACAGTCAGGGGCAGCTGCACTCTCACCTTGTTGCAGGGACCACGTGTCTGCACGGGGACTCTCCAGTTGCCCAAGGCATTTTCACATCAGCAAGAGCAGGAAAAAAGCCTGGGAAGCTCCTTCCCCCATCCTACAGCCAGCCAGAAAACCACCACTCACTTGGATACCAGCACTCCCAAATCTTCCTCTGGCATCGAGCAGCTTTGGGGTACCTTGCCCAGGTAGCCACACTTTTCACTAGGAAGAACATTCCGGGATGATTCCTTGCCTGTCCGGGGCAACAATGGGGTGTATTGGAGCAGGATTTGCGTTTTTCTGCAGGTGGAGCGGGAGGACGCAGCTCTCTGCCAGGAAGGGACCATTCTGCACTGCTTGCACACAAACCCAGCCCCGCCAGGACGAGACAGGCCCTGGCTTTTCTCTGCCTCCTCCCTTATCAGAGGCGAGAGCTGCCAGCAGCTCAGCGCGGTGCTCCCCCAGGAGCGTGGGGCTGCAAGCCCCGACCCCAAACACCACCCCAGCTCCACCGGCTCTGCGTTATCCCAGTCCCAGCAGAGGAATCGGCTCCTCCAGCCAGCAGAGCGGATCCAGCCCCCTCCGGGCCCTGCCTGCTGCCGCCCGTCCAGGGGCAGAAGGGATCGCGGTGCGCTCCTTAGCCGGGTGACCGCCAAAGCCAGCAGCCTCCCCCGCCTTCCCCTCGGCACAGCCCCTGCGATTTAAATTACGGGCAGGGCTAGGATTTAGGGGGCTGCTGGGAGCGGACTCGGCGCCCAGATTCCCATGTCTGGAAGAGCTCTGTCCTTTGTGAATTGTGTTATGAGACAAAGGCGGAAGAAAACACCTGGAACGCTGAGGCCGGGGCGGGGGGAGAGGCGGCTGCTTGTAAGCTTTGGGCCAGATTTGCAGAGGTCCTTGGAGATCTGCCACCTCTGCCGGAGGGACCTGTGCACCACGACTCGGAGAGGCAACTTAATGCCCAGAGATCGGGGTCAGGGCTTGCTCTGCACGGCCAGAAATCCTGGATTATGCTCCCTGAACGTACACGGAGCAGCTCTGCTGCATCCCGGAGGCACCGACCTGCTCCGGATGTCAGGCGGAGCCAGCCCCTGCCTCGGCTGTGCTGGATTTGCTGCACACGCTCCGGCAGGACCACCTCCTTCCCCGTGTGCTGACAGCGCTGTGCTCAAGCACCTAAAGAAATACAAAAATGTGCCCGGTGGGACGGGGCGCGGGGCCGAGCCCCGCTGAACTCGCAGCTTGCAACTTCCAGAGCCGCTCCCCGCACCTCTCAGCCACTCCTTCATCCTCCAAAAACCCGTGGCACCCTTTTTGGAAGCCCTAGCAACGAGCTCTAACAAACTCCAGCTCCTCCCTACCCGCGGGACGCTGCGCAGAGACGTTTTGCAGCCAGGCGAGGGATGGAGCAGCCCAGGGAGGGGAGGAAACGCAGATAAAGCCTCTCCCTCAGCTTTTCACGGGAAATCCTCCTCGCAGGTGTGAAGAGAGGGGTGAGAGGTTTGTAGGACACTGATAGGATCTCCCCACCCTCCCTTCAGAGCCTGCAGCATCGCAGAGGATGAAGGGGAAAGCTGGAGGTGCAGGCACCAAGTGCCAGCACGACGTTCCCCTGCAGCCCTGCCAGCATCGCTGCCTGGCACCCCGGCTTGGGCTCCGGAGAAGGAGCTGCAGAGCTCGGGCTTCGCTGGGCCAGACGCAGCCCCTCCCTTCCTACCGGCAGGCAGGGAGGCAAAACCCCATAAATAAATGGCAATAGGAAAGGGATTGCAGGTCCTGCAGCAGCGCCTGGAAGCCGCCTCGGAGGCGAGGCGGGGGGAGGGAGGGAGCCTGACTGACAGCCTGATTTAAGACCTGCCTGAAAAGCAAACAAAAGCAATTGAAAACTGCATCATCTAGGAAAACTTAGGAGGTTGTATTTTCACAAGTGAGGACTGATGGTAAGACCGGCTTAATCCCCCGGTGGACTTTCCACACCTCGGCAGGGGCCAGCTGGTTTGTCTTGCAGCTGATTGCTGAAATAACAGCGGCGGGCTGGGGCTTGGAGCGGGCTGGGCTGCGGGGAGCACGCAGCAGAGGCTTTGGAAGAAATGTGCTCGGTTCCCAAACCCTCCCTGTGCCTGTCGCAGCCGGTGGCACCTCCCGGACCGTGCAGCAGGGAGCGAGGATGCCCCGGCCTGGCAGAGCCTCTGCTCGCAGGCAACCGGAGAAAAAGCCCTGGAGAATCTTCCTCCCTGTTTCCAGCGATTTAGGGGGCAGCAGGAAGCACAGCCAAGAGGTGAGGACGGAACTTAGGGCCTTATCTTTCCCTCCCAGGAGCTGAGCTGGGGACACACCGAGCTGCAGAACGGCGCTGTGGCCGCACCGGGCTCACCCAGGGCACGCACGGTGCCTGACACAGACAAGTGCTGAAAGATGACATCATGTGCAGGCAGACAAAAAACCCCAATCCAAGGCATCCTGAACATTTCTAGAGATAATATTTCCTTTTGGGTTTGGCTTGAACAAAACTGCAGAGTTTCCTCCTACAGATCCAAACGACGTCCAGACAAAGAGACGGAAAAATATCCCTTTGCCTGAGCCAGGTGATGTCCTGTGCCCCCAGTTCCCTTCTACCCCTCCCTGAAACGATGATCCAGGATGACATTTCCTTTCCCAACACCAGACTTGTTCACAGAGCAGGAAACCCCAGGTTTAACCAGCCCAACACACCCTGTACGGATCAGACACACGAGCAGCAGACGGACGAGCCCCCGGTGCTGAGTGTGACCCTTTTTGTCAGCTTGTGGTTTCAAACCCAGCCCTGCTGCTTGGAGAACAAAAGGCAAAGCAAACTCTCCTCAAGCCATCCCTTTCCAAGCCACCGATTCTACCCTGCAAGCTGTGGGACTGGAGATACGTGTGGGAGTGGAGATAGATAATTAAATGAAGCTGGGAGGTGCCTCACCTGGGATATTGGAGCATTCAGGGCTGACAGCCTAACAAGCTCCTGCAGGGGAATAAACCCAAGCCTGGCATCTGGGAGCTCGGGGGATGTCCAGATGATTAAAAGCAGCTGAGGCAGATTTGGTAGCTGGGTCTTACTGACCGCGGCGTGAAGTTTTTGGTCAGAGGAAGAATTTCAATGGTGCTTTCTGTTTGCAGCAGGTAAGGAACACCCCTGCAGGTTGTGCCCACTCAGTGATGGGTGAACTCTGCCAGGAGATGGCCCAGGATGCTCCAGAGGACAGAGCAGCTCTGCCTGTCCCCGGGGATGTGCTGGCTGCTGTTACCAGGAGCGCCCGGTGCTCTCCAGATCCCAGGGCTCTGCTGAGACTCAGCATCCCGGGGACTGCCACACATCTGGAATCCAGACCAGGCAGGGAATTTGCTCCTTTCCGTGCCCGAGGGAGAAGATGAATGAAGCTGCCTGGCTGACCTGGGATTGTTCAAAGGGACGGATGATCTGTCAGGGTCTCTCCCTCTGCCAGCACCTACGCAGGGATATGGAGCTGGTCTCAGGGCCGTCTGTCCCCTGCTCTGTCCCCACCTTCACAGTGTCCTTTCCCTTTGTTATTCAGGCTGCTGACTGTGTTTGCTGCCTGAAGGAGCCATTTCAGACCTGATATTTTGGCTCAGATGGTTTTTGCTTTACAAAATTACAGTGCAGACCACCGGATACTCTGATGTTTTCAAAGCAGAGAGCTTTTTGAAATCCAGTTTCGTGGTGGTGTTTGATCTCTTAAGTTCGTCTCCACCTCAGCAAAGGCGCCGTTTGGCAATTCCTGGCTCAGCCGGTGCCATCTCTTCCTCCCACGCTCAGGTCTGTGCAGCCAGCAGTGGACAGGGTTGGGCAGTTTGGATTTTGGGGGGATTAAGTGAGGAGCAAGGCAAGCAAGGTCACAACCCACCCGGGATGTGACCCGGGATGGCATGGGATGGCATGGCATGGCATGGCATGGCCCGGCCTGGTCCCAGCCACTTCCCTTTGTGCCCCCGGCCCTGCTGGGGAGGGATGAACGTTCAGGTCGTTGATGCTGCCTTTCCCTGCAGCTCCCCCGTGCTCCGGCCCCGCTCCAGAGCCAAGCACCAAGGCAGGCTGATCTCCCCCTCAGAGTGTTGGCTTTCCCTGAGCTCGTCACCCCTCCACTGGAAACTGAAACCCTCTCATCCAGAAGCCGAAGAGTGCTTTCATTTCCCATTAATTATTCATTTTCAGCTTTCCAGTTAAAGGAAAAAAGCAGAATTTTCCCTCTGTGGTGGACAGCAGGGAAAGGGATTTTTTCCCCCTACCACAGCTTTGACTGCAGCGCCTTTGTCCAGGTTTTCCTGGTGTTGGGAGTGCCCTGAAGCTGCCACTGGCTGTCCCTTGTCTCCCAGTGCCACCACGGGGACAGCAAGAACCACCAGGTCCCCTGCAGCACCTCTGGCCCGGCCCTTCGAGAAAGGAAATGTCCACGGAGCCGCTGACTCTCCCATTTTCTTCCAGCAAGCCTCCTGCCTCCCCAGACCCATGCCGGAAATTCCTAGCAAAACTTGATGCTGGAGCATGAATTTCAAGCTGGGATGCTCCTGAGGGGGACACCATTCCATGGAACAGTGGGATTTGGGCTGAAGTTATCCTGACATCATTCAGCTCCATCTGAAGCTCCACAGCAGAGGCGTGCAGCGAGCATCCTCTCTGTGATCCATGGATGGGGAATTCGATTCCCTCCCAGTCCCTTTCACGGGGCAGCTGTAAACTGCTCCAGCACACCAAAAAACCCCAGCAAAGCTCCCTGCAATCATTGCAATCAGTTCAATCCATTTTCACAGCCTGGGCTCTGTTTTGTGTGGCTCGGTGTCTCCTCCCCACCTCCAGAACAGCAGCAACTCCCCTGGCATCCCAGGAAATGGATTTCCTGCTCGTGTCCTCTGGAATTCTGGAATCCTGCCACTCGCCGCAAATGGGTCCCTTTGTTTGGGCATCTCTCGCTCGGAGCAGACCGGGCAAGAGCCACTGCAGCACTTCAAAAGGAGACTTCACGCATGGGTAAAGGTCCTTTAAAATGGGATTAAAAACTCACATTTTTGTCCCGCATTTTTTTGACGTTTCTAATCAAACCTATCCTGAGACAGAGAGGAGGACGGGCTGGGCTCGCTGTTTATCGGTGACAGACTCGGGGAGGTTTTGGTGGGTATTTCTAACCAGCAATTTTCTTTTTTTTTTTTTGTCTTCATTTCTAAAAATAAACCCCCTTCTCTGGAGCACTTATCTGAAGTCCAAAAGGTCCCACTGAAAATTTAGAGTTTTTCATTAAAAAAAAAAAATTAAAAATAGATACACATGATCATTTTCTCCACTGCATTTCACCTGCTGCGTTTTCACCAGAGTGGCTACACCGAAAACTTTCTGTTTCTGCCAAGTCCCAACCAAAACCCGGCCAGGTTGAACACTCCAAAATCCCATTTTAGATCTGGCCACCATGCCCAAAAGTGCCGAAGCGGAGCCTTGGATTGCTCTGCCCGCTGGAATCGTTATTCCAGCGGGGTATCCCAAGGGATTTGGTGCTCAGCAGCAGGTGAGTGGCCTTTGATCCCCCGGGGCAGCAGGGCCACTGGACAGGACTCCAGGGAGACAGACTCCGCTTCCATCCCTCCTTCCCTAATTCCCTTCTGAAGTGCTGGAGCCACTGTCAGCTCTCATTAAAAGAAGGGAATGCCCTTGTTTTAATTCCCGACCAGAGGCAGCTGGATAATGATATTAACCCCGGCAGGGGGTGGCAGGAGAAGGCAGCTCCTCGCTTCAAATGTTTGGACAAAAAATTTGCTCTCATTAGGGCACAAGCCCAGGAGATGTCGCCTTTGTAGGGCGGGGGACGGGGCTTTGTTGGGTTTGAATGTCCCCTCCCAGCGCGCCCCGGGCTGTAATTGGGGCTGGGCAATGCTGGGGGAAGAGAGGGAGAGACAAAAAGGGCAAGGAAAGCTTCAGATCTCCTCTGCAATCCCATCTTCTGCTGCAAAATGTGCTCCTGGAATGTGATCCCCGAAATCAGGAGCGCCGTGGTGGCCATCAGGCCGTGGATGGCCTTGGGAAAGGTCAGATCCTGCCCCGTGCAGGGATGGTCCCACTGCCCTGGGAGAAGGGCCCAGGGAAGCCCAGTCCTGAGGGCAAAGAGAGGAATTCAGCTTAAAATACCAGAGCTGGAAGGGAGATCCGGGGGAGGGACCCCGAGGTGTCCGTGGGTCCTTTCTGCCAAGAGATGGGGAGGGAAAACCAGCCCCTGCCTGCCCGCAGCATTCCTGTTCCTCCTTGGGCACAGAGACATTGCTCCCATCGCTGTCGGGAGCTCTCCCGTGTTTGCAGGCGACAGAGATGCTGCAAACCAGGGAGGAGCAGGACCGGGGAATTCCCAGTGCCAGGGACACCGGGAGCTGAGGGAAGAGCTCATCTTTCCAGAGCAGCAGATGCCTTTCTGTAGCTGGACACATGCCCTGGGACAAGGGGGTTCACTTGTGATTCACCTGCTCCCGAGGATCACAGCACCTCCCTGGAGTCACTGCAGACCAGGATTAGCCAGAGCTGAAAGCAGGGATGTGATGGGAAATGCTCCTCAACCCATGGTGCAGCCCATGGTGTGCAGGCACTGCACAGGAGGTGATATCGAGGAATTGTTATGATATTGATAACGAGGAATTGTTATGATAGTGATAACGAGGAATTGTTATCCCTGACTGGGAGAAACTGTGGCTGCCCTGGATCCCTGCAAGTGTCCAAGGCCAGGCTGGACAGGGCTTGGAGCAACCTGGGATGGTGAAACCCAGCAGGGGATCAGAACAAGATGAGTTTTGAGATCCCTGCCCACCCAAATTCCATTCTGGAATTCTGGGATTGCCTGAATTGCCACTCCCTGGTACCAGTGACATCTTTCCCACAGACACCACTGCTAAAGGCAGCATCCCAAATCTTCCTCCCAGCTCACCGTGCTTGGAAAAGGGGAAGAGCTGGTGGAAAAAAAGGAAAGAACTGGCAAAAATCTGCCTGAACCAAGCAGAAAACGATGGAAACCCCAACCAACAGGGAAAAATGGTCACCATGGCCCTTTCCCGCAGTGGGAAGCACTGTCAGAGGGATCTCGAGCTGGATTCAGGAGAGGGGGAAATTAAAAGCAAGTGTTCAATTAATTCCTCATTTGTGGCCCAGGACCCAGTTCATCGCTTCCCTCGTTCCCGGCTGCCCACGGTCAGCGTGTTTGGGGCCAGGCCGGCAACGAGGGCTGGCCCTGCCTGCGGCTGTCACAGGGGATCGGGGATTCCTGTGGAGGGTCGCTCTGCCACGATTTCGCTGTAATTCCAGCTGGGTGCCACCTCAGAGCTGCCCTGGTTATTCACATTCCTGGAAGCTGTGGAGCCGGATCCTTCTAAGAGCAGCGCTGGGATATCGAGGCTTTGGGAAGGGACAGATTCCCACTCGCCAGCGGAATGGGAACACAACTCCAGCTGCAAATCCAGCAGTGGCAATGGTGCTTGGAAAAGGACAAAAGAAGCAGAAAAATTTGAATTCACCTGACCTTGTGGAGACTTCCAGAAGGAGGGACCTTATCCTGCTCCAGGTGCCTCAGTCCCAGCTCATCCCAAAACTCCACCAAGGTTTGGGGTCAAAGGGCCTCGTGCACCGAGGGCAAAGCTGCTGTGATTAACTGAGATTTGGAAATTGCATTTACTATCAATTTCCAGCTAAAGCTGGCTCATTAGAGACCTCTCTTCAGCACGCAGAGAACTCACACATCAGTATCTTGCTTATTAAAACTTGTTTCCATGGGAAAAAAAACCCTTATGGATGCCATTCCATAAGGTTATTTATTTGTTTTCAGTAGGAATTTGGGGAAAAAGGAAATTAATCGTGTTCCAAATGTTCCCTTTCAGCCTGAACCAGTCTGTTACACTTTAAGACTAAAAAAAATCAGTTTATTCCGTCACTTTTGAGTCTTCCCAAGGACTACAGCGATTCCCTCAGGGAAAACCAGGCACGTTAAAAATAAAAAAGAAACAGGTTTTAGCTCTCAAATCTGGTTGCAGATCTCTTGAGGGTGACTTGATGGGACAAAGCCTGACTGTGACGGGACAAACGCCACTTGTCACGCTGTTTTCAGGAAGTTTCTCCTGGAATCAGGATCAAGGAGAGCCTGAGGAAAAGGGACACAACCTTCATTCGACCCCGAGCGGCCTCGCCTGGCTCGGCCACGCTTCCCATCAGCAGCAAACGAACGGAGAATTGGGGAATATTCCGTGAATTCTTGGTGGGGGCAGCTCCTTGCCAGGGAGGTTAGACTGGGAGATGGCAAAATTCAACTGGGAGATGGCAAAATTCAACTGGAAGATGGCAAAATTCAACTGGGAATGGCAAAATTCAACTGGGAATGGCAAAATTCAACTGGAAGATGGCAAAATTCATCTGGGAGTGGCAAAATTCAACAGGGAGTGGCAAAATTCAACTGGAAGATTGCAAAATTCAGCTGGGAGTGGCAAAATTCAACTGGGAGATGGCAAAATTCAACTGGGAGATGGCAAAATTCAACTGGGAATGGCAAAATTCAACAGGGAGATGGCAAAATTCAACTGGGAGTGGCAAAATTCAACTGGGAGATGGCAAAATTCAACTGGGAGTGGCAAAATTCAACTGGGAGAGGGCAAAATTCATCTGGGAGGGGCAAAATTCAACTGGGAGAGGGAAAAACTCAACTGG